>PIJE02000314.1:261903-329403 GCA_002895965.2 Coryphaenoides rupestris
GGCTAGAGTTGAAGTGGCGTCTCTGTTGGTCGCACGCATTCTCCGAAGCGGACCACCGGAAGGGATTCTCTTCCTCCACCGCTGAGCAGAACACATCATCTACATCCCTCGCTCACCACGGGGCCTTCCTCCTCCTCCTCCTCCTCCCCCGACGGCCGGTGGATAAACAGACTCCCGCCTCCTCCCGATGTGTTGCTCACTTCCGCCAGAAACTCAAGAGACTCACCTGTTCAGAGTTCACCTGGACTCTGCATAACCCCGCCCCCCCCCACACCAACTTGTGTGTTCGTACATCTTGGCATTATTAATCGTACTTGGCATTGTTCAGCATATTGTATGTTCTTAGATGTTGGTACTTCACTCAGAATGGCACGTCTGCTCTTATCTCAGCTATTATGCAGACAACCTAGCAATTATGAAACTCGTTCTATTAACCTTGTAACTAGGAATGCTTGAAACCTGCTCTATTCTTATCTTTATGTACCACAGTGATATATTGCTGTCTCCTTCAACAAATGTACTCTTTGTAAGTCGCTTTGGATAAAAGCGTCTGCCAAATGCCCTCAATGTAAATGTAAATGTGACCAGATGCAGGCCGGTTCCACCCGCGGCGCCCCGGCGACCCCGCTGGTGGGTGCTGCTGTTTGCTCGGCCATTTTGTTTCCCGTAGCGTCGCCGGCTGCATTACCATCTGGTCACATGACGTTAACTCATGTTTGCTCTCAACACAATGCCCCCAACCCCACCCTCCTCCCACCTGGCCCACCTCCACCCGCCCTGTTTGTGGAGAACATTCTTTGCCGGTGATCGCAGCCAAAGCCCCCACCTCCACCCTCCTCCTCCACCCTCCTCGTCCCGCTGATAGATGGCAGCTCTTGTCTCCACATCTCGGAGAGCGACCCGTCCCCCCGACCCGCCCCATGCTAGGCTAAACTAGGCTAGGCTAGGCTAGCGCGCCACGGCTAGCTCCCCGGGCCTGCTCTGACAGGCCAGCTATGCAGGGAGCGACAAGCAGAGGGCCCCTCCACCCCCATACTCCCACCTCCACCTCCACCTCCCCACACACGCAGGCAGCGCTGCGGGGCCGCTGCTGCTGACCCTCCTCCTCCTCCTCCTCCTCCTCTCTTGGGTGCATTTTTGAAATTGGCGCCACCGACGTTCCTGCAGGAGGCTGCGGGGAGACAATGCGTCCGATTGTTGTCACGCCGAAACGCCGTGTCCTCAAAGTACACGAGCCGGTCGGGCTAATCCCAATGCATGCTCTCCTCTGTGTGCCATTCCTCACCCTCCTCACCCTCACCCTCCTCCCCCAGACCCCCCTCCCATACACGCATACACTGCAGCGGTTGGATTGTCTGTCTGTCTGTCGTTGTTGTCTGTCTCGTTGTCTGTAGAGTACATTATAACACACACACTTGCCTGTCTGTCAGACAAAGAGGGCTCGAGGACAAACGAGTCCTCAGACACACACACACACGCACACTGCTGTCCTCACTGGAGTACACACTGCTGTCCTTGGAGTGCATTCTAACACACACTGTCCTCAGTAGAGTACATTATAACACACACTGTCCTCAGTAGAGTACATTATAACACACACTGTCCTGAAGAGAGTACATTATAACACACACTGTCCTCAGTAGAGTACATTATAACACACACTGTCCTCAGTAGAGTACATTATAACACACACTGTCCTCAGTAGAGTACATTATAACACACACTGTCCTCAGTAGAGTACATTATAACACACACTGTCCTGAAGAGAGTACATTATAACACACACTGTCCTCAGTAGAGTACATTATAACACACACTGTCCTCAGTAGAGTACATTATAACACACACTGTCCTCAGTAGAGTACATTATAACACACACTGTCCTCAGTAGAGTACATTATAACACACACTGTCCTGAAGAGAGTACATTATAACACACACTGTCCTCAGTAGAGTACATTATAACACACACTGTCCTCAGTAGAGTACATTATAACACACACTGTCCTCAGTAGAGTACATTATAACACACACTGTCCTGCAAGAGAGTACATTATAACACACACTGTCGTCGGTGTGCTCCAATGTAGTCAGGACATTCTGTAATTCATACTCTTGGCAAGGCTGGGGTGTTTTATGTATATAAAAACAGACAGCATGCATAAGAAAACGCTCTCAAAATGGCGTTGGGCAGAGGGGACGACGTGCGGAGGACAGAATATTTATTGTATGATGTGACGTCTTGGTTATAACTTGGGTATATTGGGTCATCTTCCAGCCTCACACGATAAACCCCCTAACCCTCGTCTCTCGCCTGTCCCCTCGCCGCGCAGGTAAATCCTTCGACATCACCTACGTCCGCCTCAAGTTTCACACCAGCCGGCCCGAGAGCTTCGCCATCTACAAGCGCACCAGCGAGAGCGGCCCGTGGATCCCCTACCAGTACTACAGTGGCTCCTGCGAGAAAACCTACCAGAAGCCGAGCCGCGGGTTCATCCGCACCGGCGAGGACGAGCGGCAGGCCCTCTGCACCGACGACTTCAGCGACATCTCGCCGCTGACCGGCGGCAACGTGGCGTTCTCCACGCTGGAGGGCCGACCCAGCGGGTACAACTTTGACAACAGCCCCGTGCTCCAGGTGAGAGAGGGGAAGGGAAGGGAGGGGAGGGGAGGGAAGGGAGGTCCTCCTCTGGGGTCCTTAGTAGACAGATCGACAGATTGTTTTTTCTCATCTGTTTGGGTTGTTGTCACGGCTGTTGTGGTGCGCTTGTACCTCCCAGGGAAATGGTCAAAGATAACCAATATTAGTAAGTACGTCCTGTCCTGGTGTATAGATTTATCTGGTGGAATGGTCAAAAGTGTCTGCTAAGCTGGTTTACTTTAAACTAGAACCCTAGAGTCCCTCTCTGAATATCTAGTTTTATCTGGTGAAATGGTCGAAGGGGTCTACCCCAGAAAGTGTCTACCCCTCTTTGGTTGTTTCCCTACATCCAGTTGGCCGAACAAAACCACGAAAATGAACGAGGAGCTTTGAGTTCCTGCGTCTGCGCTACACTGGACACGGCAACACTTTAAGGCCCCGGCATGTTTGGCCCGGGAGCTCTCCGCGCTTCGTCCAGTTGCCGGCCGTGCTTATGAGGACAGCTGTAGACTGCCTGGCTGTGGGACCCGGGCCGGGCCCCCCGGGGGCTTGGTGGGCCCGTTAGTCAGGGTGATTTAGCCGTCCCCTGGCCGCTCCTGGCACTGACCCACCAGATTCCTGCGCCGCCACCGAGCTGGGAAACAAACAAACGCCAAAGAAGGTTTCACCTAATGGAGACTCGGTGGCGGGATTAGCATCAGCGGCCCTAACCCTGCCTAACCTGAGGGGAGCTCTAGCCGGTCCAGTTCCTGAACATAGCGAGCTACAGGGCTGGGAGCCTTTTTTTCTTCGATACAACCAAAGCCTCGTAGACGACTCTTCTCTCAAATCCGTACAGTTAACAGCTGAGGAGGGCGAACAACACTCCCGGGGCGTAACGTTCTTGGGTTTAAAACAAACCGATGTGATCATCTGTTTGACTCGATGACATCATCACTCACGCCCCTTTGAATAACATGACCGACCGCCCGTCATTCAACACGTCCCTCGTGGGACCCAGCGAGGCCAGCTGTCTGTCTTACTTGATGGCAATAAACTGGTAAAGGAGGTCTGTCACGTATTTACTATTTGTAGATTAGCATCTAGACGGCTACACCTTCTGGTGATGAGACAGTGGGATGGTGACTGAAGTTATAGAAGTTCATAACTGAAGAGTTGTAGAAGTTCAGAACTAGGACGTTGTAGAACC
This sequence comes from Coryphaenoides rupestris, assembly GCA_002895965.2. NCBI lineage: Eukaryota > Metazoa > Chordata > Actinopteri > Gadiformes > Macrouridae > Coryphaenoides > Coryphaenoides rupestris. The sequence continues at coordinate 265,734 of PIJE02000314.1, forward strand.
TCAGAACTAGGACGTTGTAGAACCTCAGAACTAGGACGTTGTAGAACCTCAGAACTAGGACGTTGTAGAACCTCAGAACTAGGACGTTGTAGAACCTCAGAACTAGGACGTTGTAGGACCTCAGAACTAGGAGACTTGTAGAACGTCAAAACTAAGAATTTGTCAAACTCCAGAAGTGAAGAGATGTAAAACTTCAGGTCCGGAAGGTCCAGAACTTCTGGAGTTCTACATCTCTCCAGTTCTGGAGGTTTTTCGAGAACTTGTAGAGAACATGGGAGTCCCTCCCTCTCCCACACAGTGAAGGCTCCCAGCAGCTGCTTCTCACCACAGATTTCCACTGGAAACTTTTTTCTCTTCCCCCCCCCCCCCACCCACCGATGCGATGTGATTACAACGTGTTGAGCTGCCGCTGGGACCTGCAAGCCAGCGTTGTGCAATGACACCCACTTCCTGCTGGAAACTCGCTGATGAAGATGGACGGTGATGACGTTGGCTGTGATGATGATGATGATGGTAGTTAGAGACGGGCAATATATGGACGTTGACGTGGTGGACTGACAGATGGATGTTGTCTATGTAATATGTGTGTTGGCTTTTCCTGGTTGGCTGCATTACACTAAACTCATCTACTCACCAAACGTTGTTTATTTGACCCACTTCGTCATAATGTCCACGTTACTGGCGATTGTTTATTCTTAAAATAGACTTTACATTGTGGTTATTTTATTTCGACTGCTCTATGTCATTATCAAGAAGTGAACACGTCACGGACACAAGATTTTGGCCACGTCGCTCCGGCCCTAGTGGTGGTGGTGGTGGTGGTGATGGAGGTGGAGGTGGTGATGATAATAGAGGTCATGGAAGTGGTGTTGGTGGTCTTGTTGGTGGTGACGGTGTTGGTGGTTATAGAGGTGGTGGTGGTGGTGGAGGAGGCTCTGGGTCTCCGCGGGTGGAGGTGCTGCTCCCTGGCGGATGGGAGGATGCGGAGGCGCAGCTGGGACACAGTTGGGATGTCGGCTGGCGGCCAAGTGTTGTAGTGCGTTGCTAGGCAACTCCCACAGGTTTCCCACCAAAACGCTGGCGCAGAAGAGGAACAGCTGGAGATGTGCTCTCTCTCTCTCTCTCTCTCTCTCTCTCTCTCTCTCTCTCTCCCCCCCCCTCTCCCCCCCCCTCCTGTGTTGTTATGTCCAGGGCAGATCCAGTCAGAACTGGTCTGTGGTTCTGTCTGAGAGCCGTGGTTGACTGGACCCACCGGTCAGGTCCGGATAGAACAAGCGTCACGCGGACAGAATGAAACCTTTCTTTGTAAAAGACATTAAAATATGATTCAGCTTCAGCACCAGAACGCAGACTCTGGTGATCTACGTACCGATTCATTCATTCATTCATTCATTCATTCATTCATTCCCCCTTCTGGGATCAGTAAAGATGAGAAGGAGCAATTATCAGAGTATTCGCTGTGGATGAATGCGTGTATCCACCCTGGTCTCCAGATGCATTGTGAGAAGTATGAGGTCACCAGATGCATCGTGGGAAGTGTGAGGTCATCGCACCCCCTCCAGGCGCCCCGCCCCCCCTCCCTCTCCTCTTCCTGTTGCAAAAGAACAGATTTAGCCGCCATCGGCGTCGCTAGGCCACTTCCTTATTTGACTTGTCGCAGACCCGAAGCTATTTATACCAAAGACTGGTTTAGCATCGGCGGCAGCGTCAGGCTACTGGCGAGGTGCCGTGGTCGTTTGTTGGTCTCACCCCCCCCCACCCACTACACTGCTCCAATGTCCATCCTGCCCCCCCCCCACCCCTGGTCACGCCTCGGGTCCATAAATTACTCCTCAATAGCAGACGTTGTGCAGCCAGGTACCCTCCTTCTACCGTGGCAGCGGCTAGCATCATAGCGCTCTCCCTGACTGTGTGTTTGTGTGTGTGTGTGTGTGTGTGTGGATGGCTGGTTTAACCTGTGGTGCACTGATTGGGCAATGCACCACAGGTGTGCAGCCCCACCCACCCACCCACCCCTGACTCCTAACTGGGCCAGGTGAGGCTGCTTAAACCAGCCACCAAACACACACACTCCGCACACCTTGACACACTCCACGACTTCCGATCGAGGGCCTGCTGTGGTCCAGCGGTCCAACTAGTTTGATTTGGTGCAATTTGGTGGAAGTCTCCGGTAGATTGGTAGAGGACGGATCCACGCAGATAGCCCAGTGGGCAGTCTGGTAGAATATTCCAAATGTACGACTAGTCTGGAACGTTAATGAACATTCCAGGATTATTTGGATACATCCGTCAGTTGCGTGGACGATTTGATCCGTCTTATAACACCGTGAGTGAGTGTATATATTCTTGGCATCGTGGTACATTCCTGAGCTTCTGACATTCTGACATTCTTACCGATGATTCTTTTCGACGTTTTGGGCGGGGATTTTGACCTGGACCCGGCCTATCGCTTTTATTTCCTCGCCCCCTGAGTGAGACGTCGACGTCGGGGTGGGGAGGGGGGGCGGCGAAACCAGTGGCGCCTGGAGATCTGATAGACGACGACGACGGCGGCGCCGTTATCTGGGATGTTCTGGAGTGCTCCTCCAAACACCCTGGCGCATTCCACCATCATGAGGGCACATGTTTCCTCCTGCCGGGGTTTGGAGGAGGAGGAGGAGGAGGAGGAGGAGGTGGTGGTGGTGGTGGTGGTGGTGGAAGAGGAGGTGGTGGTGGAGGTGCAAGGGTATCTTTCGTTGACAGTGGAAACCTGACTGGAGGGTGGGGGGGGGCTGGAATGAAAGCGGTTTGATTTGACGTGTTGTTGTACGGACGTGTCGCGTTAATCCGACCAGAACGCCACCGTCAATGGGAGGTGGAGGAGGTGGAGGAGGTGGAGGGAGAGACCCATTGCATGCCGAACCGTCCCTGGAGGAGGGATCCCCCACTCTGAGTTCCTTCTCCAGGTTTCTTCCTTGTCAATTAAGGGAGTCGTTTCTTGCCCTTCGGTGGGCGCTATAGGGCTAGGGGGGTGTCATAAATCACATGGCCAAAAATCACATAATAATCATATGGCCTGTAAAGCCCTCTGAGACTGGAACTGTGATTAAGGGCTGTACTAATACAATGTAGGCTACTTGACGTGTTGGCCAACATTCTATGGCAGGGTGTTGGTGTTTTGGAGGGCCGGTGTGAAGGCACCTTTAGTGCACAGGGTAGAACCGTAGAGTTTAGAATCGGTGTGTACGGTAGAACCGTGCTGTGGAACCGTAGGGCGTAGATATATAGCACGGAGAACCTTGCAAGTGTGGAACCCTGCAGATGTAGAACCATTGGGCGTAGACCTGTAGCATGTAGAAACTTTGTGTGGAACCCTGCAGGTGTAGAACTGTAGAGTGTAGATCTATAGCATGTAGAATGTTGTAGAAACTTGCAGGTGCACATCTATAGAATGTAGAACCTTGCCGGTGTAGATCTACAGAAAGTAGAACCATAGGGTGTAGATCTATAGTATATAGAACCGTAGGGTGTAGATCTATAGTATATACAACCGTAGGGTGTAGATCTATAGTATGTAGAACCGTAGGGTGTAGATCTATAGTATGTAGAACCACACACAGTGTGCATGGAGGTTGAGCTCATCTGAAAGGGGCTTGTCCACAAATCATCCCAGCTGTCCTCAGCCGCTGACATTCCTGCTAGCTAGGTAAGGATTTATGCGTATCCGCGTTAAGTCAGCGTGTCTATTTGTTGTGAGAGTTGGCGCACACCTGAGCGGACCTGCGCGCAACCGCCGCCCTGTGTCACCAAGTGAAGACAGCGACGTGAGCTGCTGACGACTTTGCGTTAGCTTCTGTCGTCGTCGTTGTTGTGTTTGCTTCTAGCTGCTCGGCTGCGAGGATGTCTGTAATGTCTGCTCGGTCCCTGAAGAACCGAAGACCTCATCCAGAGGTTTGTTTTTCTGAACATTATGTTCTCGCACCGTTTGTCCAAGCAACTGGAAAATGTGCTCCAACCAGTAGTCTCCGTGGGTTCCCGGTTGGTGTGTCGTGTGTGGCGAGATGGTTGTGGGTTCTGTGGCTCTGGCGTCGGGCTTGGTTCCATTTCTTTTATGATCGGAAATGCTTGTTTAAACATTGTTTTTGCTGCCATTAATCCTCCACTGGACCAATTTGAAACTTCCCAATGGTCTTGACTGAGCTGATCATTACCCTGGTTTACAGGTCAGTAAGTCTGCGTCATTCCGGGTCATTCCGTTCCGTCTCCACGTTACTTAACGCGTACAGCAGACCTGCGGTGGTTTACGATACGCGGGTCCCCTCTGAGGCTCTTCTGTCCGGAGTATCTTCTCTGGGTCATTTGGACTCCACCACCACCACCGCTGCACCAGATAAACGTTCAATGGGGCGAGAACCAGACGAGACGAGGGCTGTTTGGTTTGTCGGTTTCCACTTCAGCTTGTGCAATACGCCTCACAGCAACCCGGGGTTCGATTCCCAACATTTACATTTCGGGCATTTGGCAGACGCTTGTATCCAAAGCGACTTACAAAGAGTACGCGACGACACCGGCGACCGGTGCCTGCGCTGCGGCTGCGGCCAAATGGGTGAGTACGGAGACAGACACACACACGCAGACGCACACACATATACACACACACACACGCAACACATGTAGAACGGAGAGCTGCGGTATATAGAACCTATGGTCGCAGCCTCTCAATATGGTTTCTATTGGACTCTTAACGATGCGTGCTGAGCAAGACAGAGCCTCTCTCTCTCTCTCTCTCTCTCTCTCTCTCTCTCTCTCTCTCTCTCGCTCTCCCTAACTGTGTGTTTGTGTTTGTGTGTGTGTGTGTGTGTGTGTGGATGGCTGGTTTAACCTGTGGTGCACTGATTGGGCAATGCACCACAGGTGTGCAGCCCCACCCACCCCCCAGACTCTAACTGGGCCAGGTGAGGCTGCTTAAACCAGCCACCAAACACACACACTCCGCACACCTTGACACACTCCACGACTTCCGATCGAGGGCCTGCTGTGGTCCAGCGGTCCAACTAGTTTGATTTGGTGCAATTTGGTGGAAGTCTCCGGTAGATTGGTAGAGGACGGATCCACGCAGATAGCCCAGTGGGCAGTCTGGTAGAATATTCCAAATGTACGACTAGTCTGGAACGTTAATGAGCATTCCAGGATTATTTGGATACATCCGTCAGCTGCGTGGACGATTTGATCCGTCTTATAACACCGTGAGTGAGTGTATATATTCTTGGCATCGTGGTACATTCCTGAGCTTCTGACATTCTGACATTCTTACCGATGATTCTTTTCGACGTTTTGGGCGGGGATTTTGACCTGGACCCGGCATATCGCTTTTATTTCCTCGCCCCCTGAGTGAGACGTCGACGTCGGGGTGGGGAGGGGGGGCGGCGAAACCAGTGGCGCCTGGAGATCTGATAGACGACGACGACGGCGGCGCCGTTATCTGGGATGTTCTGGAGTGCTCCTCCAAACACCCTGGCGCATTCCACCATCATGAGGGCACATGTTTCCTCCTGCCGGGGTTTGGAGGAGGAGGAGGAGGAGGTGGTGGTGGTGGTGGTGGTGGAAGAGGAGGTGGTGGTGGTGGAGGTGCAAGGGTATCTTTCGTTGACAGTGGAAACCTGACTGGAGGGTGGGGGGGGGGCTGGAATGAAAGCGGTTTGATTTGACGTGTTGTTGTACGGACGTGTCGCGTTAATCCGACCAGAACGCCACCGTCAATGGGAGGTGGAGGAGGTGGAGGAGGTGGAGGGAGAGACCCATTGCATGCCGAACCGTCCCTGGAGGAGGGATCCCCCACTCTGAGTTCCTTCTCCAGGTTTCTTCCTTGTCAATTAAGGGAGTCGTTTCTTGCCCTTCGGGGGGCGCTATAGGGCTAGGGGGGTGTCATAAATCACATGGCCAAAAATCACATAATAATCATATGGCCTGTAAAGCCCTCTGAGACTGGAACTGTGATTAAGGGCTGTACTAATACAATGTAGGCTACTTGACGTGTTGGCCAACATTCTATGGCAGGGTGTTTTGGAGGGCCGGTGTGAAGGCACCTTTAGTGCACAGGGTAGAACCGTAGAGTTTAGAATCGGTGTGTACGGTAGAACCGTGCTGTGGAACCGTAGGGCGTAGATATATAGCACGGAGAACCTTGCAAGTGTGGAACCCTGCAGGTGTAGAACCATTGGGCGTAGACCTGTAGCATGTAGAAACTTTGTGTGGAACCCTGCAGGTGTAGAACTGTAGAGTGTAGATCTATAGCATGTAGAATGTTGTAGAAACTTGCAGGTGCACATCTATAGAATGTAGAACCTTGCCGGTGTAGATCTACAGAAAGTAGAACCATAGGGTGTAGATCTATAGTATATAGAACCGTAGGGTGTAGATCTATAGTATATACAACCGTAGGGTGTAGATCTATAGTATGTAGAACCGTAGGGTGTAGATCTATAGTATGTAGAACCACACACAGTGTGCATGGAGGTTGAGCTCATCTGAAAGGGGCTTGTCCACAAATCATCCCAGCTGTCTCAGCCGCTGACATTCCTGCTAGCTAGGTAAGGATTTAGCGTTTCCGCGTTAAGTCAGCGTGTCTATTTGTGTGAGAGTTGGCGCACACCTGAGCGGACCTGCGCGCAACCGCCGCCCTGTGTCACCAAGTGAAGACAGCGACGTGAGCTGCTGACGACTTTGCGTTAGCTTCTGTCGTCGTCGTTGTTGTTGTTTGCTTCTAGCTGCTCGGCTGGAGATGTCTGTAATGTCTGCTCGGTCCCTGAAGAACCCGAAGACCTCATCCAGAGGTTTGTTTTTCTGAACATTATGTTCTCGCACCGTTTGTCCAAGCAACTGGAAAATGTGCTCCAACCAGTAGTCTCCGTGGGTCGTTGTGTGTCGTGGTGGGGATGGTTGTGGTTCTGTGGCTCTGGGCGGCTTGGTTCATTTCTTTTATGATCGGAAATGTTGTTTAACATTGTTTTTGCGCATAATCCTCACTGACCAATGAAACTTCCCAATGGTCTTGACTGAGCTGATCATTACCCTGGTTTACAGGTCAGTAAGTCTGCGTCATTCCGGGTCATTCCGTTCCGTCTCCACGTTACTTAACGCGTACAGCAGACCTGCGGTGGTTTACGATACGCGGGTCCCCTCTGAGGCTCTTCTGTCCGGAGTATCTTCTCTGGGTCATTTGGACTCCACCACCACCACCGCTGCACCAGATAAACGTTCAATGGGGCGAGAACCAGACGAGACGAGGGCTGTTTGGTTTGTCGGTTTCCACTTCAGCTTGTGCAATACGCCTCACAGCAACCCGGGGTTCGATTCCCAACATTTACATTTCGGGCATTTGGCAGACGCTTGTATCCAAAGCGACTTACAAAGAGTACATTTGTTAAAGGAGACAGCAATATATCACTGTGGTACATAAAGATAAGAATAGAGCAGGTTTCAAGCATTCATAATCTCGAGGTTAATCGAAGAAATTTCACAATTGCTAGGTTGCCTGCATAATGGCTGAGATAAGTGCCATTGGATTCTATATATGCTTGTGGTTTCTAAATGTAACCCCCCCCCCTGTCCAGTCCTCCAATTCTCAAATAGAATACACTTGAAATGTGGATTTCATGAACATGTTGCAGCCATCTGATGAAGGTCCCATTGTGGTGTGTGTGTGTGTGTGTGTGTGTGTTCGTGTTCGTGTGTGTTCGTGTTCGTTCATTCCAGGAATGGGTGACCGCGACCGATATCCGGGTGACCCTGAACCGACTCAACACGTTCGGAGACGAGGTGTTCAACGACCCCAAGGTCCTCAAGTCCTACTACTACGCCATCTCGGACTTCGCCGTGGGAGGGCGGTAAGGGGACACACACACACACACACACACACACACACACGCTTTGTAGTGTGTTTGTGATCTTTCTGGTTTGTTTGTGATCTTTGTAGTGGTTTGGAAACTCTCCGCCATTTTAAGTTGGGCTTGAAGTTGCAGACTTGAGCTGCCGGCCATCTTGGTGAACGGGTCGGACCGTTTGGAGGTTTGGACTTACAGCCTGTTTCTTGGATTAAAAAAGTGACTTGTGTTCATGGTACGTGGCGCCATGTGTGTGTGGAGGTACCAGTTTGCTAGAATCGCATGTAGACTCGCTAGTCTCACATTGAGGAGTTGAGGGGAAGAAACTGCTCTTATCTTTGTTTGGAGTCTTTTTTTAAAACATCCGCCTTTTTCGGAGGAGTCCCCTGTGTGGTCTCCACCACCCCACCCACCCCCCCCCCACCGGGGTCCGAGGCCCGAGGCCCTCAGGAAGCCACACCACCAGGCCTGTCCTACACTCGTGAGCTGAGAGGCGGAGTCTTGCATCTCGGGGAGGAGGAGGAGGAGGAGCAGCCGCTGCAGCGTGGAGAGCACGCGCATACACACACACACACACACACACACACACACACACACACACACACACACACACACACACACACACACAACACACACACACACACACACACACACACACACACACACACACACACTTCCATTTCCATGACACCGGCGCGCATTCCTGGCATTCCGTGGCGACAGAGCTGGATTACAGAGCACTGTGGGGGGGGGATAGGGTGGTCCCATCATCATCCAGCACGCCTGCCCTGGAAGCACGGACTCGTCAGAACCTGTCGCAGTCTTTATTCAGAAGCCGCGGAGCTGACCCGGTGCCTTCCCAGGACACGGTCTCCATTTGTTGGCGTGCAGTTGGCACGGCCCTGTGGTGCAGGTGGAGATGAGCCCTGTGGTGCAGCAGGAGATGGGTCCCTGTGACGGAGGCGAAGGGGCCCTGCGGTTGGAGGTGATGTGCGCTCTGTTGGGAGATAAGAGGCCCTGTGGTGGGGGACCCGTAGCAGAGGAATGGGGGCCCTGTGGTGCAGGAGACCGAGCCCTGTGGAGGAGGGAACTTGGAGCCGCTCCAGGTCTCCGCCGGCTCGGCCCCCCACCCGTGTGGTTGTAGCAGATGTGTTGGTTTAAACGCATGCTGCTTCTGTGTGTGTGGTTTTCATAACTCGCCGCGGTGGTTTCCTCACTTCACTAAACAATGTGTTTAACTTCCCTGCACTGTGAGACCTCTCCTCCCATCCTCTCCTCCCATCCTCTCCCAGCTGGTCCACACTATCTCCTCTGCTCCTTCTCTCCTCCTCTCCTCCTCTCTCTTGTTCTCTCTCTCGCTCTTTCATAATCTATAATAAAGCCATTTTAGTGACCGTGCCTTAAACAAGAGAGTCTCGTGTGACTCACTCCTCCTCCTCCTCCTCCTCCCGTTGGCCGTGTTGATGCCTTGCTCTACCGGGTTGACCTGTGACCTGTGACCCCTCTCCCCCCCTCCCCCCCCCCCCCCCCCACCTCTTCCCCTGCTGGGCTGCAGGCTCGCTGAGCACCCAGTGTGCCAGAGGGGGGCGATGCAGCTGCAAGCCAGGAGTCACCGGGGACAAGTGTGACCGATGCCAGCCTGGATACCACACCCTGACCGAGGCAGGCTGCAGGTAACCCCGTCCGTCCATCCATCCGTCTGTCTGTCTGTCTGTCTGTCTCTCTGTCTGTCTGTCTGCCTGTCTGTCTGTTTCTCGTCTCTGTGAATCTATTACAATTTTTAAAAGCTTTATTGGCAAGGAAAATAAACGCATAGATTTCCAGAACAGTTCTTCTGTCTGTCTGTCTGTCTCCCTCCATATCTCATCATTCGATTTCAAAGAGAATTGCAATAATAAATAATAATAAGTACATTTCTCAGAGGAGCGTGACGATATTAGCATGACATCAGAATCTAAGCACACTTTTAGAATCAGAAATCGGCATCAGAAATCAGAAACGGGTTTATTGCCTTAATTTTTGCTAACACGGAATGTGCTTTTTTTCTGCGAAATTGGTGGCCAACATTGAACGATAAACAGAAAGTAATGATATTAATAAATACAATAAAACTAAATGAAATATATATAATTCTTTTGGGAATGTTTCGATTATTAACATTAACGTTCTCCAGACTCATCTGAAATCCCAACTCTGCTCCGCTGCTGCTTTCTATATATATATAATGTATATATTTTCGATATTTCCCTCCGCAGGCCGTGCTCATGTGACCCGTCGGGGAGTACCCAGGAGTGTGACGTGGACAACGGACGCTGCCAGTGTAAAGACAACGTGGAGGGCTTCAACTGTGACCGGTATGACATTAAGGTTGGCTTAGGCCATTCGGGATAGAACCCATAATAACCCGTATCAAATGGAAACCAGTCTGTTCAATGGTCATAGAACGTACCGAGTTCCTTCTTGTGTGTTGTGTGTTTAGCTGCAAGCTGGGCTTCTTCAACCTGGACCCGCAGAACCCGCAGGGCTGCACGCCGTGCTTCTGCTTCCAGCACTCGTCCGTGTGCGACAGCGCCGACGGATACAGCGTCCACGCCGTCTCCTCCACCTTCCACAGAGGTATCGCCACACCACGCCAGGCTAGGCTAACGCTCACGATGATGCTAACGTTAATGCGAAGGTTGATGATGATGCTCGTGCTAAAACTGTCGTTAATGACGACGGTATTCCCGACGCTAATGCTAACGATGACGCTAGTGCTAACGCTATTGTTAATGGCGACGGTATTCCCGACGCTAATGCTAATGATGACGCCGCAGCTGCTAATGCAGATACCGATGCTAAAGCTAATGTTGATGCTAACGGTGTTGATAAATCACATGTTAATACGACGCTAGAGCTTAAGCTAACGCTAATAACGACGCTACAACTATGCCGGTAGGATAGAGGCTAATGGACATGCTAACAGACACGCTAGCCATGCTAACGTGAGCCCTGCTGTGTGTGTGTGTGTGTGTGTGTGTGTGTGCAGACGACGAGGGCTGGACGGGGCAGCTCAGGGACACGAGCAGCGTCCCGGTCAACTGGTCCCCCGACGCCCACGAGATCTCCCTCATCTCCGACGACTACTTCCCCATGTACTTCATCGCCCCGGGTAAGCATCGCGGGTAACGAGCTTCACGGGGTAATGGCACCCCTGGCTCTAGCATCATGGGTAATGTAGTCCGGGGGTCGTGGAACCTCTCGCTGAGGATCATTCGTGGGTAATGTAGTCCTAGCGCGAGCATCAAGGGTAATGAACCGCTAGCGCTGGCATCGTGGGTAATGTAGTTCTGTCTCGAGCATCATGGGTAATGTAGGTCTAGAGCCAGCATCCCTGGGTAATGTAGTTATAACTCTAGCATCAAGGGTAATGTAGGTCTAGCTGCAGCCTCATGGGTAATGTAGTTCTAGAGCCAGCATCCTGGGTAATGTAGTTCTAGCGCCAGCATCATGGGTAATGTAGTTCCGTCTCTAGCATCCTGGGTAATGTAGTTCTAGACCCAGCATCATGGGTAATGTAGTTCTAGAGCCAGCATCCTGGGTAATGTAGTTCTGTCTCTAGCATCCTGGGGAATGTAGTTCTAGCGCCAGCATCATGGGTAATGTAGTTCGGTCTCTAGCATCCTGGGTAATGTAGTTCTAGCGTCAGCATCATGGTTAATGTAGTTCCGTCTCTAGCATCCTGGGTAATGTAGTTCCGTCTCTAGCATCCTGGGTAATGTAGTTCTAGCGTCAGCATCCTGGGTAATGTAGTTCCGTCTCTAGCATCCTGGGTAATGTAGTTCTAGAGCCAGCATCCTGGGTAATGTAGTTCTAGAGACAGCATCCTGGGTAATGTAGTTCCGTCTCTAGCATCCTGGGTAATGTAGTTCTAGTGTCATCGCTGCTCTTCCATCCCGCCCGCTACCAACAGAGAAGTTCCTGGGCAACCAGCTGCTGAGCTACGGTCAGAACCTGAGCCTCAACTTCCGGGCGGACCGCCAAGCCGCCCGCCTGTCCGCCGAGGACCTGGTGCTGGAGGGGGCGGGGCTCCGAGTGACCGTGCCCCTCATCGCCCAGGGCAACGCCTACCCCACCAAGAACGTGCAGACCTACGTGTTCAGGTGAGGAGGAGGAGGTGGCGGTGGTGGCGATGATGTCGTCGGGGGGGCGGGTCATTGGTCCTCGATGAAGTGATATTTAATACGTGCGGAATATTAAACCTGGTTTCTCTCTCTCTCCCTACCTCGCTCACCCTCTCTTTCTAAATCTCTCTCCCTAACCCCCACTCTCTCTCTCTCTCTCTCTCTCTCTCTCTCTCTCTCTCTCTCTCGACGCTTAGTATGTCTCCGAGGTGTGTTGCGGTGAAGACGTTACCACAGGATGGAGGGGGCTGTGTCCTGTGTGTCCTGCGTGTGTGTGCGTGTCCTGTGTGTGTGCGAGTGTATGTCTGTCTGTGTGTGTGTCCTGTGTCCTGTGTGTGAGTCCTGTGTGTGTCGAGTGTTGTGTGTGTGTATGTGTGTATGTGTGTGTATGTGTGTATGTGTGTGTGTGTGTGTGTGTGTGTGTGTAGTGTGTGTGTATGTATGTATGTATGTATGTATGTATGTATGTATGTGTATGCGTGTGTGTGTGTGTGTGTGTGTCCTGTGTGTATGTATGTGTGTGTGTGTGTGTGTGTAATGTGTGTACCTTTCTCGCTGTAGGTTCCTCTGATCTTGACGGCCGTCAGGTTGTGGAGAAGCTTCTGGATGTCAGAGTGGCTCAGAATGGGCCTCCAAGAGGTCGTGGTCTGTGTAGGTGGCTGAGAGAGAGAGAGAGAGAGAGAGAGAGAGAGAGAGAGAGAGAGAGAGAGAGAGAGAGAGAGAGAGAGAGAGAGAGAGAGAGAGAGAGAGAAAGAGACAGAGAGAGAGAGAGAGAGAGAGAGAGAGAGAGAGAGAGAGAGGAGAGAGAGAGAGAGAGAGAGAGAGAAGAGAGAGAGAGAGAGAGTGGAGAGGAGAGAGATAGAGAAGAGAGAGTGAGAGAGAGGGAGATATAGTTAGGCTAACGCTCACGATGATGCTAACGTTAATGCGAAGGTTGATGATGATGCTCGTGCTAAAACTGTCGTTAATGACGACGGTATTCCCGACGCTAATGCTAACGATGACGCTAGTGCTAACGCTATTGTTAATGGCGACGGTATTCCCGACGCTAATGCTAATGATGACGCCGCAGCTGCTAATGCAGATACCGATGCTAAAGCTAATGTTGATGCTAACGGTGTTGATAAATCACATGTTAATACGACGCTAGAGCTTAAGCTAACGCTAATAACGACGCTACAACTATGCCGGTAGGATAGAGGCTAATGGACATGCTAACAGACACGCTAGCCATGCTAACGTGAGCCCTGCTGTGTGTGTGTGTGTGTGTGTGTGTGCAGACGACGAGGGCTGGACGGGGCAGCTCAGGGACACGAGCAGCGTCCCGGTCAACTGGTCCCCCGACGCCCACGAGATCTCCCTCATCTCCGACGACTACTTCCCCATGTACTTCATCGCCCCGGGTAAGCATCGCGGGTAACGAGCTTCACGGGGTAATGGCACCCCTGGCTCTAGCATCATGGGTAATGTAGTCCGGGGGTCGTGGAACCTCTCGCTGAGGATCATTCGTGGGTAATGTAGTCCTAGCGCGAGCATCAAGGGTAATGAACCGCTAGCGCTGGCATCGTGGGTAATGTAGTTCTGTCTCGAGCATCATGGGTAATGTAGGTCTAGAGCCAGCATCCCTGGGTAATGTAGTTATAACTCTAGCATCAAGGGTAATGTAGGTCTAGCTGCAGCCTCATGGGTAATGTAGTTCTAGAGCCAGCATCCTGGGTAATGTAGTTCTAGCGCCAGCATCATGGGTAATGTAGTTAAGTCTCTAGCATCCCGGGTAATGTAGTTCTAGACCCAGCATCATGGGTAATGTAGTTCTAGAGCCAGCATCCTGGGTAATGTAGTTCTGTCTCTAGCATCCTGGGTAATGTAGTTCTAGCGTCAGCATCATGGGTAATGTAGTTCCGTCTCTAGCATCCTGGGTAATGTACTTCCGTCTCTAGCATCCTGGGTAATGTAGTTCTAGCGTCAGCATCCTGGGTAATGTAGTTCCGTCTCTAGCATCCTGGGTAATGTAGTTCTAGAGCCAGCATCCTGGGTAATGTAGTTCTAGAGACAGCATCCTGGGTAATGTAGTTCCGTCTCTAGCATCCTGGGTAATGTAGTTCTAGTGTCATCGCTGCTCTTCCATCCCGCCCGCTACCAACAGAGAAGTTCCTGGGCAACCAGCTGCTGAGCTACGGTCAGAACCTGAGCCTCAACTTCCGGGCGGACCGCCAAGCCGCCCGCCTGTCCGCCGAGGACCTGGTGCTGGAGGGGGCGGGGCTCCGAGTGACCGTGCCCCTCATCGCCCAGGGCAACGCCTACCCCACCAAGAACGTGCAGACCTACGTGTTCAGGTGAGGAGGAGGAGGTGGCGGTGGTGGCGATGATGTCGTCGGGGGGGCGGGTCATTGGTCCTCGATGAAGTGATATTTAATACGTGCGGAATATTAAACCTGGTTTCTCTCTCTCTCCCTACCTCTCTCTCTCTCTCTCTCTCTCTCTCTCTCTCTCTCTCTCTCTCTCTCTCTCTCTCTCTCTCTCTCTCTCTCCTCTCTCTCTCTCTCTCTCTCTCTCTCTCTCCTCTTCTCCCTCCCTTCTCTCTCTCTCTCTCTCTCTCTCTCTCTCTCTCTCTCTCTCTCTCTCTCTCTCTCCCCTCTCTCTCTCTCTCTATCTCTCTCTCTCTCTCTCTCTCTCTCTCTCAGGCTCCATGACAAGACCAACGACCCTTGGAGGCCCATTCTGAGCCACTCTGACTTCCAGAAGCTTCTCCACAACCTGACGGCCGTCAAGATCAGAGGAACCTACAGCGAGAAAGGTACACACATTACACACACACACACACACACACACACACACACACACACACACACACACACATACACACACACACACACACACACACACATACATACATACATACATACATACATACATACATACATACACACATACACAACAACACACACACACACATACACACATACACACATACACACACATTACACACACATTACACACAAACAGGACACACACACAGGACTCACACACAGGACACAGGACACACACACAGACAGACATACACTCGCACACACACAGGACACGCACACACACGCAGGACACACAGGACACAGCCCCCTCCATCCTGTGGTAACGTCTCTCACCCCCCCCCCCCCCCCCTCGGTTCTCGTCGCTAGGCTCCGGTTACCTGGAAGACGTCTCCCTGGTGACGGCGCGGCGGGGCCCCGGGGAGCCCGCCCGCTGGGTGGAGCACTGCAAGTGTCCCACGGGCTACCAGGGCCAGCACTGCGAGCTCTGTGCCCCGGGTCACCGCCGCGCCGCGCCCGGGCTCGGGGCCTTCAGCGCCTGCGAGCCCTGCAACTGCAACGGACACAGCGACTCCTGCCACCCCACCTCAGGTCAGACACCGCCGCCACCGCTGATAGCATCGTGGGTAATGTAGTTCGGGTAATGGAACCTCTAGCTGAGGATCGTGGGTAATGTAGTTCTGGCTGAGCCTAACGGATAATGGAACCTCTAGCTGAGCATCGTGGGTAATGTAGTTCAGGCTGAGCCTAACGGATAATGGACCCTCGAACTGAGGATCATTCGTGGGTAATGTCGCTCTGGCTGAGCCTAACGGATAATGGACCCTCTAGCTGAGGATCATTCGTGGGTAATTTAGCTCTGGCTGAGCCTAACGGATAATGGAACCTCTAGCTGAGCATCGTGGGTAATGTAGTTCTAGATCTAGCATCATGGGTAATGTAGTTCTGGATGAGTTTCATGGGTAATGGAGCTGAGCATTGTAGGTAATGCGCTGAGCATTATCATGGTAATGTAATGTAGGCCCTAGAATCGTGGGTAATGAACCTCTAGGTCTAGCATCATGTGTAATGTAGTTCCAGCTCCCACATCATTGGTAACGTAGCTCTAGCATCGTG
The DNA here is from genome assembly GCA_002895965.2 of Coryphaenoides rupestris. NCBI lineage: Eukaryota > Metazoa > Chordata > Actinopteri > Gadiformes > Macrouridae > Coryphaenoides > Coryphaenoides rupestris. Next base: position 281,682 of record PIJE02000314.1, read on the forward strand.
GGTAATGTACTTCTAACTCTGCCCCCCGGTGGCCGCCGGGCGACACTGCAGCGTCACACACTGTTGTTGATCAGTGTTACGACTGCTGGGCTCCTGGTGTGCGATTGCTGTGTTTTGGTTCGTTGGGACTGTTAACGGATTACGTTAATGGGTTGTGAAATACATTTACATTTAAGATACGATGAGCTTTATTGATCCCGAAGGAAATTCTTGTGCCAGAGGTTGCGTCGCAATAGAATAAACACTAGAGAAATAAACAGCAGAATAATACAAATACAATTACAAATTTACAGTCTAAATGTACAAATATAAAAAATATAGGTAAAATATTCAGTCAACAGAACAAGTCAATGTCAATGGTATTGGGAAGTAAGAGTGAGAAGTAGTATTGCACATGATGATGAAATGTAATAATTGAAGGGTAGTGATGATAATGGTGAGAGGTAGTATTGCACATGATATTAAGAATCTATCTAAAGCGACTTACAAAGAGTACATTTGTTGAAGGAGAGACAGCAATATATCACTGTGGTACATAAAGATAATAGAGCAGGTTTCAAGTGTTCATAGTTGCGAGGTTAATAGAACGAGTTTCATAATTGCTAGGCTGTCTGCATAATATCTGAGATAAGAACAGAAGTGTCATTCTGAGTGCATTACCAACATCTAAGAACATACAATATGATAAACAATGCTCAGTATATAATATTCTTCAAATAATTCCATTGATCAGTATTTTCATTTTTATAACCCAATTTGGTTACTGATCTGGATAGGTTTCATGGTTCCACTGTTTCTTGTGGTTCTAACGGTTCTCTCTCTCTCTCTGTGTGTGTGTGTGTGTGTGTGTGTGTGTGTGTGTGTGTGTGTGTGTGTGTGTGTGTGTGTGTGTGTGTGTGTGTGTGTGTGTGTGTGTGTGTGTGTGTGTGTGTGTGTGTGTTGTGTGTGTGTGTGTGTGTGTGTGTGTGTGTGTGTGTCCCTCTCTCTCTCTCTCCCTCCCTCTCTCCCCCAGGGGCGTGCGACTGCCAGCACCACACGGCCGGGCTGAGCTGCGAGCGTTGTCAAGACGGTTTCTACGGCGACTCCACGCAGGGCACGGCGGGCGACTGCCAGGCCTGCCCCTGTCCCAGCGGAGCGTCCTGCGCCGTGGTGCCCCGGACCAGGGAGGTGGTCTGCACCAACTGCCCCGCCGGCACCACAGGTGGGGTGGGGGTGGTCTGGGCCGGGATGTGGGGGGTCTGGGTCTGGAGGTCAGGGATGGGGGTGGGTCTGGGTCTGGAGGTCAGGGATGGGGCGTGTCTGGGTCATAACACCTCAGCAGTGCTTCAGGCTGATGGCCTCCATGCCACGTTGCATTGATGCAGTAATTCATGCAAAAGGACCAAGTATTGAGTGCATATACTGTACATGAACACACTTTTCAAAAGGCTGACATTTCTGGATTCAAAATAAAACAATTTATTGGTCTTATCTCATATTCAAATTTTCTGAGACTGAATTTGGGGTTTTCATTAGCTCTAAGCCATAATCATCCAAATGAAAAGAAATAAAGGCTTGAAATATTTCACTCTGTCATGAATCTATATAATATGAGTTTCACTTTTAATTACTGAAATAAATAAAATTTTCCACGATATTCTAATTTATTGAGATGCACCTGTGTGTGTGTGTGTGTGTGTATGTGTGTGTGTGTGTGTGTGTGTGTGTGTGTGTATATATATATATATATATATATATACCTTCTAGGGTCAACCTTTCCAGCTGCTAGCTATCAGTGAGTTGCGTTTTAAAGGTGGCTTTCAAGTTTGATTGTGTCTGACCATCATGTCTCTCCTCCATCTCTCCTCCCTCCATCTCTCCCCTCCCTCTCCTCCCTCCCTCTCTCCTCCCTCCCTCAAGGTAAACGGTGTGAGCTGTGTGACGACGGGTTCTTCGGGGACCCGCTGGGCCAGGATGGTCCGGTGAGGACGTGCCACGCCTGCAATTGCCGCGGCAACATGGACCCCAACGCCGTGGGCAACTGTGACCGCGAGACGGGGGAGTGCCTCAAGTGCATCTACCACACGGCCGGCTTCTTCTGCGACCGCTGCAAGGATGGTTACTACGGCAACGCCCTGGCCGACAGCCCCGCCGACAAGTGCAAAGGTGTGTGTGTACTAATATAACTAAGACACTTGCTGTGGCATTGGTCTCTTGCCACAATGCCACATCAAGAGGCTCCTCCAAGGATACAGGCAGGTTTGTGGTGAAAAGTCTGGTTTATTGTAAAGTTGAGTAGAATGGCAGACAGAGTAGATGGTACACCTGCTAGCATGCTAGCGCTCCCTGAGTGTGTGTGTGTGTGTGTGTGTGTGTGTGTGTGTGTGTGTGTGTGTGTGTGTGTGTGTGTGTGTGTGTGTGTGTGTGTGTGTGTGTGTGTGTGTGTGTGTGTGTGTGTGTGTGTGTGTGTGTGTGTGTGTTGGTGGCTGACTTAACCTGCGGTGCACTGATTGGCCCCAGACTCTAACTGGGCCAGGTGAGGTTGCAGCCCCACCCACCCCAGATTCTAACTGGGCCGGTGAGTTGTACGTTGTCTTCTACTCGGCTGTTCTGTGGTCATATTTCTCTAACCGGGCTCCTCTCCCCCGCCAGCCTGCGCCTGCTCCCCGCTGGGCACCCTGGACGGCCAGACCAGCTGTGCCCAGGTGACCGGCCAGTGCCCCTGCCTGTCCCAGGTGTCCGGACGCGACTGCAGCGCCTGTGAGCCCGGCTTCTACAACCTGGCCAGCGGGACCGGCTGTGAGAGGTACGAGCCCTCTCTGCTGCTCCTCCTCCTCCTCTCTCCTCCTCATCTCCTTTCTCCTCCTCGTCTCCTTTCTCCTCCTCCTCCCTCTTCATCTCTCCTCCTTTCTTTCTCTTCTTTCTCCTCTTTCTCTTTATCGTTCCTCTCTCCTCCTCCTCTCTCTCTACTTCTCTCTCTTCTCTCCTCTCTCCTGTACCTCTTCTTCACCTCTTCCTCCTCCTCCTCTCTCTCTCTCCTCCTCTCTCCTCTCTCTCCATCCCTCTCCTCCTCTCTCCTCCTCTCTCCTGCATCTCCTCTCTCTCCGTCCCTCTCCTCCTCCTCTCTCTTCTCTCCTCTCTCCTCCTCTCCTGCACCTCCTCCTCCTCTCTCTCTACTTCTCTCTCCTCCTCTCTCCTCTCTCCATCCCTCTCCTCCTCTCTCCCCCTCTCTCTGTACCGTGGGAGTCAGTGTGTCCTGTAGCTACAAGTCTCTCTGTCTCCCCCTGCAGGTGTGGCTGTGATCGTATCGGCTCCACCAGCGGCCTGTGTGACATCACCAGTGGCCAGTGTGAGTGCCAGCCGGGGGTCGCAGGTCAACAGTGCGAGCGCTGCGAGGTCAACTTCTTCGGCTTCGGACTGTCGGGCTGCAAACGTACGAACAACACTCGCCACTCCTCCCTCCCTCTCTCCTCCCTCCCTCTCGCCTCCCTCTCTCCTCCCTCCCTCCATCTCTCTCCTCTCTCCCTCTCTCCTCCCACCCTCTCTCCTCTCTCTCCTCCCTCTCTCCCTCCCTCCTCCCTCTCTCCTCCCTCCCTTCCTCCATCTCTCTCCCTCTATCTCTTACCCTCTCTCCCTCCATCTCTCTCCTCTCTCCTCTCTCTCCTCCCTCTCTCCCTCCCTCCTCCCTCTCTCCTCCCTCCCTCCCTCCATCTCTCTCCCTCTATCTCTCACCCTCTCTCCTCCCTCCCTCCATCTCTCTCCTCCCTCCATCTCTCTCCTTCCTCCCTCTCTCCTCCATCTCTCTCCTCCATCTCTCTCCTCCCTCCCTCCATCCTCTCTCCTCCCTCCCTCCAACTCTCTCCTCCCTCCTCCCTCTCCCTTCTCCCTCCCTCCCTCTCCTCCATCTCTCTCCTCCCTCCCTCTCTCCTCCCTCCCTCCCTCCCCTCCCTCCTCTCTCCTCCCTCCCATCTCTCTCCTCCCTCCCTCTCTCCTCCCTCCCTCTCTCCTCGACACTCTCGATTCTTTGGATACATCACCAACATGCACCAATAGAAATGCAATGGTTCGGCGTTCGCCATTGACCTCTGACCTCTCCGTGACCCCCCCCAGCGTGTGACTGTGACCCCGAGGGCTCCCAGTCGGGCCAGTGCCGGGAGGACGGGCGCTGCGAGTGCCGGCCCGGGTTCGTGGGCGCACGATGCGACATGTGCGAGGAGAACTACTTCTACAACCGCTCGGCCCCGGGTTGCCAGCAGTGTCCCAACTGCTACAGCCTGGTCCGCGACAAGGTGAAGCCCCGCCCCCACCCCCCTCACAGTTCCCCCAAATAATTTTAAAAAACACCACAACGTCACATCTTGACATGCGTTGTTTGTTTTTAATTGCGTTTTTTTTATTGCTGTGTCTGTCTGTGTCTCTGTCTGTGTCTCTGTCTGTCTCTGTGTCTCCATGTCTGTGTCTGTGTCTCTGTATCTGTGTCTCCATGTATGTCTGTCTCTGTGTCTCCATGTCTGTCTGTCTGTCTGTCTTGTGTCTGTCTCTGTGTGTCTGTCTCTGTGTCTCCATGTCTGTGTCTCCATGTCTGTGTCTCTGTATCTGTGTCTCCATGTATGTGTCTGTGTCTGTCTCTGCATCTGTGTCTTTGTCTGTCTCGGTGTCTCTGTCTGTCTCCATGTCTCTGTCTGTGTGTGTCTCTGTCTGTCTCTGTGTCTCTGTCTGTCTGTGTCTCTGTGTGTGTCTCTCTGTGTGTCTCTGTGTCTCTGTGTGTCTCTGTGTCTGCCTCTGTGTGTGTCTGTGTGTGTGTCTCTGTGTGTGTGTTGGTTCTGGGTATGTCTGTGTCTGTGTCTGTGTGTCTCTGTGTGTTTGTCTGTGTCTGTGGTGTGTCTCTCTGCTCCTCTGTCTGTCTGGTGTGTCTCCTCTGTCTTCTGTCTGGGTGTGTCTGTCTCGCAGGTGAACCAACAGAGGCAGAAGCTGCATGACCTCCAGACTCTGATGGACAACCTGGGCTCCAGCCAGGACACGGTGAGCGACAAGGCCTTCGAGGAGCGCCTGCGCAAGGCCGAGAGAGCCCATCAATGGACGGCTTGCCTGAGGAGGAGGCCAGACCAGCAAAGGTACCACAGAACCACCACTACCTCCTCCAATAGAATTGGATGATTGTTTTCTTGGTTTTGATTATTATACGCACTGATTTTAAGGTTTTAACAGGTAATCTTAATGACTGCTTGAACTATCAATGCCCACCGAGGGGACTGGTGTTGGAAATTAGCTTTGGCTATAAACACGTGTACAGTGCATCGGTCACTGCTTCTGGAACTGTCAACGTTTCTCTGTACTTTATCCTCACGAATAATTAATTTAGGGTGGCAGTAGCTCAGGAGGTAAGAGCAACAGTTGTCTGGCAACAGGAAGGTTGCTGGTTAGATCCCCGGGCTCCGCCTCCTAGCTAGGTGTCGAGGTGTCCCTGAGCAAGACACCACCTAACCCTAACTGCTCCTGACGTGTTGGTTGTTAACCTGACACCACCGTCGGTGTATGAATGGGGGAATGTGAGGCAATACTTTAAAGCACTTTGGATAAAAGCACGATATAAATGCAATCCATTTACCATTTAATAATAATACTAAGTTTCCTGCTGATCTCTGTGTCCCCCCCCCCCCCCCCCAGACGTGGACAAGGGTCTCCTGGAGCGTCTGGCCGCCATCAACGGCACGCTGACCACCCAGTGGAACCGCCTGCAGAACATCCGCAGCACGGTGGACCAGAGTTCCGCGCAGGCCGACAAGGCCCGAACCCGGGTCCACGACGCCGAGGGACTCATCGAGCGAGCCCGCCACGAGCTGGACTGGGCCAGGGATGCCATCGCTAAAGTGGTGGGTGGGTGAGGTGGTGGTGGTGATGGTGGTGATGGTGGTGGGCGGAGTAACAACCCCTGGTTTGACGTTGGTGTGGTCTAGCATGAGCTAATGTACCATATTAAAGGGGCCCTATTACACCACCAGGTGTGAGCGTGATTAGCCTTTACAAGCCTTTTCAAAGTTGTCATGTGACTCATGACATCACAAGTGGGAGTGTCCACCCTAGATGTATGCTGACTAGATCAACGGTCCAGTTGGTAGGCGTATCAGGTAACTGATAATCAAACTTACACCTGGTGGTATAATAGGGCACCTTTAACCCTCAGCGGGAAATGGGAAACGGTAAGTAACGCTTGTAACGCCGGTTCCTCCTCTCTGGTCTCCCAGGACATCAAGACCCCCAGCAGCTCTGGGGACCCCAACAACATGACCCTGCTGGCGGAGGAAGCTCGCGCGCTGGCCGACAAGTAAGGCCACGCCACCCCCCCACCCCCGCTAGTGACATCACAAGCAGACAGGAAACATCAGACTGATTCGCGAGGTTTTGAATGTGTTGTATTTATGATTTGGATTATGCAAGAATGTTATTTTTTTAACCAAAATATACACAAAAACTAAACATTTTTCTCAGGTCATACTTAAGAAATGCATTCTTGAATCCTGTTAAGAAAAGATAAAATAGAATTTTATTCATCCTGAAGGAAATTCTTCCCAGAGGTTGCTCAAAAATACCCAAACAATAGAATAATAAGTGTACAGTGTATAAGCCTAATAGTTATCTGGAGATAAATCCCCACTTCATTGTGACCACTTCCTGTATCTCCCACCCCCTCGTCCAGGCACAAGATGGACGCCGACCAGATCGAGAAGATCGCCAGGGACGCCAACGAGACGTCCACCAAGGCCTACAACCTGCTGATGAAGACCCTGGACGGGGAGGGCAAGACCGGCCAGGAGATCGACGAGCTCAACAGGAAGTACGTCACTCCACTTCCCTTCCCAACAGTCCCCTCCTCACATTGACCAATTCATACACCGATGGTAGGGTGAGGTGGTGTCTTGCTCAGGGACACCTCCACACTTAGCTAGGAGGGGGAGCAGGTAGGGTTAGGTGGTGTCTTGCTCAGGGACACTTCAACACTTGGTTAGGCGGAACCAGGGATCGAACTAGCAACCTTCCAATCTTCCATGTTTGATCGGTACAGATCCCAACAAAATTTTTAACCATGATTTCTCTGAAAGTTGTAAAGCAATAATAATGATCAGTCACACTAATGGTGAATCGTGTGTTGTGTGTGTAGGTACAACGAGGCTAAGGAGCTAGCCAAGGCTCTGGAGAAGCAGGCCAACAAGGTCCACGCGGAGGCTGAGGAGGCGGGAGAGCGGGCGCTGCAGATGATGGCTAACCTGACCAGCCTGCCGAGCTACGACACCACGGCCCTGGAGGTACGCTAAGCTACAGCTAGCGCTCATGTACTGTGGTAGCGTAGCGCTAAGCTAATGCTAGTACAACAGACTGATAGCATGGGGTGGTAGCGTAGCGCTAAGCTAGTGCTAATGGTGTTTCACAACAGAGCAGGAGAGGGATGTGAGATTAATGTGTGTGCGTGTGTGTGTGCGTGCAGACGGAGGCCAGTAAGATCAAGAAGGAGGCGTCCGACCTCGACAAGCTGATCGACAAGACGGAGAAGGAGTACCAGGAGCTGCGCGACGACCTCCGACCTAAGGAACAAGAAGTCCGCAAGCTGCTGGAGAAGGGCAAGTCGGAGCAGCAGGTACGGGAAGTGGCGGCGCTCTTAATGTGAAAGGACTTTCCACTGCGTTCCATTTACCTCGGAAGGCGGAAGTCGGAGATGGGAATGACGTCGCAGCCGAGTTGACCGCGTTCCAGATAGACAACTAAAGAACCAGAACGTATTACGCGGCGTTTTGCGCATACAAACACTGTCGCAACATGTCCACAGATAGAAGTCAGACAGTACTGTGTGTACGACTTAACGATTTAATGAGACACAAACAGACAGAAGTGCTTAAAAACGGTATATTTATTACTACTGCTGTTGATGCGCGGAGGAGCAGCCATCTTGGATTGCAAAGTCGAGGTTGTGAGATTCTTCCGACTTTCCGAGACGGTTTTCCGACTTCAGGAAAACACTTCCAGTTTCCGACTTCTAGTTGAAATGGGGAGAGAGAGAGAGCATGTCTGTCTGTCTGTCTCTGTCTGTCTCTATCTGTCTGTCCATCCGTCTGTCTGTCCGTCCGTCCGTCCCGCTAATATTAGCCTCCGTGGGTGAGACATGGGGCGCGTGCTACTGAGTCGCCAGCGATGCTAAACATAGCGCTAGGCTAGCTCACCGGAGACAATGAGGCCTTTCTTCACCCAGCAGCATCCGTTAGCGTCATGTAGCGTCACCGCGTCATCGGCTCTTGACGCGAGTGCGAGTGCCGGAATCGAACCGGGGACCTTATGGGCGGGTGGGCCTGTTCCCACTCACGTCTGTCTTATTTATGTCTGTGTGTGTCTCATCGGGTCTCCTCCCCCCCTCTGATCCGAGAGGTCACAGAACCGCGAAAGGTTAAAGGTCATTGAGACGGACTGGAACGTACGCAGCGCTAAACTCTGCTAGCATCCGTTTGTTTTGTTGCCACGCACCTCTCGGTCAGGTGGTGTTAGTGTCAACGTTATCTGCATCAGATTAGCTTAGCATTTAATGTTTATGTTGTCCTTATGCCTTTGCCGAGGTCAGCTTCATGCTATTAGCTGCAGCTAAGGCTGTATCGCTAGCATGCTGTTAGCAGGCTGCTAATTCTAATCCTGTGTGTGTGTGTGTGTGTGTGTGTGTGTGTTAGACGGCGGACCAGCTGCTAGCTCGCGCCGACGCGGCTAAAGCTCTCGCGGAGGAGGCGGCTAAGAAGGGAAGATCGACCTATGAGGAGGCTCAGGACATCCTGGCTAACCTCCGAGGTACCTGTCTGCCTGCCTGTCTCACTGTCTATGCTGTCTCACTGTCTAGCCTGTCTGTCTGTCAAGGCTGTCTGTCTCACTGCCTGGCCTGTCTGTCTCCCTGTTTAGCCTGTCTCACTGTCTAGCCTGCCTGTCTCACTGTCTATGCTGTCTCACTGTCTAGCCTGTCTGTCTGTCTGTCTGTCTGTCTGTCTGTCTGTCTGTCTGTCTGTCTGTCTGTCTGTCTGCGTTAACCTGTCTTGCGGTCCCCGTCCCCCCAGACTTCGACCAGCGGGTGAACGACAACAAGACGGCGGCGGAGGAAGCCATGAGGAAGATCCCGGCCATCAACGCCACCATCCTCGCCGCCAACGAGAAGACGCGGCGGGCCGAGGCGGCACTCGGCAACGCCGCCGCCGACGCCCGGCAGGCCAAGGCCACCGCCGAGGAAGCCGAGAAGATCGCCAGCGCTGTGCAGAAGGTACCGGAGCGAGAGAGAGACTAACACACACAGGGAGAGAGACTATTACACACAGGGAGGGAGGGAGGAAGAGAGAGAGAGAGAGAGACTATTGCACCATTCTGACGGCGTTGTGCTCTGGGTTCTTCTCAGGGTTCCGCCAAGACCAAGGTGGAGGCGGAGAAGGCCTTCCAGGACACCAACGACCTGGAGAAGGAGGTGGGAGCCATGATGGACCAGCTCAGCGCCGCCGAGGACCAGCTGGGCCGCAAGAAGGCCGAGGCGGACCAGGACATGATGATGGCCGCCATGGTACGTTCCTGTGGTTCCCAGTGTCACACACACACACACACACACACACTGTAGCCCAGCGTTCCCCAACCCGGGCGCCGGGGGCCCACTTTGGGCCGCCCTGATTTGCATATCAGGTCTTTGTGTTTACTGCTGGCTAGGTGTTGGTGCTAGCTAGCTGTAATGTAACGTTGCTTGATGTTCCCTCAAGGCTTCGGACAACGCCAAGGAGGCGGAGGTCAACGCCCGCAAGGCCAAGGGCGCGGTCAAGACCGTGCTAGGAACCATCGCCGACCTGCTGGAGCAGCTGGGTAACTACAGGCCCGGCTGACACCAGTACAGACACCAGTAGACCCAAGTTCAGACTCCCAAGTCTGGTTCTGATCCTATTAAGAGACTAAGATAAGATAGAACTTTATTAATCCCGAAGGAAATTCTTGTGCCAGGTTGCATAGCAATACAGTACAATAAACAATAGAGAAATCACCAGAATAATACAAATAAACTAACAGATTTACAAATGTACAGTCAAAATATAAAAATATATAAATATATAGGCAAGATAAGATATTCAGATGGCAAACGATTTGGCATAATTGAAGTGAAGAATATTGCACATAATGTTGAAAGGTAATGTAGGAGAGGTATTGGACATGACATTAAGAATATTGCACATGATGATGAGAGGAGATGAGAGGTAGTATTACAGGTAATATTTAGAGATAACATGATAACAATAATCGATCAATCAATTAATTGATAGATTTAATCACTGACTAGAATGTGAAACTCAAACTCGATTAGTCACCGAAGAGCAAGTAAAAGTCAAACATTTGGAAGCAAGGTGCATTAGCCGTGCTAGCTAAACAAAGCGCTCTCGCCCACCGGCAGGCAACATCGACAAGGTGGACCTGAGCAAGCTGAACCAGATCGACGAGTCCCTGAAGAAGGCCAAGGGCAAGATGGCGGCGAGCGAGCTGGACAAGAAGCTGAGGGAGCTGAGCGAGGTGGCGCGCGGTCAGGAGGAGATGATCACCGACTACGACCGGCAGATCGGCGAGATCCGCGACGACATCGCCAACCTCGAGGACATCAAGAAAACGTTACCGGACGGCTGCTTCAACACGCCCTCTCTAGAGCGGCCCTAGCCCCGCCCCCCTAACCCCTAACCCCTAACCCCCAAGCACCCCCTCACATCCCTCACCCCCCCAACCCTCTCACATACATCACCCTGGCAAAAAAAACGCCACCACAACCTTTACTTTTTAATTATTTGATGTGTTCATTCGTCCTGTCTGAGAGAGAGAGAGAGAGAGAGAGAGAGAGAGAGAGAGAGAGAGAGAGAGAGAGAGAGAGAGAGAGAGAGAGAGAGAGAGAGAGAGAGAGAGAGAGAGAGAGAGAGAGAGAGAGAGAGAGAGAGAGAGAGGAGAGAGAGAGAGAAGAGAGAGAGAGAGAGAGAGAGAGAGAGAGAGGATTTTCAATTTTTCAAAATAAAAGCACACGCGTTCAGGTTTCCTACGTCGAGTCGACAGCGGTTGAAGTCTTGACGCGGACCGCCGACGTGCCTCTGAGCCTAGCGCACGCACGCACACACACTCACACACACACCCACGGTGACTGCACCCCCCCCACCCTCCACCCACCTCCACCCAGACTGTTCACAGGAAGTTTTACAGCCATTCAGCGGAACTGCAACCAAACCGATATTTCGAAATAAACACACGGGTGGCGGGCGTGACTCGGAACCCAGACCTCGACCTCGGTGACCTCTTGTCGTCGAGGTATCAGCTGTCAGCTTCATGGACGACCTTTCGTTCATCGATCACCTTTTGTCGTTTTTAGTCGAGTTAGTTGTTTTTTTTCTTTTCTAGAAAGCATTGAAGGAATCCTCCGATGGTGTCTGTCCTGAAGACACAACCGCCAGGAGGGAGAGAGAGACACCTTCCTCTCCCCCTCCTCAGTATTCACTCCTCCCTGCTCCTCCTCTTCCTCTCGACCCCCCGCCTGCCTCACCCCTCGACCCCCTCGACCCCCTGACCCCCACCACCGCCTTGCCTCCAACACGGGGGGAGTCACAAAGGTCACAGGTCAAGCTGATTTTATTTTTTATTTTTTTGCTCCGTTTGTTGTCCTGTCCGGTGTCCTCGCTACTGACCTTTAACCTTTGACCCCCTCCCCCCTGTCCAGGCTCAATCAAACACTATGCAACTTTGTACATTTGCGTAGTGTGAACGTTTTATCTGATACACTGGTGCTAATAATTATTTCAAAATGTTCTATTTTTGTGTGAATGTTTTTTATTCTGACGTGCGTGCAGAGTTTATTTTGTGTAAATTATATTCTTAAATAATTCAGGTTTTTATTTTTTGTTTTTTTTTTCCAAAAGCTCTGACACCCAAAACGGCTAGACTATATTATTATTAAACGCTTTTATCTGAAAAAACCCCATCAACACAAACCATCAGCTAATATATATATATAAATATATAAATATGGATCTGTGGTATGTTATAATATGCTTGCTTGTATACATCGCTAGCTCCATAGCTACGCCCATATCTCCTGTGTACTGATTTACTCTTCCTGGGTGGTCGCAAGTTCATTAAATTTATTTTTTTGTTTCGTTCTATTTTTTTGTTGGTTTTTCTCGTTAATTCTTTTTTTTTTCTCGTTCCTATTTTGACCATTTTACTGATCTGTGGGGTCTGTGTGGCCCCGCCACCACCACCTGCCTAACCAATCATAGTACTGAATTTATACGCTTTTTGATTCCGCGGGAAGGTATGCATCTTCACACAAGTGTCTCGGTAACTTTGTTTTCATTAGCATTTTTGTGCCTTAATATAAAGGTTGGTTGTAATCACAAAGTCCCCGGCTGAGAACTTTTTATCGCGCTCCACGTTTGTATTCACCGTCGCTCCGGACGAGAAGCGAGGGAAACTCCTTCAGGTCCTCACACGGCTCCTCTACTCCTGTGTTTCCCCTCTGGAGAGACACCTGGAAGGCCCCCCTACCTCCGCTACGTGCTCACACCTTTAGAAAGTGGCTTTTTAAAACTTGCGAAGCCTCAGTCGTTAGGCCCCTCCCAGGACCACGCCCCCCCTTTTTTGTACACCCAGCCCTCCCGTCGGTTGGCCTCCTTGTTCGGCTCTGCATTGTGATTGGCTGTGCTGGAGCTGACTGTAGTGATGCAGCCAATGAGGGGAGGGGGGGGGGCGTGGGGGGAGGAGCCCGGCGACCCGACGTAAATCAGTGTTCCCGCTGTCTGCTCCGTCAGACGTTCTGAGTATTTCGAGGCCGATGGCGTCTCTGGCGGTCGGTTCCGCGCGTTCTCCTCACCGACGCCGGCGAGGACCTGAAAGGGTTGTCCCTCTGACTGCCTGTAAAATCCAATTGTAACATTTGAATAATAAAATATTACAGGAACCACTCTGTTCACGTGTGTGTTTGGATGTTTGTTTGTGTGTTTGTTCTGTTTTATTTCTGGATTAAACTGCATTATTGTATGACTGAAATACGCGGTTATACTCAAAGTATTTCGCCACACACTTGGGGAATCGACTCTTGATCATAAAACAACGATTCAACAGGTTTAAAGGTGCAGTTGCCATTCCGAAGTTGAAATAATTTAATTATCCCCTATTACACCACCAGGTGTGAGTGTGATTAGCCCATTCCAAGCTGTTTCACAATTGCCATGTGACTACCGTCTGGTGACATCACAAGTGGGAATGTCCACCTAGATGTATGCTGGCTAGATCAGTCTCCCTGTCCACTGGGTGGGCTGGTAGACTGATCTAGACATCATACATCTAGGTGGCAAAATATGTCTCCTTTTAAAGTCTTTTTTCTTTTTTTGTTCTCAAAAAGTCTTAGCGATGGCTTTGCACCAAAAGTTTTGGCTACAACTCCCACCACAAAGTTTGGTGGGATTTCCCAAGACTGGAATTAAGTTGTCAAAGCTAAAATGTGATTTGAGGTCATGTGATATTGTCTGCCATAACATTCTGTCAGGTGTGTGTGTGCGTGTCTGTTAGAATCTGCCGTACCAGTTAGAACCAGTATCTTATCTCCTGCAATAATCAGATAACTGTTTTTAACCACCGGTATAGTAGACCAGTCTCTGACCGGTACAGTAGACTGGTCCAGGGCCTACAGCAGACTGGTTCTAACTGGTCCAGGGCCTACAGCAGACTGGTTCCAGCCGGTTCACACCTGGCCAGGTGATCAGCAGCCCGTCTCTCCGCCCGGATGTGAGTGGATAGGTGTGTGAGGAGGGGGAGGGGCTAGACACACCAAGCCCGCTGACACACGCTGAGGTCACCGGGTGCGCTGTCGTCAAGACGACCAGGACGGGGTGTGTCCGTGTCTGTGTGTTTTGTCTGGTTCTGTTATTTGTGCGCGCGCGTGTGTGTGTGTGTGTGTGTTTCTACAGGTAGCGTGTGTGTGTGTGTGTGTGTTTCTACAGGTACCGTGTGTGTGTGTGTGTGTGTTTCTACAGGTACCGTGTGTGTGTGTGTGTGTTTCTACAGGTACTGGTGTGTGTGTGTGTGTATGTGTGTGTGTGTGACATACTGCAGCACTCCCACATAGCTGTGGATGGCCTGAGTGTTGGCGGTCCTCCAGTCCTGTTTGAAGCCCATCATGAGGATGTTGGGATGTTCACACAGCCTGTGCGCTAAGCGATGCTAATGTGTTTCACAACAGAGCAGAAGAGGATGTGAGATTAATGTGTGTGCGTGTGAGTGTGGTGCGTTGCACCGAAGGAGGCCAAGTATACCCTAAAAAGAAGGTAGTGCGGTCCGATTCCCCCTCACAACCGATCGGACAAGACGGAGAAGGGAGTACCAGGAAGGCTGCGCGACGACCTCCACCTAAGGAACAGAAGTTCCGCAAGCTGCTGGAGAAGGGCAAGTTCGGAGCAGCAGGTACGGGAAGTGGCGGCGCTCTTAATGTGAAAGGACTTTCCACTGCGTTCCATTTACCCTCGGGAAGGCGGAAGTCGGAGATGGAATGTACGTTCGCAGCCGATTGACCGCGTTTCCAGATAGACAAACTAAAGAACCAGAACTGTATTACGCGGGCGTTTTGCGCATACAAACACTGTCACAACATGTCCACAGATAGAAGTCAGACAGTACTGTTGTACGACTTAACGGATTTAATGAGACACAAACCAGACAGAAGTGCTTTAAAAACGGTATATTTATTACTTACTGACTGTTGATGCGCGGAGGAGAGCCCATCTTGGATTGGCAAAGTCGAGGTTGTGAGATTACTTCCGACTTTTTCCGACGACGGTTTTCCGACTTCAGCGAAAAACACTTCCAGTTTCCGACTTCTAGTTTGAAATGGGGAGAGAGATAGAGCATGTCTGTCTGTCTGTCTCTGTCTGTCTCTATCTGCTGTCCATCCGTCTGTCTGTCCGTCACGTTCCGTCCCGCTAATATTAGCCTCCGTGGGTGAGACATGGCGCGAGATAGGGCGCGCGTGTACTGAGTACAGCCAGCGATGCTAACTAGCGCTATAGGCTAGCTCACCGGAGACAATGAGCCTTTCTTCACCCAGCAGCATCCGTTAGCGTCATGTAGCGTCACCGCTGTCATCGGCTCTTGAACGCGATGCGAAGTGCCGGAATCGAACGGGACCTTATGGCGGGTGGGCCTGTTCCCACTCACGTCGTGTCTTATTTTGTCTGTGTGTGTCTCATCGGGTCTTCCTCCCCCCCTCTGATCGACTGAGGGTCACAGAACCGCGAAAGGTTAAAAGGTCATTGAAGACGGACTTGAAACGTACGCAGCGCTAAAAACTCTGCTTAAGCATTCCGTTTGTTTTTGTTGCCACGCACCTCTCGGTAGGTTGTGTTAGTGTTCACGTTATCTGCCATTCAGATTAGCTTAGATTTAATGTTTATGTTGTCCTTATGCCTTTGCCGTAGGTCAGCTTCAGCTATTAGCTTGCAGTAGGCTGTATCGCTAGCATGCTGTTAGCAGGCTGCTAATTCTAATCCTGGTGTTGTGTGTGTGTGTGTGTGTTGTGTGTGTGTTAACGGCGGACCAGCTGCTAGCTCGCGCCGACGCGGCTAAAGCTCTCGCGGAGGAGGCGGCTTAAGAAGGGTAAGATCGAACCTATGAGGAGGCTCAGGCGACATCCTGGCTAACCTCCCGAGTACCTGTCTGCCTGGCCTTCTTCACTGTCTATGCTGTTCTCACTGTCTAGGCCTGTCTTGTCTGTCAGGCTGTCTGTCTGACTGCCTGGCCTGTCTGTCTTCCCTGTTTAGCCTGTCTTCACTGGTCTAGCCTGCCTTGCTCAACTGTCTATGCTCGTCTCACTGTCTAGCCTGTCTGTCTGTCTGTCTGTCTGTTCTGTCTGTCTGCTGTCTGTCTGCGTTAACCTGTCTTGCGGTTCCCCGTCCCCCAGACTTCGACCAGCGGGTGACGACAACAATGACGGTCGGCGGAGGAAGCCATGAAGGAAGATCCCGGCCATCAACGCACCATCCTCGCCGCCAACGAGAAGACGGCGGGCGGGCCGAGGGCGGGCACTCGCAACGCCGCCGCCGACGCCCGGGCAGGCCAAGGCCACCGGCCGAGGAAGCCGAGAAGATCGCAGCGGCTGTGCAGAAGGTACCGAGCGAGAGAGAGGGACTAACACACACAGGGAGAGAGACTATTTACCAACACAGGGAGGGAGTAGGGAAGAGAGGAGAGAGAGAGAGGACTATTTGCCACCATTCTGACGGGCCGTTGGTGCTCTGGGTTCTTTCTCAGGGTTTCCGCCAGACCAAGGTGGAGGCGGGAGAAGGCCTTCCAGGACACCAACGACCTGGAGAAGGAGGTTGGGAGCCATGATGACCAGCTCAGCGCCGCCGAGAGGACCAGCTTGGGCCGCAAGAAGGCCGAGCGGACAGGAATTTGATGATGGCCGCCATGGTACGTTCCTGTGGTTCCCCAGTGTCACACACACACACACACACTGTAGCCCCACGTTCCCCAACCCGGGCGCCGGGGGGCCCACTTTGGGCCGCCCTGATTTGCCATATCAGGTCTTTGTGTTTACTGCTGGCTAGGTGTTGTGCTAGCTAGGCTGTAATGTAAACGTTGCTTGATGTCCCTCAAGGGCTTCGGACAACGCAAGGAGGCGGAGGTCAACGCCCGCAAGGCCAAGCGGCAGCGGTCAAAGACCGTGCTAGGAACCATCGCCGACCTGCTGGAGCAGCTGGGTAACTACAGGCCCGGCTGACACCAACAGACACCAGTAGACCCAAGTTCAGACTCCCAAGTCTGGTTCTGATTCCTATTTTAAGGAGACTAATGATAAGATAGAACTTTTATTAATCCGAAGGAAATTCTTTGTGCCAGGTTGCATAGCAATACAGTACAATAAACAATAGAGAAATCACAGAATAATACAATAAACTAACAGATTTACAAATGTACAGTCAAAATTATATTAAATATTATAGGCAAGATAAGATATTTCAGATGGCAAACGATTGGCATAATTGAAGTGAAGAATATTGCACATAAGTTGAAAGGTAATGTAGGAGAGGTATGGACATGACATTAAGAATATTTGCACATGATGATTGAGAGGAGATGAGAGGTAGTATTACAGGTAATATTTAGAGATAACATGATAACAATAATCGATCAATCAATTAATTGATAGATTTAATCACTGACTAGAATGTGAAACTCAAACTCGATTAGTCACCGAAGAGCAAGTAAAAGTCAAACATTTGGAAGCAAGGTGCATTAGCCGTGCTAGCTAAACAAAGCGCTCTCGCCCACCGGCAGGCAACATCGACAAGGTGGACCTGAGCAAGCTGAACCAGATCGACGAGTCCCTGAAGAAGGCCAAGGGCCAGATGGCGGCGAGCGAGCTGGACAAGAAGCTGAGGGAGCTGAGCGAGGTGGCGCGCGGTCAGGAGGAGATGATCACCGACTACGACCGGCAGATCGGCGAGATCCGCGACGACATCGCCAACCTCGAGGACATCAAGAAAACGTTACCGGACGGCTGCTTCAACACGCCCTCTCTAGAGCGGCCCTAGCCCCGCCCCCCTAACCCCTAACCCCCAAGCACCCCCTCACATCCCTCACCCCCCCAAACCCTCTCACATACATCAACCCTGGCAAAAAAAAACGCCACCAAACCTTTACTTTTTATTATTGATGTTGTCATTCGTCCTGTCAGAGATAGAAGGGAGAGAGAGAGAGAGGAGGAGAGCGAGAGAGAGAGAAGAGAGAGAGAGAGAAGACGATGATGTCGGAGAGAGAGAGAGAGAGAGAGAGAGAGAGAGAGAGAGAGAGAGAGAGGGGAGAGAGGAGGAGAGAGAGAGAGAGAGAGAGAGAGAGAGAGAGAGAGAGAGAGAGAGAGAGAGGATTTTCAATTTTTCAAAATAAAAGCACACGCGTTCAGGTTTCCTACGTCGAGTCGACAGCGGTTGAAGTCTTGACGCGGACCGCCGACGTGCCTCTGAGCCTAGCGCACGCACGCACACACACTCACACACACACCCACGGTGACTGCACCCCCCCCCACCCTCCACCCACCTCCACCCAGACTGTTCACAGGAAGTTTTACAGCCATTCAGCGGAACTGCAACCAAACCGATATTTCGAAATAAACACACGGGTGGCGGGCGTGACTCGGAACCCAGACCTCGACCTCGGTGACCTCTTGTCGTCGAGGTATCAGCTGTCAGCTTCATGGACGACCTTTCGTTCATCGATCACCTTTTGTCGTTTTTAGTCGAGTTAGTTGTTTTTTTTCTTTTCTAGAAAGCATTGAAGGAATCCTCCGATGGTGTCTGTCCTGAAGACACAACCGCCAGGAGGGGAGAGAGAGACACCTTCCTCTCCCCCTCCTCAGTATTCACTCCTCCCTGCTCCTCCTCTTCCTCTCGACCCCCCGCCTGCCTCACCCCCTCGACCCCCTGACCCCCACCACCGCCTTGCCTCCCAACACGGGGGGAGTCACAAAGGTCACAGGTCAAGCTGATCTTTATTTTTTATTTTTTTGCTCCGTTTGTTGTCCTGTCCGGTGTCCTCGCTACTGACCTTTAACCTTTGACCCCCTCCCCCCTGTCCAGGCTCAATCAAACACTATGCAACTTTGTACATTTTGCGTAGTGAAACGTTTTATCTGATACACTGGTGCTAATAATTATTTCAAAATGTTCTATTTTTGTGTGAATGTTTTTTATTCTGACGTTGCGTGCAGAGTTTATTTTGTGTAAATATATTCTTAAATAATTCAGGTTTTTATTTTTTGTTTTTTTTTTCCAAAAGCTCTGACACCCAAAACGGCTAGACTATATTATTATTAAACGCTTTTATCTGAAAAAACCCCATCAACACAAACCATCAGCTAATATATATATATAAATATATAAATATGGATCTGTGGTATGTTATAATATGCTTGCTTGTATACATCGCTAGCTCCATAGCTACGCCCATATCTCCTGTGTACTGATTTACTCTTCCTGGGTGGTCGCAAGTTCATTAAATTTATTTTTTTGTTTCGTTCTATTTTTTTTGTTGGTTTTTTCTCGTAATTCTATTTTTTTTTCTCGTTCCTATTTTGACCATTTTACTGATCTGTGGGGTCTGTGTGGCCCCGCCCACCACCACCTGCCTAACCAATCATATTACTGAATTTATACGCTTTTTGAGTCCGCGGGAAGGTATGCATCTTCACACAAGTGTCTCGGTAACTTTGTTTTCATTAGCATTTTTGTGCCTTAATATAAAGGTTGGTTGTAATCACAAAGTCCCCGGCTGAGAACTTTTTATCGCGCTCCACGTTTGTATTCACCGTCGCTCCGGACGAGAAGCGAGGGAAACTCCTTCAGGTCCTCACACGGCTCCTCTACTCCTGTGTTTCCCCTCTGGAGAGACACCTGGAAGGCCCCCCTACCTCCGCTACGTGCTCACACCTTTAGAAAGTGGCTTTTTAAAACTTGCGAAGCCTCAGTCGTTAGGCCCCTCCCAGGACCACGCCCCCCCTTTTTTGTACACCCAGCCCTCCCGTCGGTTGGCCTCCTTGTTCGGCTCTGCATTGTGATTGGCTGTGCTGGAGCTGACTGTAGTGATGCAGCCAATGAGGGGAGGGGGGGGGGGCGTGGGGGGAGGAGCCCGGCGACCCGACGTAAATCAGTGTTCCCGCTGTCTGCTCCGTCAGACGTTCTGAGTATTTCGAGGCCGATGGCGTCTCTGGCGGTCGGTTCCGCGCGTTCTCCTCACCGACGCCGGCGAGGACCTGAAAGGGTTGTCCCTCTGACTGCCTGTAAAATCCAATTGTAACATTTGAATAATAAAATATTACAGAACCACTCTGTTCACGTGTGTGTTTGGATGTTTGTTTGTGTGTTTGTTCTGTTTATTTCTGGATTAAACTGCATTATTGTATGACTGAAATACGCGGTTATACTCAAAGTATTTCGCCACACAATTGGGGAATCGACTCTTGATCATAAAACAACGATTCAACAGGTTTAAAGGTGCAGTTGCCATTCCGAAGTTGAAATAATTTAATTATCCCCTATTACACCACCAGGTGTGATTAGCCCATTCCAAGCTGTTTCACAATTGCCATGTGACTACCGTCTGGTGACATCACAAGTGGGAATGTCCACCTAGATGTATGCTGGCTAGATCAGTCTCCCTGTCCACTGGGTGGGCTGGTAGACTGATCTAGACATCATACATCTAGGTGGCAAAATATGTCTCCTTTTAAAGTCTTTTTTTGTTCTCAAAAAGTCTTAGCGATGGCTTTGCACCAAAAGTTTTGGCTACAATTCCCACCACAAAGTTTGGTGGGATTTCCCAAGACTGGAATTAAGTTGTCAAAGCTAAAATGTGATTTGAGGTCATGTGATATTGTCTGCCATAACATTCTGTCAGGTGTGTGTGTGCGTGTCTGTTAGAATCTGCCGTACCAGTTAGAACCAGTATCTTATCTCCTGCAATAATCAGATAACTGTTTTTAACCACCGGTATAGTAGACCAGTCTCTGACCGGTACAGTAGACTGGTCCAGGGCCTACAGCAGACTGGTTCTTAACTGGTCCAGGGCCTACAGCAGACTGGTTCCAGCCGGGTTCACACCTGGCCAGGTGATCAGCAGCCCGTCTCTCCGCCCGGATGTGAGTGGATAGGTGTGTGAGGAGGGGGAGGGGCTAGACACACCAAGCCCGCTGACACACGCTGAGGTCACCGGGTCGCTGTCGTCAAGACGACCAGGACGGGGTGTTCCGTGTCTGTGTGTTTTGTCTGGTCTGTTATTTGTGCGCGCGCGTGTGTGGTGTGTGCGTGTGTGCGTGCGTGCGTGTGTGTGTGTGTGTGTGTTTCTACAGGTACCGTGTGTGTGTGTGTGTGTGTTTCTCAACAGGTACCGTTGTGTGTGTGTGTGTGTTTCTACAGGTAACTTGTGTGTGTGTGTGTGTGTGTGTGTGTGTGTGTTTCTACAGGTACTGTGTGTGTGTGTGTTTCTACAGGTACCGTGTGTGTGTGTTTCTACAGGTACCGTGTGTGTGTGTGTGTGTGTGTGTGTGTGTGTGTTTCTACAGGTACCATGTGTGTGTTGTGTGTGTTGTGTGTTTCTACAGGTACCGTGTGTGTGTGTGTTCTCCTCCCTTCATGTCGGATCACGTCCCAGGGCGCGGCGGGGCGGACCGCGGCCCCAGGGCCCCAGATGTGACCCATTGTCTTGGGCTCGGGGTGGGACTCCAGCCTCCGTGCCCCGCGGACACCAGGAACACACCGCAAGCCACGCCCACCCGCCACAGGTGATCCGAATGCACTCTGAACAACTGGTACACATGGTATTATAAACAGTACACATGGTATTGTTGGTGCCGTGCCTCACCTGGTGCCGTGCCTCACCTGGTGCCGTGCCTCACCTGGTGCCGTGCCTCACCTGGTGCCGTGCCTCACCTGATGCCGTGGTTCACCTGATGCCGTGGTTCACCTGGGCGTTGGCTGCACGCCGGCAAGTGACTCAAGTTTCTATGACCAGGCAATGGAAAGCTTGGAGGGGTTGGAGGGGTCGGCATCCGCCAAGAACAGAGAACTCTAATCTTTGGATTCCATCACACACCTCTCAGCTGTGATGGAAGTTTTTCCCTGGAGGAGTGAAAACGTACTTGTTGCGTAATGTTTACGTAATGTTAGCGTGTTCGTTCTAAAAAAACCATGACCTGGAGGCACAGAAACGGATACATGTTGCGTTAGTGTCTGGAGAACATCCAAGATCTCCTTCTTTTCGTCTCCAGAAATCAGTCGGGGGCTAAAAAGTCCAACATTTCGGAGACGTGTAGATCTAAAGTTACCGTCAAGAGCAGACATGGCGGGCGGTGGCCGGCGTGTACTCTTGCTCAAGGGCACTGAAGACCGTCGCACACCACAACAACAAGCTGAAGCCTTTACTCGGGCTGGTTGACTCCCAGCCGCAGGATTGTGGGTTCAAGCCCCGTGGTGTGCAGTCCATCTATCTGTAGGCCCCCCCCCCACCCCTTCCTGCTCCTTAATGACTCAAACATGAATTCACTGTCAGTCATGTTGGATAAAACAGTCTGCTCAGTGACGAACTGAGTGGGAACCTCAGTGGGGTTCGTCCAAACATGAAGTCACTGGCAGCTGTGTGCTGCGTAACGGAAGAGGTCGGAGGTCAGAGGTCAAGGTGACCAATCTCTCCTCTCCTTTCTTTCTCTTTCTTTCCCGTGACTCAGACTCAGATCTGCGGCGTTACTCTGACACTAGACTGTTTACAGACGGCCCCGAGTTAATCCATGGCATGTTTACCAACCAGAGCCAGACTAAAGCTTACCGGCATTAGGCTGGCACCCAGGGGTGCTGCTGGATCGCTCCGGGTCGCTGGCTGGAAGTTTTAAAACGGGAACCCATGGGTGCTGTCCATCCAACCCTGGTCACCCAGTGTCCCAGCGCCCAACCCACTGGCACTACCAAACCAACCAAGTACCCAACAAGACCAAACAAACTACCAAGCAGCATTCAGGTGTGGTCAGGTGAACACTGGGTGACCACCCAACCACAACTGAGCCTGTGGCCGGCCAGGTTTCAAGCTGTCCGTTTGTGTCAGAACCACCAGCGGTTTGGACCAATCAGCATCCTACTGGCAGCTACGCCGGGGCATGGTTGAGGTGTGGCGACAGCGAGAAGCCACTGTTGGTTCGGAAATAACAATGGAGATGGACAGATTGCTCATCCAATCACCTGCCAAGGATGTTTTGAAAGTGCCAGCACCTTTTCCAAGCAGTTTCCAATGACGACTTCCCAGCTGGTTGTGTTTGATGGACCGGTTTCTGGCCTGTTGTCCAGTTGGGACATTGCTACCAAACCACCAACCAGAACATTCAGGTCTGGTTTGGACCGGGTCACCGAGCCACCAAGACCAGACCACATCAGACCAGACCAGACCGGACCGGACCGGAGCAGGCCAGACCGGAACCGAGCATGCCAGACCGGACCAGGCCAGGCCAGACCGGAGCAGGTCAGACCGGACCATGCCAGAGTGTTTAGGCCAGCTGTGGTCACCCAATAGTTCACCAAAGCAGACGAGGGAGAGAGAGAGAGAGAGAGTGAGAGCGAGGGTGGGTGGGTGGCTGGGGGGCTACCCATCGGCCACCAGAACCCCGACCAGGACGGTCCAGATTGGGGACACGGGGGCAACAAAGGCGTCCATTCTGTGGGCGTCGATGGGGCTGAGAGACGAGCGTTGTTCTGAGATGAGGAGACCTTATGGAGATGAGGAGGAGCGGGACGGAGAGACCAGAACAACGCAACACTGTGGACCGCTACGCAACACACACCACTTCCTGTGTGTGTGTGTGTGTGTGTGTGTGTGTGTGTGTGTGTGTGTGTGTGTGTGTGTGTGTGTGTGTGTGTGTGTGTTACCTTGCATGGTTGACACCGCCGTCGGTGTATGAATGGGTGAATGTGAGGCAATACTGTAAAGCACTTTGGATAAAAGCACTTTATAAATGCAATCAATTTACCATTTACCACTGAGCGAACTTCTATATTTCATGGCAGAGGTGTTGGTCTCCTAACTGAAAGTTACTGGGTTCGATCCCAACTTTCCTCTGACCCCTACCTGCTCCTTAGTGACCCCTGACCCCTAACTGCTCCTTCATGCCCCGTGTCTGAGTTCACTCTAAGCTCCTTTGAATCACAGCGTCTGATTAAAGAATGAGAAGTCTGACTGAAGGTAGTGACGTAAGAACCACTGATAACATGCAGAACACACAAGAGTTAAGATAACAGTCTGACACACACACACACACAGACACACACAGCAAAAGCCATGGGACAGGCTGTGTGTACCTGTCCCACCCTGACGGTACACACAGAGAGACAGACAGACAGACAGACAGACAGACAGGCAGAGACAGAGAGAGAGTTTGTTTAGCTGACCAAAGTGAATGTTGCAAGAACTGTCGCCTCGATAGACTTTCTAAACTTTCTGCTTCCGTTGCTAAACTTAGAATTAATAAAACATTAAAAGTTAAATAGACAGTTAAACAGTTAAATAGACAGTTAAGCAGTTAAATAGACAGTTAAACAGTTAAATAGACAGTTAAACAGTTAAATGATCAAAACAGTTTGACTGTTTTAAAACAGTTTTCACTTGAACTGATCATATCCCAAATAACATCTCAGAACAAGTGCAAGACAAATGTACTGTTTAAGAGATCAGATCAGTTAAGATAGAACCTAACCCTAACCCAAACCCAGAAGGAAATTCTTGTGGCAGAGGTTGCAAAGCAATAGAATAAACAATAGAGAAATAATAACACATTTACACATGTACAGTAAGTCTAAGTCCTAGGAGAAGTATAAAATATAGGTAAGATAAGATATTCAGTCAGCGCTCAGGCGAGAAGTCACACAGACACACAGACAGCTCTCCACACAGGACCATACGACATTAACATTAACATCAACATTAACATTAACCTTCATCGCCACACTCGCCTGGGATCTAAGCCCGTCCAACATGCAGGGGGTCGGCGTCTGTGGACTCTTAGTGGTCCTGGTGGTCGCCCAGGCAACCTACACACAACACCATGGTGAGTGATCTTATATGTCTTATATTATCCTGACAATATTACCATGCTACATTACCTTTCATCATTATGTGCAATATTCTTCATATTCTTTACATCATGTGCAATACTTCCTCTTACCATCATTATTATTACCCTTTTATTACACTTACATTATTGCCAACTTGTTTTAAATAGATGCTGACTGAATATCTTATCTTACCTATATTTTATACTTCTCCTAGGACTTAGACTTACTGTACATGTGTAAATGTGTTAGGGTTAGGTTCTATCTTAACTGATCTGATCTCTTAAACAGTACATTTGTCTTGCACTTGTTCTGAGATGTTATTTGGGATATGATCAGTTCAAGTGAAAACTGTTTTAAAACAGTCAAACTGTTTTGATCATTTAACTGTTTAACTGTATTTAACTGTTTAACTGTCTATTTAACTGCTTAACTGTCTATTTAACTGTTTAACTGTCTATTTAACTTTTAATGTTTTATTAATTCTAAGTTTAGCAACGGAAGCAGAAAGTTTAGAAAGTCTATCGAGGCGACAGTTCTTGCAACATTCACTTTGGTCAGCTAAACAAACTCTCTCTCTGTCTCTGCCTGTCTGTCTGTCTGTCTGTCTGTCTCTCTCTCTGTGTGTACCGTCAGGGTGGATCCCAAACCCAGAAGGAAATTCTTGTGGCAGAGGTTGCAAAGCAATAGAATAATAAACAATAGAGAAATAATAACACATTTACACATGTACAGTAAGTCTAAGTCCTAGGAGAAGTATAAAATATAGGTAAGATAAGATATTCAGTCAGCATCTATTTAAAACAAGTTGGCAATAATGTAAGTGTAATAAAAGGGTAATAATAATGATGGTAAGAGGAAGTATTGCACATGATGTAAAGAATATGAAGAATATTGCACATAATGATGAAAGGTAATGTAGCATGGTAATATTGTCAGGATAATATAAGACATATAAGATCACTCACCATGGTGTTGTGTGTAGGTTGCCTGGGCGACCACCAGGACCACTAAGAGTCCACAGACGCCGACCCCCTGCATGTTGGACGGGCTTAGATCCCAGGCGAGTGTGGCGATGAAGGTTAATGTTAATGTTAATGTTAATGTTAATGTCGTATGGTCCTGTGTGGAGAGCTGTCTGTGTGTCTGTGTGACTTCTCGCCTGAGCGCCGCTTTTAACCCCCCGCCACTGCAAGCCGCCACACGCCGCACACACTCATTACTCATCACGGGTGATTCACACAACACACTCACACACACACACACGCAGACACACACACTCACACACATACATACACACACACACACACACATTCAACCAGCCCCTGGGCAATGTCCAATGAATTACTATAGATACGACTCAATAAAATGATTGTAAAATTACAATGATGGTAGAATATCATATAACATCTACATGCAGACACACACACACACACACACACACACACACACACACACACACACAGACACATACACACACGCAGGCACATACACTTGCGCACAATGATCTACACACTCGTATGCACACACACACACACATGCTGTGTTGCACAGTTGCACACGATTAAACACGAAAAAAACTATAATCAGACACTCATGCACACACACACCTACAATCTTACACACGCACACACACACACACACACACACCAACTCAGACACACATTACACACATTACTCAGATGATTCAACCGCAGACAGACGCACGCACACACACACACACACACATACACACACGCGCACACACACAGAGACACACACACAAACACACACGCAGACACACACACACACACCACACACACACACACACACACACACGCAGACACACACACAAACACCATGCAAGGTAACAACCAACACGTCAGGAGCAGGTAGGGTTAGGTGGTGTCTTGCTCAGGGACACCTCGACACTTAGCTAGGAGGGGGAGGAGACCGGGGATCGAACCAGCAACCTTCCTGTTGCCAGACAACCGCTCTCCTTACCTCCTGAGCTACGGCCACCCATCCCCCAGTTGGCCCAGTGAACATTCAAAACAATATATTAAGAAGCATTATCCTGACAAACTATCTTGCTGTCTTGCTCTCTTTTAACCCATCTCCTTCAGTCATTGTATTTCAATATTGAGCTATAGTTATAGTTAGCTATAATAGACCAATAGTTAATAACTTGACTGGAGAGTTTGTGTTCACTTGCCGGCGTCTTCTAGCGATTATTGTTTCCTCCTGGTCCAGCGGGAGAACTCTCAAATCTGCCGTGTGGCTGATTTGTGAGGCGTTAGTGAAATCCCCCTGGAACAGAGCGGCTAGATCTCCCTGCGCGGTTACCCTGCGCTCCCACGGGAACACGTAAACACCACTTAGTGGTGTCGCTACATAGCCTCCACCTACCAGAGCCTCCTCCACCCATCAGAGCCTCCTCCACCCTGCCTGGCTGGCTGGCTGGCTGGCTGGCTGGCTGGGCCTGGCTTCCACCCGGCCACGGCAGACCCCCGACCCCACCCCAAACCCACCCGTTAAAAACCTCCTCGCCGTCACCATAGACCTGCCGTACCGTACAGGTGTGTTGACCTCGTCGTTAGGGGGAGAGGCGTGGCCCTTGGGTGGGGTCGGGTGCTGGAGGAGGGAGGGAGGGAGGGAGGGAGGAAGGGTGGGGTGGGGTGGGGTGTAGGTTGGAGCCCCTACTACGTCACCGCTGCACAGCCCGGGCCCTGGGGTGGAAAGGTGGAGTAGTCGTGTGTCTGACTTAGCGCAGCGAGCAGAGGAAAGTGAAGTTATGTTGCAACAACAACAGACACTAGTTATGAGATGTTGAGAACGACTGACATGTTCAACGGTCGATGGTCGTTGTTGTGTTGTGTTGTCGATATTCGGACGGTTCCCATGGTGAATGATTGTGTCATTCGCACAATCAGTCACTAATCGGCCGACTCACAGAACACACCTTGCGCAAGCGTGCCGTTTGTCTTGACGCCATGATGACGTCATTTCCGTTCATTCTGTGTAGAAGTATGGAGTTGTTTTAATCGTGGTTTCTTCCTGTCCTTAGGGGGCCAGAGGTGCAACTGTAACGGTCAGTCGTGGTACTGCATGCGTGACGCGGAGGGGCTGCGGTGTTTGGATTGCCATGGCAACACCGCGGGGCGCCGCTGCGAACGCTGCGAGGACGGCTTCTACCGATGGGCACACGGGCTCACCTGCAAACCCTGCCAGTGCAACACCGCAGGTGAGGAACTCACCGGAGCAGACTGGGACGGCATTAGCAGCGAAAGGGCCGGGTGGATTGTTTTTGCTAACCTTTGACCTCTGGTCCTGCAGGGTCTGTGGCCCCTACGTGTGACAGCAGGGGGCGCTGCAGCTGTAAGGACGGCGTGGCGGGAGATCGATGCGACCGCTGCACCAACGGAGCTCCGCTCGGACCCAGCGGCTGCACAGAGTAGGAGAACACCTCCTCCTCCTCCTCACACCTCCGCCTCCTCCTCACACCTCCTCAAACCTCCTCCTCCTCCTCCTCACACCTCCTCCTCCTCCTCCTCACACCTCCTCCTCATACACCTCCTCCTCACACTTCCTCAAACCTCCTCCTCCTCCTCCTCATACACCTCCTCCTCCTCCTCAAACCTCCTCCTCCTCCTCATACACCTCCTCCTCCTCACACCTCCTCCTCCTCACACCTGCTCCTCCTCCCCCTTCTCACACGTCCTCCTCACACCACCTCCTCCTCCTCACACCACCTCCTCACCTCTTCCTCACACCTCCTAATGGTACTGTGGTGTGTGTGTGTGTGTGTAAACAGAGCTGTGCCCAAAGACGAGCCTGTGGGTCCATCTACTTCCTGTTTCTGCTATGGCCACGCCTCCAGCTGTGCCGTTGCCAAGGGATACGTAATCCACAACATCGAGTCCAAATTCAACGATGGTAACACGCACCCCTTACTCCACAATAAAAGCCCCCTTACTCCACAATAAAAGTAACTAAACTAATGAAAATGTGATTGTTGTGTTGTGTTGTGTTGTGATGCTAATGTTGTGAGCTTTCTGATTGGTCTGCAGGGCCGGAGGGCTGGCAGGTCAGCGCCGCCCGCGGGGTGATGACATCGGAGGTCCAGTTCCGCTGGGTCCCGGGGCACGAGGACCTGGAGGTCATCTCTCAGAACAGCCTGCCCGTCTACGTCAACGCCCCTGGTAAGGAGCCGCCTCTCTCCTTTCTCCTTTCTCCTTCCTCCCTCCCTCTCAATTAAATTAAATTAAATTAAATTTTATTAGTTTTATTTTCTCCTCTCTTCTATTTCCTCTCTCCTCTCCTCTCCTCCTCACCTGTGGTGCTCTCTGTGTGCTCCATCCAGCCCGTTACCTCGGTAACCAGGTGCTGAGCTACGGCCAGAACCTCAGCTTCTCCCTGCGTCTGGACCGCGGCGTGCGACACCCCTCCACCAGCGACGTGGTTCTGGAAGGGTCTGGCCTGCGGGTCGGAGTCGCGCTGGGAGACCTCAGGTCCATCATCCCCTGCGGACAGAAGATCCCCTTCAGCTTCAGGTGAGCAGAACCCCCTTAGCACCTGGACTAGAACCTTGGAAGCTCAGTAGAACTTGGACGAGAACCTTAGGACCTCTGTAGAACCGAGACTAGAACCTTGGAAGTCCTGTAGAACCTATAGACCACAACATTTGAAGCTCAGTTGAACTGGGACCAGAACCTTAGGACCTCCGTAGAACCTCGACTGGAAGCTTGGAACCTTTTTTAGAACTCAAGACTAGACCCGCAGAACCACAAGCTTCTCTGAAACACAACAATAACCGATGTTTTCTTTCGAGAGAACCTCTCGTCCCTCTCTATCTCTTCCTGCCCCGCCCTCCTGGATGGTCCCCCGTGCACTAAAACAAGCGGCCAGCTGTGTGTACACCGTGACCGTGGTCCTGGATCAGGGTGTTTGTTTAGCGGCACACCGGGCCAGCCCCGGCCTGTTGATGGCAGCCATGCAACCCGATGAGAACGTGTTTGTTTTTTTCCCCGCCGGGAGCCATGGCGAGGTCTCGGCTGTCAAAGAGAAACATGTGTCAAGAAGGTGTAACCAGCGTAGAGAGGCATCATTCCATTCCATTCTCAAGTTGAGAAATGTCTTATTTTCTTTCTCCCTTACTGACTGCGCTGCTCAACATCGGGGGGATATTTGTGAAGGCTTAAGGGAAGAGTTATTCCTTTATTTGTGCAACCATTTGGGAGGTTACAAGAGATGGAACATCTATTGAGAAGAGTTTGAAAGATGAAGGTTAACCCCCCTGACCCCAGACGTTACTCATGAGCGATGAAAACCAAACCAACGCCTGCCACTTCTCAAGAGTTCCCCCCCCCCCCCCCCCACCCGCACAATGTTGGCCCATGGTGCTCATCCGAGGGTTACTTCTTCTGCTCTGTAATGAGAGACCGGGGGCGATCTCCTGTACAGGGAACTACAGCGCCTCCCGGGGGTCTCTCCAGGGTTTCTCCTTGCATCTCCAAGGCCTTAACTCCCTCCAGTTGGTTGGTGTAGTTATTCTGTGTGTGTGTCCCCCTGGCAGGCTGGACGAGCGTCCCGGCAGCAGGTGGAGACCCCAGCTCTCCCCGCTGCAGTTCCAGGCGCTGCTCCACAACCTCACGGCCGTCAAGATCCGCACGACGTTCGGAGAGGACGGTGAGGAAGACCTCGGAGGCTTCTCGCTCTTCTTGGTCAAAACACTAGCCTTCTTTAACGTGGCACTCTGTTAAAACTTGCTTCAAATGTACTGAATTCATTTATTTCTAACTTTATTTCAATGTATGAATTCATTTATTTCAAACTATTCATTTAGAGCTATTTCTTGATTTTATTTATTCATTTACTGTACGTAATATGTATGACTTAATTAGTCAAAAGAACAGTGCAAGTCAAACAAAAGGAGATAAAATCACAAGAACATAAAAACACACAATAAAAAGTAGCCACACTATATGAATCTAAAACAGATCAACAGATCGGCGGGTCAATAAAAAACAAGGTTATTTATATTGACCTGACCGACTGTGTTGTCGTCCTCCTCAGGGCGTGGTTACCTTGACAACGTGATCCTGACGTCGGCGCGGCTTGGGTCCGCCCCCTCGGCCCGCCCCGCCCCCTGGGTGCAGAGCTGCGTGTGCCGGGCGGGGCACCAGGGCCCGCACTGCGACCGCTGCCTGCCCGGCTTCAGGCGCCGCTCGCCCGCCGACGGGGCCTTCAGCACCTGCGTACCATGTGACTGTAAGGCGGGAAGCTGCGACCCCGACACAGGTGAGACACACTCGTTAGAACACAGAACACAGAACACAGGTGAGACACTTGCCGCTCGTTAGAACACAGAACACAGGTGAGACGATTAGTGCTTGTTAGAACACAGTGAAGACCTTTGCAGACTTTCATTGCATAACACATCTGCTTGTTCATCTGCCACCAGTGTTTTATAATACTGTTATCGCATATATCTGGGAGCATGGGTGACCTCTGACCCTGGCGTTGTTACTACACACAGAAACATGCTTAGTTAGTTATTAGTTATTAACTGCCGGTTATGAACAATACACTACGTTACTTTTCAGAATGTGTCTGTCTCTGGGTCCTTTTTAAGGGAGATGTTTGTTAAAATACAAATTCATTCAAGTCAGCAATATCACATCACAAGGAGCGTTTTACATGTGATAATATAACATGTTGGCGAGTGACTTCATCCTCTCTTGATGTTGGTGTTCAATAACATGTCTCCGTCTCCGTCTCCCAGGCGACTGCTTCTCCGCAGACGAGTCGTCGCGGGGACAGACCTGTCCCGGCGGTTACTATAGCGACCCAGAGCAGCCGCTGTCCTGCGTCCGGTGCCCGTGTCCCGGGGGCGTGGCCTGCTCCCTGGTGCCCGGCACGCAGCAGGTCAAGTGTGACCTCTGCCCCCCTGGGGTCACCGGTAGGTCGACCACCCGTCCACAACGACGACCCCTAGAAGCAGCAGGGGGTACCGACCCAATCAGTACCACGGGGAGCAGGAACATTACGAAAACATTATTATAATAATACATATCAGGCTTTCGTTGGTTTTCTGCGTGATTCCCCATCTTACCGTCGCCGCCCACTAGTGGCTTGATTATTCTAGAATGTTTTGTCCAGATCTTCCAAGATGGCGGCGGCTTGAACTTCAGGTCACATGATTGAATCCCTCTCCTGTGTGTATAGCTGTAGACAGACTGAGAGATAGACAGACAGTCTTTACCTGACCTGCATCATTACATTTACATTTACATTTAGGGCATTTGGCAGACGCTTTTATCCAAAGCGATTTACAAAGAGTACATTTGTTGAAAGAGACAATAGAGCAATATATGTGGTGCATAAAGATAAGAATAAAGCAGGTGCAAGGTTAATAGAACGAGTTTAATAATCGCTAGGTTGTCTGGGATAAGAGCAGACGTGACATTCTGAGCGCATTACCAACATCTAAGAACACACAATATGCTAAACAATGCTAAGTGCTGTTAATAATGCCAAGACGTACAAACGCCACCCCGTCATGATGACATCCCTCCTCCCTCCCTCCGCCAGGCCAGCGCTGCCAGCTGTGCGTGGACGGTTTCTACGGCGACCCCCTGGGGGAGCGGGGCCCTCGGAGGGCGTGCCAGTCCTGCGTCTGCCCGCCACGCGGCGACACGCCCGCCGACGCCGGCTGCGACCCGTTCACCGGCGAGTGTCTGAAGTGCGTCAACGACAGCCGGGGAGGCCAGCGGGAGCCTGCCTGGAGGGGTTCTACCGGAACCGCCTCACGGACACGTGCGACGGTGAGGAACCCGCAAGAACCCCACAGAACCTCCAGAACGTCCAGAACCCTGGGGGGGATGGAGTGGTGGTGGTGGTGGTGGTGGTGGTGATGGTGGTGGTGGAGGTGGTGCTGGAGATGAAGGTCATGTCTTCAGGGTTCCCACGGCTCCTTGAAATCCTTGAAAGTTTGTGAATGTGCGGGGGGAAAGAAGATGGTGATGGAGATGATAATGGTTATGGAGATGAAGATAATGTGATGATAATGATGGTGGAGATGATAATGATGATGCTGGATGCTGATGACTCCTACCCCCGTCTCCCGGCAGCGTGCGAGTGCGACCTGCTGGGCTCAGCGTTCAGCCTGTGTTCGGAGGAGGGCCAGTGTACCTGCCGCGAGGGCTACCAGGGACGCAGGTGTCACCGCTCCACCTGCCCGTCATGCTTCCAGCCAATCACCACCCAGGTACCGCCCACAAACCCTCTCAGCCACGCCCCCCCGTAATAGTTACTTATTTTGTGTGTACACATATTGTCTGTATATTGTTGTAGTTAAATTCTCATCCTGATCTCTTTTTAACAGGGTCGTATCTTATGGTTGTATCTACAGTAGTATCTTATGGTAGTATCTCATGGTAGTATCTACAGTAGTATCTTATGGTAGTATCTCATGGTAGTATCTACAGTAGTATCTTATGGTAGTATCTCATGGTAGTATCTACAGTAGTATCTTATGGTAGTATCTACAGTAGTATCTCATGGTTACCACGACGATACCGCCATCCTTCCTCTTGAGTCCTGTGATGCTCTGTGTGCAGGTGGAGCGCTACGCCGCTAAGCTACGGGAGCTGGAGTCCCTGTTCTCGGACCTGGGTGAAGGCTCCGGTTCCGGTTCCATCAGCGGAACCCAGGTGGACAGAACCCTGCACGCCGCTAACCAGCTGGTGGCCGATCTCCAAGAGACCGCGGACCGACTCAAATGTACCAGAGTTTTTATATTATATTTAATATCTTCGTTATCTTGTTCTAGGATGCATACGGGTCACAATGTCATACATCTTGACAATTTCATAGTTGACCTCGATGACGTCATACTTGATCTTGGTGATGTCATACCTGCCCCCCCCCCCCACAGCGTCGGAGCGTGAACTCCAGCGGCGTCTGAGCGTGATCAGCGACCAGCAGCTGACGGAGGGCCAGGACGTCCAGAGTCTGGCGCGCGCCACCGAGCGGCTCAGCAGGGAGCAGGCGACCTACCAGACGCGCGGCGATGACGTCCAGGCGCTCATCGACCAGATGAGGCGGAAGCTGGAGGAGGCCAAGGCCAAGATCCAGGCAGTGGTAGGAGAACTCAGCCCACCGTCATGCTTACCGATGACTTATGTCTGGCCGCTAGCGATCTCAAAAGCTAGACTTTACCGAAACCCTGGGTATTAGTTTGTTCAGTTTATTCATTTATTTGTATGGGACAAGTACAGAGAAACATGGACAGTTGCAGAAGCAAGTGTCCGATGCACTGTACACGTGTTTATAGCCGAAGCTGATTTCCAACACCAACACCTTCCAGCACCTTGGACTTGCGACTCCACTCCTTACATTCTCGCTGGTTTCCTGGTTTGCTGATAGATGACTTTGTCGAACTTCTGGATCTGAGATTAGGTGGATAGCGATTAACACCAAGATGACGACTTTGAAATGTAGACCAGTTATTTGGCAAAGAAAGTCTTCTGATCCTCTGTGTTTAAATATACAATTGCGAAGAAGCAACTTTGTAATTGAAACGGACCAAGCAATGGGCCAAGCATCATCTACCACCCATGAATAACGTCCATGATAACTTTAGTTTAATTGAATGAATTCAAACACTGGTGCACTAGCAGCCCCCCCTATTAGATGGGAGGTCCTGGTTTGCTCTTACAGCAACCGCCATTCTCAGATCAAATCTGTGTACTGATATTTCTGTGTGTTTCCTGTGTTTCAGAATCCTCCCCAGGGTGACGAGGCGCAGGCGGTGAGCAACAGCCTCTTCTCCACCCTGATCACCAAGGCCACGGACCTGGCAGAGAGGTGGGGTTCCTATACCATCACCGTGACATAACACGCAGAGCAGCCACCCTGCTCAATGAGCAGTTTTGGAGTCTTGTACGTCAGGGGCGGATGGCGACTTGGTGGCTCAGCCCTTAAGTCTGACACCCCACGTAGGCAGAAATCGTTTCGTAGGGGCACAGGTTCAATTCCACAGCTTGTAATGTTCTGTACATGGAGGCAAACATTTCCCCTCCAAAAAACGTAATCCTACAAGAAGGAGAAATGTCGAACGTGCAGCTTCGGAGCTGAAAGTTCTGCCGTAAATGTCTGCGGTTGCAGTTGACAGCAGTTCAACTTTGTTCCAATCCGTTCTGGCTTGCCCGGTTGAGTCCTGTCCGGTTCTGGGTTGTTGGCGTGTGATGGCGTCAGAGTGTGATGACGGTGTTTCTCCTCCCAGACACCTGGGGAAGGCGGAGAAGGTGGAGCAGAGTGCCGGCGCTGCCCTCCAGGACTCTGAGAAGAGTCTGAGTCTCATGAGGGGCCTCATGTCCCGGGAGAACAAGGTGAAGGAACTGCTGGGAGACCTGAACACCATGTGAGTTCCCTCCCACCCCCCATCTCTCCTCCTCTCCTCTCCTCTTCTCTCCTCTCCTCTTCTCTCCTCTCCTCTCCTCTCCTAATTTTTCCTCTCCTCCATCCCTTCTCCCCTTCTCTCCTCACTCGTCCTTTTCCTCTCCTCCACCCTCTCACCTCTCCCCCCACCTCCTCCTCCAGGTACGACCAGACCTCCGGCCAGGTGAAGGCCATTGAGAGCCAGGCCACTCGCCTGAGCGGCCAGGCCGGGGCGGAGAGCAAGATGGCGGGGGACATGTTGAAGCAGCTCAGTGGCATGGAGCATGGCATCGCTGCACCCCTGCAGGCGGACGAGCTGCTGTCCAGATTGGGCTCTCTGAAGGGCCGTGTCTCTGACAACCTCACGGCCTACCAGGCGCTGCAGAAAGACGTGGACCAGGACAGGACTCTGGTGCAGGGTCTCCTGGACCAAGGACATGCCGCTCAGCAGGTACCTTATCCAGCTAACCACAATGTAAACTACATAGACGTCTTGGTGGTTTAGCTAGTAGCTACGACGTAAACTACAGAGACGTCTTGGTGATTTAGCTAGTAGCTACGCATAGCAGTTCCCTGAGCTGAGGAACATCTCCAGTAAGAGTTGACCTTGTGGGTTCTAATCCTGAGCTAAGGAGAGGACCTGAAGTGGAAATGTGTTTGAGTCAGAGATTGACGGTGCTCTCGTTCTCCCACCCCAGGCGTACGACGGCCTGCTGGTCCGGGCCAACGTTGCCAAGGCGGACACCGAGGAGGCCCTGAGGGGCATCAAGAGCAACATGAAGGGAGTGGACGATGCCCTGGCGTCACTGAGAGGTACCTCCGCCGTCCTCTTGCCCTGGCATGAGAACGGATGGGTGGATGAGTGGAGGGATGGATGAATGGATGGATGGATGGACGGACGAATTGAGGGATGAGTGGATGGGTACTGGTGTCCTGGTCACTAGTGTCCAGGATGCTAGTGTCCAGGTCGCTAGTGTCCAGGTCGCTAGTGTCCAGGGTGCTGTGTTCAGGGTGCTAGTGCCCAGGTCGCTAGTGTCCAGGGTGCTAGTGTCCAGGGTGCTAGTGTCCAGGTTGCTAGTGTCCTGGTCGCTAGTGTCCAGGGTGCTAGTGTCCAGGGTGCTAGTGTCCAGGTCGCTAGTGTGCTGTGTGCTAGTGTCCAGGGTGCTAGTGTCCAGGTCGCTAGTGTCCTGGGTGCTAGTGTCCAGGGTGCTAGTGTCCAGGTCGCTAGTGTTCTGGGTGCTAGTGTCCTGGGTGCTAGTGTCCAGTCTTGGCATGCTAGCTCACCAGTAGCGACTGTGATTGGCAGTCAGGCAAAAACAAAAGTCTAGAGAAAGAGAGAGCCCCGCTGGCCCTCCTGGGAAACAGCCAATAACAGCATGTCCTCCTCCTCCTCTTCCGCAGGGTTTGACCAGCGCATCGGCAGCAGCAAGGCGTTGGCCGATGCAGCCATTGCCAAACTTCCGGCCATCAACGGCACCATCCAGCAGGCGGCGTGGCAAAACGGCCAGACCCTGGGGGTCCTGGAGGCCGTCTCCGGGGACTATAATGACGCCCTGGCCACCATCGGAGAGCTGGAGGCGGAGGTCGCCGATCTGGAGGTACCTTTGACCGTTAACACCACAAAACCACACTGTAGGCTTCGTAGCATGCAAATCAGATGTTTCGGGGTGGTAATATATCCTGTTTGGCTATGTATACATTATAGAACCCCCATCTCTGGCGTGGCGCGGAACCTACGCGCCGACCTCTGACCTTTCTGACCTGGTTTCTGATTTGTGTGTTGGTTCTCCAGGGTCGAGTGGGTTCCCTGGTGTCTAGTGAGGGTCTGCTGGCGGACGCCACCGCACTGACGAAGGATCTGGGGGGCATGACAAGGCGAGCCGGCGCCTTGCAGGGAACAATGGCCGGGCAGCTGGCCAGCACCCACATCCTGCAGATGGACGCCGAGCAGGTGGGTGTGGTCTGGTGGCGGGTGGATGTGGTCTGGTGATGGGTGGGTGTGGTCTGGTGATGGGTGGGTGTGGTCTGGTGGCGGGTGGGTGTGGTCTGGTGGACAAATGATGACAGTGTGTGTGTTAGTGTGGTGGCTGGTTCATGCAGCCTCACCTGGCCCAAGTCAGGCTGATTACACTCTTGGGCTGATAGGTGAGGCTGCACACCTGTGGGCCATTGGGTCAATCAACCAATCAATCAATGGCCGACAGCCGTCACCACATACATACACAACAGGTCTGACTCGGACCAGGTGAGGCTGCTTGAACCAGCCACCAACCACACACACTCCACAATTTTAGGTTTTAGTACGACCACATTTGGGGCTGTTACTAGTTACTAGTGGGTCATCGCCATGTCACGCGTGGAATGTAATCAGCTGATGTCATGTGACGTCTTCCTGTGATGTAATCTGATGATGTCATGTGACGTCTTCAGGCCATCTCGGATGCTGAGGGTGCCCGGGACAACGGCCTGGATGCCCGGGCTGCCGTGGCGACCACGCTGCAGAAGGTCAAGGACCTGCTGAACCTGATCGGTGAGCAGACCTGCCGTCCGATCGTTTTGATCCACGATTGATCAACGATACGTGCAATTTATCTGAAAAACAAATCACATTACTATTTCATTACTTAATCACATTCGTATTTTAGTGTGTTTATACAGTTGTGACATTTCCTGTTGTGTTGACAGACCTGTTGTTGTGTTGACTGACCTGTTGTTGTGTTGACTGACCTGTTGTTGTGTTGACAGACCTGTTGTTGTGTTGACTGACCTGTTGTTGTGTTTATTGACTGCAGGCCAGCCAGACAGCGTGAACGAAGAGCGCATCGTGGAGCTGGAACGCTCGCTGGCCGAGGCTCGTAACCACGTGAACCAGAATCTCAAGCCCCGCCTCCAGGACATGGAGGAGCAGGAAGCTGCACAGCGGCGGCTCCTGGGCGGTCTGAACACGGACATCGACAGC
Organism: Coryphaenoides rupestris; assembly: GCA_002895965.2. Taxonomy (NCBI): domain Eukaryota; kingdom Metazoa; phylum Chordata; class Actinopteri; order Gadiformes; family Macrouridae; genus Coryphaenoides; species Coryphaenoides rupestris. The sequence continues at coordinate 319,698 of PIJE02000314.1, forward strand.
ATCCTGTATGACATCACCAACCTGCACAACATCCTCAATTCTGTGCCCAAGGGCTGCTATAACATCCCCCCCATCGAGCTTGCCTAGGCCTCGCCCCCTCCACCTGACCGCTCCCTATCGAGAGCCCCCCAGGCCCCACCCCCTCCACCTCACCCCTCCCCCTCCAGAGGCCCTAGGCCCTGCCCCCTCCACCTGACCCCTCCGCATCAAGAGGCCCCTAGGCCCTGCCCCCTCCAACTGACCACACCCCATTGAGAGGCCCCTAGGCCCCGCCCCCTCCACCTGACCCCTCCCCATCGAGAGGCCCAAAGCCACAGCCTCTCCACTTAAGCCACTCCCCCTCCACATGGCTCCAAGAACTGCACTGATGAGCACAAAGTGAACGTTAGCGTAGTGTTGTAACGTTAGCGTAGTGTTGTAACGTTAGCGTAGTGTTGTAACGTTAGCGTAGTGTTGTAACGTTAGCGTAGTGTTGTAACGTTCGCGTAGTGTTGTAACGTTAGCGTAGTGTTGTAACGTTAGCGTAGTGTTGTAACGTTAGCGTAGTGTTGTAACGTTAGCGTAGTGTTGTAACGTTCGCGTAACATTTGAATGCTAGCGTAGAGTTTGTCGGATCACAGATCAGTAGGAATCGCTTCGCTTGAATGAGAGGTTTCAATTTTCAAGCGTTAGAAATAGCGAGTTCTGTATGTATGTATCTATATAGATATAGGTATCTATACCTATATCTGAGACTGTGATAACTTATAGGAGATGAGTATTTATACATGTACATAAGATCAATATTGTGATGTTGTTTTGTTTGTTTCCTGGCCTCCAGTGTTTACACCAAAAAGACCAGATCATGTGACTGTTGAAATTGATTTCATATGTAGCACCCAACCCAATAGCCCAGAATATACTTTCAATTTTAATATGAACAACGCTGTGTGTCTATGTCTTGGTTGCAATATTATTGCTGTTGGGAGCTGCCCAGTACAAGCACAGTCTGCTACTGGTTCTAGTATTTGTTTAGGATAGGTTTTGTCATAAATGTAATCCAAAGGTAATTACTAAGGTAATTACTAAGCTAATTACACATTAATAAGTAGAAATATATGAGACCCTAATATGAAACCCTAACACCAAAACAAACCCTAATATGAAACCCTAACACCAAAACAAACCCTAATATGAAATTCTAACCATAAAACCAAACCCTAATATGAAACGCTAACCCTAATCTGAAACCCTAATATGAAACCTAACTCTAAAACCCTAACCCTAATCATAGTTTTAACCCTAACTTTAACACTAACCCTAAACACTGGGAGATGCCCAGTACAACCACAGTCTGCTACTGGTTCTACTGGGAGCTGCCCAGTACAACCACAGTTCTACTTCTGTATTCCCTGCACTTTATGAACTGGTGTGTGTGTGTGCGTGTGCGTGTGCGTGTGTGTGTGGTGCATTCACAGACATTCAGTAAATCGGGGTTTTAAATAGTTTCATTATGGGATGTTTTATTCTTAAGTGTTTATTGTACATGGGTTTCCTTACAGTAGTGAGGGCATCAGATTATACAATCTCTACCTGTTCGTCTAGATATCTCTTACACACACACACACACACACACACACACACACACACACACACACACACACACACACACACACACACACACACACACACACACACACACACACACACACACACACACACACAAAGGATGTGCAGTTTGTTTTGAAGAAGAATCCCACCACTACGACTCTTCAGAAATTGGTCTTAAACTAATGTTGAGGGACACGTTTGAGGTTCCCTCTACACTCAGGAGAGACGCCATTTTGTTGTGTCGACGTTGTGTCACCACTGGCTTTAAACCACATCGCCCAAGAACCCTCGAATCAAAGTATCTACACGTGGTTCTGCTTCGCAAGCCACCCGACATTCAACAAAACCAGAACAAACTCATTCGTGTTCCACAGAGATTTAAAAACAGAACAGAGAAAATAATGTTTACACCCATTTACAAAGTCAACAAAATGGTACGGGACTGCATGAGGCCCCCACTCTATATAATATGTATATATATGTATTTATATATATAGATATAATATAGATATAATATATTTAAACACTGGCACAACAGATATTATTCTACGCAGTAAGTAAACATTCATGCCAAAAATCAAACGGTCTAGGCATGCAGTCTAGGAGGAGTGCTCATGAAGAGGTCAGAGGTCAATTTAACAGAAAACATCGACATCCTCAAACAAGAAAACACCCAAACCACTACCCCTGTTCTCCTGGGTGACCTCGCTGTCCGGGCCCTGCAGGTCACATGGTACGTCACATGACACGGGCAGGAAGGAAAGACATTTGGTCGGTTTGGCTGCAACAACTACCAATTATGTTCCTTCCTTTGTGTGTGTGTGTGTGTGTGTGTGTGTGTTTTTCTTCCCATAATGCATCAGAGATGGTTGTTTAGGCATGGTCTTACGGGTGGGTGAGCTTAGCTATGAAGTCAGAGATGGTCAAGTATTGGTATAGTATGAGAGATGCTTAGGGTTGAGGTTTAGGATATAAGTGGGCGAGAGCAACAGGAATTAACCAGCGTCGCGCGGCTACGTAGCATTAGCTTCCCCGCCATCCATGTGCCGTCCTCGTGTCCTGGTGCCGACACTCGAAGATCGGCGACGTCACAGCAACTACCGGTGTACTGGTATTTGAACGTTTGTTTGTGTTAAACATCGGCTCAACTAGTGTACGCCGCTACACGCTGTTGAGGATCACAGTCAACCGTTCGGGCGGTTAATCTTTGCCTTTGCGACGACGTCATCGAGAGAGAAGTGACCAAGATGGAGCCGATGTAGTTCTGGTGTAACTGCTCATGGTAGTTACTGCTCATGGTAGTTACTTCAATGTGAGTGTAAATGTGAAATTTGTTGTAGTTGGTAGTTCTAATGGGTATAGTTTTGGGTGTAGCCGTTGGTCGGGTGTAGTTCTAGTTAAGTGCTCAGGGTGGGTGTAAGCTGTTGGGGGGGGGGGGGGGACTAACATGGGAGGATGTTTGACACCAAATGTGGAATGGCAGGAGCTACGGCGGTGTGGGCGGGGTTATGATGGGTTGTGGCGGGGTCAGGCGTAGGTGGGTGGGCTAGTAGGGGGATGGCAGTTGTAAGGGCCAGAGTTGGGTTGGGGATGACATGGCGGTTAGTGTGTGTGGGGCGTGTGGGGGGCGGGGTTTCGGGTGGTGTGGTGGATGGGTGGGCGGGGCCTATCCAGAGGCGGTGATGTAGAGCTGAGTCTGCAGGATGTAGTCGATGACGGGCTGGTTTAGGTACTCCACCACATGGCCGTCTCCGTGCTGCAGGGCCAGTCTGCCACCACACAACAACAACAACAACAAACGCATTTACCACCACCAAGTATTTATTCAACAAATATTCATATTTAATATTTGCCCGCATAGAATAGCTCAATCGGAATCTTCCCAAGTACCCCCTAGAAGCTGCTCACGCAACCTCGAGCATTTGGGAAACCTGCTGTCCCACAAGTTGGGAATCACTGATTTCACAATCACTGATTCAGAACTTCAGACTCTTTGTCTGAAGTGACTTAAGCCCCTTTCCGATAATGCAGTCCATCCTGTAAATGTTCCGGAACCTTTCCTGCATGGGGTCATCATGTGTGAATGGGAACACAGATCAAAATCCCGGGAAATCCGCTCCGGCAATTTCCTACTCCAAGACTGCTAGTAACATCCGCGGAATATCGGCGTTACGGCGGTGTTCAGACTCCACTAACACCTATTTGAATTTGTACTTTAAGGCACCAATGCGTTTTGGGTCTGCACCCATAAGGGTTGCACTACCGCCATCTGCTGGACTGTCCCTTGGCTATTCGTCTATTCCGGCATTGCTGTGCCCTGTGTGAACGGGCGCAAGGCCGGAAATGTTCCGTAACATCGCTGCATGTGTGAATGAACAGCGAAATCCCTTGCGGAGCCGGAGGATATTACCCCCGTAATTTACCAGGAACTATGTGTGAAAGGGGCCTGCTTTGCCATTCCTGTAATTAGACAGACACCTCCGGGTGTCACCGCCAGTAAATTGACGACCTCGTCTATTTGCAGCGGTCGGTAAATTGGACACAGGAGGTTACGGGAGGTTCTCTACGTCAGCGGGTTTCACAAAGCGATACTCCGGGAGGTCAAAGGTGAATCTCACCGGCTCTTGGTGGAGCTGACGATGGACATCGGGTGGTTGACGTCGCCCTTCACCACCACGATGTTGTCCTGAAGGCGGGAAAACACAAGTTCAGTTGGAGGAAGGCAGGACCACGTCAGCTGGAAGTCCTGTCCTCTCCGTCTAATCCCGTCTGATTCCATTATCCTCTAATTGGGTTTCAACACCGGCACCGGCGGGATTACAGGGCGGGATTAGTGTTTCACGGGGATTATGGGAAAAGTAGTCCGTTTGGAATAACCGGATTAATCTGATTAGGAGGAACAAAGGATCGGACCGGCGCTGCCCTCCTAGTCTCTTGTGGTGGTTCTCTCTCTCTCTCGCTCTTGCTCTCTCAATTTATTTCAATTTAAAGAGCTTTATTGGCATGGTAAACATACATTTACATTGCCAAAGCTCGCTCTCGCTCTCTCTCTCTCTCTCTCTCTCTCTCTCTCTCTCTCTCTCTCTCTCTCTCTCTCTCTCTCTCTCTCTCTCTCTCTCTCAGGGGTGAACTCTGACTTTGTGCTTGAAGAGTGGGTTAGGGTTGAGGTGTTAGGGTTGGGTCAGAGTTTAGAGGTCAGGGGTCAGGGTGAACTGACCTTGTGCTTGCGGAGCACAGACGAGTGGTTCATGATGCGCTCGGTGTCGGCTCCGTCACGGGGGACCACAACGATCCCAAAGTCCCCGACGATCACCTCCATCTGGGGGGGGAACCGAGACGACAAGCCCCCTTACTGCTCCAGCCCAGCCGTCTGCTGCTCTGAGACACGCTTAATGACTGGGATGTTTACTGACTGGGGTGCTTACTGACTGGGATGCTCATTGACTGGGATGTTTACTGACTGGGATGCTGATTGACTGGGATGCTGATTGACTGGGGTGCTTACTGACTGGGGTGCTTACTGACTGGGATGCTGATTGACTGGTATGTTTACTGACTGGGATGCTTAATGACTGGGATGCTGATTGACTGGGATGTTTACTGACTGGGATGCTTAATGGCTGGGATGCTGATTGACTGGGATGTTTACTGACTGGGGTGCTTACTGACTGGGGTGCTTACTGACTGGGGTGCTTACTGACTGGGATGCTTACTGACTGGGATGCTGACTGACTGTAACTGTGTTTTTGGTGTCATTGTTGATGGTTTGTTCAGATGCTATGCAATGAAATCCACAAAATGACAAACCTGACTAGAGTAGAGTAGATTGCATCACTCCCCTTCATGTATCATGTACTGACACGTAAATAAGTTATCAAAACTGCTGGCCTTGATAAACTAAGAAACAAAAGTAGACAGAGAATCTGCAGAATATAAATATCTTTCCCAGTAACAGCCTACTGTATACGTTAAAGATCCCCTATTTTACCACCAGTTGGTACAGTCCATTTAGCAGCATACACATCGATCAGTGGATCGTTGCAACCTGTCGTGTTCCACGGGGGACACTGAATGAAGGGGCTGACGAGGTCGGGATGGTCAGGGAGGGCGGGGTCAGGCGGGCCGGGTGGGCGGGGTTAGGGAGGTGGGTGGAGTCACTCGGTGCTTACATCACTGTCCTTCCACAGACCAGGGATGCAGAAGGACTCCAGCAGATCACTTCCACAGAGGAGCAGGATACGCAACTCTACACACACACACACACACACACACACACACACACACACACACACACACACACACACACACACACACACACACACACACACACACACACACACACACACACACACACACACACACACACACACACACACGCACACACACGCAGGAGATGTTTACTTGCTGTACACACAGACAAGAAAGAGCTCTTGCTGGGTCCACAAACACAACAAACACAGCTAGCGTTCAGCGGCTAGTAGGCTAACGGGCTAACAGGGGAATGCTAACATCAGTGGACCCAGCCAAAGCAGACCAGACCTCATGGCTGGTCTCAAGGCAGCATCATCACATGAGGAGGAGGAGGAGGAGGAGGGATGGACTCACCGATCTCCTCGTACCTCACGGCCGGCCCAAGGTTGGCATTCTCATCTGAGTGGGAGGGGGCGGGGCGGGAGAAATGGTCAACTATCAAATATTACGTGATTATGTTCAAATGAATGCGAACCTTGTGGTTCTTCCTAGGTTGCGCGGCGTGCGGAAAGTGTGTGCGAACGTGTATGCGAGACTCACCTATGAAGGTGAAGCGATCCATGTGAGGTCGGACGACACAACACATCTTACCCAGACTCTCACTCACCTTCCCCAGCAGCTTGACTGGACAGGACACACACACACACACACACACGCACACACACACAGACCACACACACATTATTAATCAATTATTTGTAATCATAACTTATAACTCATTCTTTAAATTTACATTTACATTTACATTTAGGGCATTTGGCAGACACTTTTATCCAAAGTCTTGAGTACATTTGTTGAAGGAGGCAGCAATATATCACTGTGGTGCATAAAGATAAGAATAGAGCAGGTTTCAAGTGTTCATAATTACGAGACTAATAGAACGAGTTTCGTAATTGCTATGTTGCCTGCATAAGTAGTTCCATTTTTGTTCTTGTTTAAATTCTAAAATTCTGATCTCATTTGTGTTTTTAGCTGTTAAACGTCCCCCCAATCAGTGCCTCTCTGCTGTCCCTGGGAGGCGGGGCTTCACAACGAGACGTAACAGGGGCTTGTGGGTAATATAGTCTTGCTTCTAACAGCGGCTTACAGCTTTGCACCACACAGAGCACACTCACCTGCACTGGGCTTGTTGGCCACGTTGTTGTGGGTCTGGTAGATGGGCGGGGCCTGGTTCTGCGGCTGACCAATCACGGGAGTGGAGGAGGGCGTGTTTACGTTGGACAGAATGCAGCCGGTAACTCTCTGGAGAGAGAGGGGGGGGGGAGAGAGAGAGATAGAGTGAGAGACATCATGGTGCTGATGCCGCTGACTATAGCAGGGAAACATTCCGTATGATAACAGGTGCCTGAACCCTGCATGACGAATGAGGGCACAGAACACAGTTTCCATGGAAACCACTGCAGGTTTGAGTTCTGCCTCCAAAACCGGTCACCGTCACACCGCATCGGCGAGCTCAAAATAGGCCACTGTCAGTCCAGTAGGTACAGTACTGTACTGGTACTGTACCCGAGACCCAGTTGGACCAGTACTGTACCCTAGACTCAGTAGGACCAGTACAGTACTGATACTGTATCTTAGACCCAGTAGGACCAGTCAGGTACTGATACTGTATCTTAGACCCAGTATGACCAGTCAGGTACTGATACTGTACCCTAGACCCAGTAAAGTACTGATACTGTACCCTAGAGTCGACCCAGTATGACCAGTAAGGTACTGATACTGTACCCGAGACCCAGTAGGACCAGTAAGGTACTGACACTCTACCCTAGACCCAGTAGGACCAGTAAGGTACTGATACTGTACCCTAGACCCAGTAGGACCAGTAAGGTACTGACACTCTACCCTAGACCCAGTAGGACCAGTACGGTACTGATACTGTACCCATTTCAGTGCCAATTTCATATAATTGTCCACATTAATTAGTGCGTGATTAGCATATTTTTTACATACAATTAGCCTCTGTTAGCGTTGTGTCTGACCTTCATGAGGTCACGGTGGTGCTCCAGGACACTGCAGGTGGTCTGCCAGGTGTGTTGGTAGCACTCCCACGGGTCCACCCTGCACACGCATTATCACATGAGTACAACCATTACCCTCCGCAAACACAGCACTACATATGAACACATTATCACATGTTATAGGTCATCTGAATGTAATCCGACAGGCAATTGTAATCTGAATGTAATCTGATGGGTAACTTTAATCTGAATGTAATCTGATAGGTGACTTTAATCTGAATGTAATCTGATAGGTGACTTTAATCTGAATGTAATCTGATAGGTAACTGTAATCTGACGGGGAGCTGTAATCTGAACATAATCCGTCCGATGCATGTCTACCTGATCCAATCAGAATACTGCACAGCCAGCTGGCACATGGTGAGGCGATGTTTACTGCGCACCAGACCCTGCACAGGGAGCACAGGAAGTCATCATAACAGGAAGTCATCAAACACAGGAAGTCGTCATATATTCCTTCCCAGTGGATGTTATTCCAGATGTCATTGACAGGTTCATCACGTGCGATTGATCAATACCTGGGGGCGGAATTGATGAACTGGATTGTCAATTTGTTTCATTTTAATGAACAGTTTCTTCTTAATTGAACACCAATAATTGCTGAACTGCTCTGCTTAACCTCCTAGCGGTTATCTTGTCTGCTAGCGTCGACGCAGTCTGTATCTCACAGTTCTTAGCGGTTAGCCTGTCTGCTAGCCTCAATGCTCTCTATCTCACAGTTCTTAGCGGTTAGCTTGTCTGCTAGCGTCGACGCAGTCTGTATCTCACAGTTCTTAGCGGTTAGCTTGTCTGCTAGCGTCGACGCAGTCTGTATCTCACAGTTCTTAGCGGTTAGCTTGTCTGCTAGCGTCGACGCAGTCTGTATCTCACAGTTCCTAGCGGTTAGCCTGTCTGCTAACCGTTAGCTGTATCCCACAGCAGCAGAGGGGCAGAAGTAGGCCAGCGTCTGCATTCAAATTCGAGAAGGTGGAGTATGGAAAACAGGCTGTAGAAACAACAAGCTGTTTATAGGACAGCTGTCTGTCTATCTGTCTGTCTGTCTGTCCGCTCGTCCGTCTCTACATTATAAACCACGTTCTGAACGGACGATGAGCTCCAGACTTTTCCTGTAAATGGCTTCTGCTCCATTTTGCTCTTGGCTCTCGCCGTTGCTGTATAATCGCTGTCATCTGCGTGCGCATCATTCATAATTCATGATGTCTCTGTGCGGCCCTCAGCACAGCGGATTAGGTGTGTGTGTGTGTGTGTGTGTGTTGTGTACATACAGGGATAGATGTGTGTGTGTTAGATGTGTGTGTGTGTGTGCATGTCCGTGCATCTGTGTGTGTGTGCGTGTGTGTACTCACAGGCTTGCCGTACGAGTCATGCACGGGCGATATGATTCCTCCGATCACGATGAAGCGGCCCGTCTTGTGAAGGTGTTCTCTGGCTTTCTCTACACACACACACGCACACACACACGCACCCACGCGCACACACACGCACACACACGCACACCACGCGCGCACACACACACACACCCAGAAGACATTGGTTCTGCTCACACAACTGGATTGTTTAGATTGTCCTTATCCCTGTTTTGTACCAGCCTGCAACCAGCCTGCACTACTACACTACTAACCTACAATTCCAGCTACAACACCAGCCTGCACTAGTACACTACTAACCTACAATACCAGCCACAACACCAGCCTGCAACCAGCCTACGCTAGGACAGGAGTATAGATCATTATAGACCCGTTTAGATCAGCAGTACAAAACAGCGTTGAGCGGCAGACTTGGCCGCTCCATGTTAAATTGGGTCAAATTCTTCTGGCGTCTAAAGAACTTTTTAACCCTGGAAACCA
>PIJE02000314.1:334403-346903 GCA_002895965.2 Coryphaenoides rupestris
GGATCGGCATCAGAATATTTACAATTAAAAAAAACAGCAGAAATGAGAAATATAAATATATAAAAGGCAGTATAAAAAAAATACAGAATGAAAAAATCTAGAATAAGGCGCGTACAGACCATGCATGTCTGCATGTATGTCGGGGCAAAGGACTCAGCTATTGAATGACATTACCGTTTTGTAGAACACAATGTTTCACAATAAAACATGCGTACTATAATGTATTACTCGGGTTTTTGATGCATGTTTCTTCTCCCACGCAGTCGACCTCGAACATTACTTGTGTAACTCTACCAAGTCCCACTGAGCTCCCGGGGAGGAGTGAGTGTACGCGACGGAGGTGAGTTGCTGGGGTGACTTTGTTCGTGTCGAGCGACGCGTTTGGGTCACAAACGGCCCCAAAATATGATATTCAACGGACGGGAAACATGACATCTGTCGGGTCTCCTGCAGCCTGCTGTCTATTAAATCACCGATCAAGCAACAACTGAACAACTTATTTCACACGACGCCTTACCGTCGTCTCCCGGCGCAGAGCTCCTCAGTCCGCCGCCTGCCGACTCTAATGACTAATGACCCCCCCGGCCAAACCTCTCATTACCTCTCACGCAATATTCTTAATATTATATCAGGTGCAATACATCCCCTAACCATTATTATTATTATTATTATTATTATCACGGCTGTATTACACTTCAACTATGTCAATTGTCTGAATACCTTATCTTGCCTATATATTTTTATATTTTTATATTTTGACTTTACATTTGTAAATCTGTTCGTTTATTTGTATTATTCTGTGTATTGCTCTATTGTTTTATTGAACTGTATTACTGTATATGCAACCTGGCACAAGAATTACCTTAAATAATAATAAATAAATCTTATCTTGTCTTAAAAAATAATAATAATAATAATTAAAAAAAATACAAAATGTGCCCCAATAGCCCCTTTTCACAGCAGGTTTCCTGCTAAGAAAAACACAGGTGTGGCTCATACAATTAATTATTTCAGGTCTGGCAGAGACACAACTAGTCCAGTTAATAACCTAACCTGCTTCTACAGGAACAGGAAGTCACTATACCCTCTTACTACAGGAACAGGAAGTCACTATACCCTCTTACTACAGGAACAGGAAATTACTTTACCCTGCTTCTACAGGAACAGGAAGTTACTTCACCCTCTTACTACAGGAACAGGAAGTCACTTTACCCTCTTACTACAGGAACAGGACGTTACTTTACTCTGCTTCTACAGGAACAGGAAGTCACTATACCCTCTTACTACAAGAACAGGAAGTCACTTTACCCTACTTCTACAGGAACAGGAAGTTACTTTATCCTGCTTCTACAGGAACAGGAAGTCACTTTATCCTCTTACTACAGGAACAGGAAGTCACTTTACCCTCTTACTACACAAACAGGACGTTACTTTACCCTGCTTCTAAAGGAACAGGAAGTTACTTTACCCTCTTACTACAGGAACAGGAAGTCACTTTACCCTCTTACTACAGGAACAGGAAGTCACTTTACCCTCTTACTACACAAACAGGAAGTCACTTTACCCTGCTTCTACAGGAACAGGAAGTTACTTTACCCTCTTACAACAGGAACAGGAAGTCACTTTATCCTGCTTCTACAGGAACAAGAAGTCACTATACCCTCTTACTACAGGAACAGGAAGTCACTTTACCCTACTTCTACAGGAACAGGAAGTTACTTTAACCTGCTTCTACAGGAACAGGAAGTCACTATACCCTCTTACTACAGGAACAGGAAGTCACTTTACCCTCTTACTACACAAACAGGAAGTCACTTTATCCTGCTTCTACAGGAACAGGAAGTCACTTTACCCTCTTACTACAGGAACAGGAAGTTACTTTACCCTGCTTCTGTCTGAGCTGTGAAAGGGGTCTATTTGCATTCCCAACTTCGTCGAAAAGTTTTATTTTTAATAAAAGAAATGTGTCAACAAAGGTAGCCATCCTCTACTACTATAATACAATTCAAGTCAATTTCAATTTAAAGAGCTTTATTGGCATGGGAAACGTACATTTACATTGCCAAAGCGAGTGGTAAATAAAAACAAAAACAAAACAAATCTAATTTACAATTGTCGATTTACAAATGTACAATTGTAGATATTCCAGAACAAAGAAATGTGCACACAAAGCTGCAATATTGCAATCAAATGTATAAATTTGAGTATCTAAAATATACCTATGAAGAACTCCATATATACAGGCAAGTAAGTCAACTTAAAAACAAAAATATATAATATTATATATAGATATATATATACATAAATATATACTGTATATATATGTATATATACTGTATATATATTTAAAATATATATAATGATTATATAAAAAATATATAATCATATTATATCTAATAAAAATTCGATATAATATCTAATTCCCTCTCTCTTATATAAACATATCAGGAAGAGTTGAATCATTTAGATCCATTTCTGCATCATGTTCAGTCAATCAACATTCAGTGACAGCGACACACACGCACGCACGCACACACACACCCTCAGTAGCAACATGGCGCTGGGAGGACGAGCTCGGTTCGGACCAGTCGTTGTCGTCGTCGTCGTCGTCTGAGCGGCGGACACAGCGGACAGGATGAACCTCTGCGCGCAGTATTTACGGTACATCACAGATAAACAGATAAAAGACGCACACGTCGTTTCCCGTCGATCGTCGCGCCCCCCTCCCGCTCAACGATACTTGTTTTCGTTGGGTTGCTAACGCTAACATTAAGGCTAAAGCTAATGCTAAGTCTAAAGCTAATGCTAAGGCTAAGGCTAAGGCTAAGGCTAACTGGGGACCAGCCCCCCCTGGCTCTTTGGCGCTAGCCGTCGTTGCGGGAGTTCGGCTAGAATTGCGGCGACAATTGCGGGGGGTTCTGCGGGTGCGGGGCGGGTTAGCGGGCGGCGGTGGTCCGGTGACCGGGCGGCGGCGGCGGGTCGTCCTCATCCCGAGACCCGGTGGCTCGGAGGTTGATGCTAATAAATGCTAATGTTAGCTTGCTGGTGATGTTGTGTTTTTTTTGTGTTGTTGTTCTTGCGTATGTCACGTTAGCATGAGCATTAAACGAGAACGCTGCTGTGCTTGAGTACGTAGTGCCACGATAAACCACGTCGTTGTTGTTGTTGTTGTTGTTTATCGGCTATTGTGGCCGGACATTGGCGTTTGATTGACAGCCATTGGAACGCGTTGTCCTCCTGCGAGTGTTGGACAGACAGACAGACAGGCTAGTTGGGGTGTGTTTACCTCTCTTCATATTAAAGGGCTCCTGTTATACCACCAGGTGTGAGTTTGGCTTGTGTCACAATCTCCCCCCCCCCCATGACGTCACAAGTGGGAGTGTTGTCCACCCAGGTGTATGATAGATCAGCCTACCAGCCTACGACTACCCAGTGGGACTGTAGCAACCGGGTAGTAGGCTGATCCATTCCGGCAAACTACATCTGGGTGCACCAGACTCCCACTTGTGATGTCATGAGGGGGGAGATTGTGAAACCGCTTGCAGGGGTTAATCACACTCACACCTGGTGGTATAATAGGAGTCCTTTATGAACAACATCTGCCTGGTCTACAACCTACAGAAAACCTCCCCTCAGCCCTTCACCCTAATAATGTGTTTCGGTGTAAGAGTTCTCTGATCACCCAGTCTCCCATTCAGACAGCTGGCTCCACCAGAAGTGTAGTTTGATTTGATGTCCATTTTCCACGAGGAGGAGGAGGAAGAAGTATGGCAGTAGTGGATTATAAATGTGTGTGAACGTTTACACCTCTCAACGTAACAACACTTCTCTCTTCGACCCCGAGCAGACAGGCAGAGGTCCTGAAGACTGACATGACAGGTATGTTCTGAAGTATTTCACTCATTCATTGATGCGTTGTTGATGCTTTGCTTGTCTGTCAAGTCAATGGTGTTACTGCGTGTGTAGAGCCTGCATGTTAATTGAACGGAGGAGCAAACTATTGTCATTTTTGTTGTTTGTTGTCCTTTTTATTTATACTGGCTTGCTGTTTGCGTCAATTTAACTGACTTTCTGAACAGCATCTTGAAGTTTTTCAGAGCGTTTCGAATAGTCGGCATTTCTTATTGGCTGTTCACCTCAGCATCCTATTGGCTGTTCAGTCCCTGTCTGGGACTTTAATGATTAAAAGACAATCTAGTAGACAGCATCATTCAGTCCAGGGACCTGTGCATGTTATATTTATGATTTCTGTATGTATATATTTATTTTATTTGTATTTCCGATATTGCATTTTTGTGTATCATAATGTTACCGAGGTGCATGAGCTGTGCTTGGTCTAGGGTCTTGAGTCTATGTCTTGGGGGCTGCAACATGGCGTTGCTGAGCTGAACTTGACCCTGCTCTGGGGCCCCTGTCTCCAGCAGACTCCAAGCTGGGAGCCGCGGAGGTGTGGACGTCCAGGCAAGCCCTCCAGGATGTGTACCAGAAGATGCTGGTCACTGACCTGGGTACGCGCTGGACAAGAAGGTGGAGCAGGACTTGTAAGGCTCCTCCTCCTGCCCCCCCCCCCCCCCCCCGTTTACATGTGTAGGGGTTTAGACAGACGGAGATTGAACTTGAATATAGAACAACAACGTCAACATTAACAATTCATGAATGAGTTAGTCAGGATCTTAGAATCAATTAACTGTGATTTGAACCCAGAACATTCCAGCTGGGAGTCAACCACTTTATCCCGTAGTATTATAATCTGACTTATCATATATTGTGGATGAAAAGTAACCACAGTCAATATAAGAGAGGAAGTGTCCCTACTACAGACAAATTATTGATATAAAAAGGTTAGTGGTTGTGGTGTGGTGTGTGTGTTGTGTGTGTGTGTGTGGTGTGTGTGTGTGTGTGTGTGTGTGTGTGTGTGTGTGTGTGTGTGTGTGTGTGTGTGTGTGTGTGTGTTCGTGTGCTGGACCAGGTGGAACCATGCCTTCAAGAACCAGATCACCACCCTGCAGAGCCAGGCCAAGAACCGGGCCAACCCGAACCGCAGCGAGGTGCAGGCCAACCTGGCCCTGTTCCTCGAGGCGGCCAGCGGCTTCTACACACAGGTAAGGCCTCCGCGCACACACACACATACACACGCCAGGAGGTTCCTCCTCTCGGTTCCTGTTACTCTGCCCCTGCTCCGATGCGTCGGCCATGTTCTGCCTCAAACGAATGACATGTCCTCAAACGAACTTTATTCATTATTATTCATATTAACAATAATATGGAAGATATTAATTTGACTTGAATGCCCTCTCACAGGTATGATCCTCATCAGAGGCATGTTCCCGACACCTAATGGTTACCGTGGAAACGCTGCTCATGTACCAGAATATGATTTTTATGTTTATTTATTTTTTTCTTCCTTTTGCTGAAGTTTTTCAATCTAGTAGACAGCATCATTCAGTCCAGGGACCTGTGCATGTTATATTTATGATTTCTGTATGTATATATTTATTTTATTTGTATTTCCGATATTGCATTTTTGTGTATCATAATGTTACCGAGGTGCATGAGCTGTGCTTGGTCTAGGGTCTTGAGTCTATGTCTTGGGGGCTGCAACATGGCGTTGCTGAGCTGAACTTGACCCTGCTCTGGGGCCCCTGTCTCCAGCAGACTCCAAGCTGGGAGCCGCGGAGGTGTGGACGTCCAGGCAAGCCCTCCAGGATGTGTACCAGAAGATGCTGGTCACTGACCTGGAGTACGCGCTGGACAAGAAGGTGGAGCAGGACTTGTAAGGCTCCTCCTCCTGCCCCCCCCCCCCCCCCGTTTACATGTGTAGGGGTTTAGACAGACGGAGATTGAACTTGAATATAGAACAACAACGTCAACATTAACAATTCATGAATGAGTTAGTCAGGATCTTAGAATCAATTAACTGTGATTTGAACCCAGAACATTCCAGCTGGGAGTCAACACTTTATCCCGTAGTATTATAATCTGACTTATCATATATTGTGGATGAAAAGTAACAGTCAATATAAGAGAGGAAGTGTCCCTACTACAGACAAATATTGATATAAAAAGGTGTGTGTGTGTGTGTGTGTGTGTGTGTGTTCGTGTGCTGGACCAGGTGGAACCATGCCTTCAAGAACCAGATCACCACCCTGCAGAGCCAGGCCAAGAACCGGGCCAACCCGAACCGCAGCGAGGTGCAGGCCAACCTGGCCCTGTTCCTCGAGGCGGCCAGCGGCTTCTACACACAGGTAAGGCCTCCGCGCACACACACACATACACACGCCAGGAGGTTCCTCCTCTCGGTTCCTGTTACTCTGCCCCTGCTCCGATGCGTCGGCCATGTTCTGCCTCAAACGAATGACATGTCCTCAAACGAACTTTATTCATTATTATTCATATTAACAATAATATGGAAGATATTAATTTGACTTGAATGCCCTCTCACAGGTATGATCCTCATCAGAGGCATGTTCCCGACACCTAATGGTTACCGTGGAAACGCTGCTCATGTACCAGAATATGATTTTTATGTTTATTTATTTTTTTCTTCCTTTTGCTGCATCTCAGCCAATCAAGTCCTGTTTTTGGAGTTGTGACGTCTGTCTCTCTCTCTCTCTCTCTCTCTCTCTCTCTCTCTCTCTCTCTCTCTCTCTCTTTCTCTTTCTCTCTCTCTCTCTCACCACGTTCTCTCTCTTTCTCTCTCTCTCTCTCACCACGTTCTCTCTCTCGGTCTTCTTGTTCTCTGTCTCTTATCTTTCTCTCTCTCTTGTTCCCTCCCTCCCTCTCCCCCCTCTCTGCCCAACATGGCCACCTGTCCCCTGCCAGTTGCTCCAGGAGCTGTGCACGGTATTCCACGTGGACCTGCCCTGCAGGGTGCGCTCCTCCCAGCTGGGCATCCTCAGCAACAAGCAGGGCGTGAGCGGTGGTATCGTCACCCCCCAGAGCAGCTCCTGCTCCTACATCTGCCAGCACTGCCTGGTGCACCTGGGAGACATCGGTAACAACGTCTCAATATTACCTGGCAACTACTTCTCAATACCATTGGCAACTTGTTTTGTTGACTGAATATCATATATTCTATATTTTATTATTCCATTGTTTATTACTCTATTGTTTATTATTCTATTGCTGTGCTTATGTTGTTGGTATTTTGAGCAACCTCTGGCACAAGAATTTCCTTCAGGATGAATACAGTTCCTTATCTTATCTTAACATTACAGCACATCGTGCTTCATTGGCATTGTGCAAAGTACAGCGAATAACACATACACAATACAGTTTTACATGTATACACACTATATTTTTGTACACACGTATGCCACAAAATAATAGTACTTAGCATTGTGTATGTTCTTAGATGTTGGTAAAGCACTCCGAATATTGCCTGATATTATGCAGGCAACCTAGCAATTATGCAACTCGTTCTATTAGCCTTGCATCTATGAATGCTTGAAACCTGCTCTATTCTTATCTTTATGTACCACAGTGATATATTGCTGTCTCCTTCAACAAATGTACTCTTTGTAAGTCGCTTTGGTTAAAAGCGTCTGGCAAATACCCTAAATGTTTATGGAATTCTATATGTATAAACAATTATTATTTGATTTCCATATTGTTTTATTGTACTGTATTGCTATGCAACTTGGCACAAGAATTTCCTTCGGGATTAATAAAGTTCTATCTTATCTTATCTAATTAATAATGGCAACTAAATAACAGGCTAGAATGGGGGGTTATGTAGTTAAACGTTTGTTCTTATACACTGAATACACATGAACAGGCTTCAGCGGCCATCTTGGTTGTCACCGCTAGCTGGGGGGTTGCATGTGTGTACACCCCGGGTCATGTCATCATGTTTATGTGCCTGCAGCTCGCTACCGTAACCAGACCAGCCAGGCGGAGTCCTACTACCGCCACGCCGCCCAGCTGGTGCCTTCCAACGGTGAGTTACACACCTGGGCTGACACCTGCGCTAACATCTGCGCTAACACCAGATGTAACCCCGGCTCCTCCCCCAACCGTGCGGGTGTCTGCCCTGTTCATGCATGGGCATACCGAACTGTGGTTCTGGGCTCCACAGGTCAGCCGTACAACCAGCTGGCAATCCTGGCCTCGTCCAAGGGCGACCACCTCACCACCATCTTCTACTACTGCCGCAGCATCGCTGTCAAGTTCCCCTTCCCTGCCGCCTCCACCAACCTGCAGAAGGCGCTGTCCAAGGCCCTGGAGAGGTACCGGATGTTACGCAGCTCGCATCTGCACTCACTCGGGGCTTATCGGGGTGGACACTCTCACTTGTGACGTCACTCGAGTCACCACTAGTCACGTGACCATTTTGAACCGGCTAGTCATGGATAATCACACTGGAACGCCTGCTGGTAAAATAGGGCCCCTTTTACAGTAATACTCGCAGAATTGGTTACCATTTGTACTCTCTGTTAATGTAGTCATATTTAGCAAATGGGGCATGCTGCTAATTCAGGTGCATGTCATGGAAGAGCGGGTAGGGGTTAGGTGAGACAGGGTCATGTATCATGTATCATGAATACACCGTCTAATCCCGAGCTATCATGTTTCTGAGGGGGGTCGAAAACACTCGCCTTGGAGTCGGACACCATGTTGTCCCGTCCCTGCCCCCATATTTCATGTCCTGTAAGCTTGACGGCTTGTTTTGTCTCTCCGCCCCTCCGCCGGTCGCCAGCCGCGACGAGGTCAAGTCCAAGTGGAGCGTGTCGGACTTCATCAAGGCCTTCATTAAGTTCCACGGCCACGTGTACCTGAACAAGAGCCTGGACAAGCTGAGCCCGCTGAGGGAGAAACTGGAGGAGCAGTTCCAGGTACCTTCACAGTCGCCTCTCATCCTCACCGCTCACCTTCCTTCCTTCCTTCCTACCTACCTACCTACTACCTACTACCTACCTACCTACCTACTACCAGCTTATCGCTTCCTACCCGATATGGTTCTGGTGCTCGTGGTTCTGGTTCCCCTGGTTCTGATGTGGTCCTGCTGATTCTCATATGTTTCTGGTGCCCGTGGTTCTGGTTCTCCTGGTTCTGATGTGGTCCTGCTGATTCTGATATGGTTCTGGTGCTCGTGGTTCTGGTTCTCCTGGTTCTGATGTGGTTTCTGCTGATTCTGATATGGTTCTGGTGCTCGTGGTTCTGGTTCTCCTGGTTCTGATGTGGTTCTGCTGATTCTGATATGGTTCTGGTGCTCGTGGTTCTGGTTCTCCTCATTCTGATATGGTTCATCTGGTTCTGATGTGGTTCTCTTGGTTATAATGTGGTTCTCCTGGTTCTAATATGGTTCTCCTGGTTATGATTTTGTTCTGGTTCTCCTGGTTTTGATGTGGTTCTCCTTGTTATGGTTTGGTTCTGGTTCTCCTGGTTTTGATGTGGTTCTCCTGGTTCTGGTTTGGTTCTGGTTCTCCGGGTTCTGATGTAGTTCTCCTGGTTATGGTTTGGTTCTGGTTCTCCTGGTTCTGACGTGGTTTTCCTTGTTGCCCCCCCCCTCCAGAGGCTGGTTCTGCAGAAGGCCTTCAGCTCCCAGCAGCTGGTCCACCTGACGGTCATCAACCTGTTTGACCTGAACCACCTGAGAGACCTGAGTCTGGAGGGCACGGACCAGACCTACAGCCCGGACCAGATCACCAGCTGGGCCCAGCTCCTCGGCCTGTTTGGTACGCACCACGTCCCGAGATAGATCATGATGTCCGTTACGGTTGGCGTTCATGATGTCATCGTTGTCCGAGCCTATGGTGTCATTGTGTGCGCCTCCCCTCTTGTCCCCCAGTGTCCTTCCTGGGCGTCATGTGCTGCAGGGTGCTTCTCAACCACCACCACCACCACCAGGGGGAGCTGATGGGCGAGTGCCCGCTGCCCGCCGTCAAGGTGTCTCTGGACTGGCTCCGCCTGCGGCCCAGCGTCTTCCAGGAGGACGCCCTGAACCAGAGACAGCAGTACGGGACTCACTGGACTCTCTCTGTCTCTGTTTGTCTCTCTCTGTCTCTCTCGATCTCTCCCTGTCTCTCTGTCTCTGTCTGTATCTCTGTGTCTTTGTCTCTGTGTCTCTCTGTCTGTCTCTTTCGATCTCTCTCTCTGTCTCTCTTGATCTGTCTCTGTCTCTCTATTTTTAACTGTATTTATATTGCAATTTTTGTGCAAATACAATACAAGGGAACAGACACAACAAGAAATTTGGTTCCACGATTAAGAATGTGTTGGTTCTGACGCTGCTGTGTGTATGTGCGTGTGTGTGTGTATATGCATGTGTGTGTGTGTGTGTGCGCGTGTGCGTGTGTGTGTGGTGTCTCCAGCGTGTGGCCCTGGTTCGTGTCCGTCCTCAACAGCTTTCAGCCCCGGGAGGAACTCGACTCGTCGCCCTCTGCTGGTGAGGAGGAGTAGTATATTCGCCTCTCATAGTCCATCCATGAGGACGCTGATGAGATAAGATAGAACTTAAGATAGGTAAGATAAGATAGATAGCAATAGAATAAAACAAAAGGGAAATCAACAGAATAATACAAATGAACTAACAGATTTACAAATGTACAGTCAAAATATAAAAATATATAGGCAAGATAAGATATTCAAACGGCAAAAACTATTTGGCAGAATTGAAGTGTAATAAATGAATCGGCTACTGGCTCAATGTGGGCCGGCATTCATTGTTGTACATCTCTGGCCTGGCCTCTCTTTAACGCTCCGGTCTGTAAGGTAAATGAGTGGGGACGTGTGATTGGTTCACCTGAGTTATTGATTGTGTGTTTGATTGTGTGTTTGATTTTGTTGTGTGTGTGTGTGTGTGTCTCCCAGTCGCTCCCCTGCCGGAGGAGTTTGAGCTGCAGGGATTCCTGGCACTCAGGCCTGCGCTGAGGTACGCGCACGCACACGCACACATGCACACACACACGGTTGGATAGATGGGTAGACTTGCTGGATGTTGAGGTGACTGTGTTTGTGTGTGTGTGTGTGTGTGTGTGTGTGTGTGTGTGTGCGTGTGCGCGCCCCAGGACCCTGGACTTCAGTAAGGGACACCAGGGCATGCTGCTGGCCGGGGACGGGCCCGACCTTCACCCACGCCACTACAGACTCGTCAGCCTGGGGAGGTGGATCGCAGACACCCTCCCCTGGTAACTAGCACACCCTCTCTCTCTCTCTCTCTCTCTCTGGTTCTCTATCTGTCTCTCTCTCTGTCTCTCGCTCTGTTTCTCACACTCCTACTCTCTCTTGGTCTCTCTCTCTCTCTCCATCCCCGTTAGCCTCTGTGTGTATTGCTGCCCCCTAGTCTTCCCTAATGCCACAATTAATAAGGTGTGTTGCTGTGTCAGGCTAGCCGTGGTAAGCTAGGTGCGTTGAGCTCGCTGTGTAACGGCGGCGGTGTGTTCTGTGGCTGCAGTCTGATGCGCTACCAGGCGGGCGAGGAGGGCCAGCTCCTCTTCCTCAGCGACGTGCCGGGCCTGCCGGTGCCCGAGCCCCCGGAGCGTGACGTGGCGCCCGTCCTGCAGGAGGCGTCCAACGGCGAGGCGCGCGGTGGCGGCGACGACGATGATGACGACGACGACGACGACGGCGGTGCCAACAAGACGCTCAAGTCGGTGCTGTCAGCGGGCCGTGGCGCCGCGCCCGACGCCGGCGATCGGCCCGTCGTCACCTTCAAGGAGAACATTAAGCCACGCGAGCAGAGCCGCGAGGCCCCGCCCCGCGCCGGACACGCCCACGGCGAGCGCCCGCGGGACCCTCCCCTCAAGGGGCCGGGGCCGGCCGGGAGGGGCGAGCCCAAGCGCGAGGGCAAGAGGAAGTGCGAGGTGAAGCGGACGCCGCACGACAAGGCGTGTGACGCCGGGAAACAGGTAGCGCCACGTTGCGCAACTTTATTATATTTATATATAATATAATATACTGTATATAATATATATATATATTTGCGCTGTAACTTGGTTAATAGTTGAGGCGATTTTGTTTCAGATTTTAAAAGAAAATGTAAGTAATGATCTTGTCTCCTTGCTGTGACAGCAACAGCCAGAGACATGGTGCCGTCGCTATGACGACCAGCTACATCCAGGGAGAACTAAATGTGTGGTAGTACTGGAACACCGCGTGTGTGTGTGTGTGTGTCCAGGTGAAAGCCCAGCCTGACCTGAGGAAGACTCCGGTGAGTCAGTCTCAGACCACCGCCTGCTCCTCCCAGTTCATTCCCATCCACCACCCCGGAGCCTTCCCCCCGCTACCCAGCCGGCCAGGTACACACACCTGGACACTTCCACCTGGACACACACCGACTCGGACACAGACCTTATACACCTGGACACACCCACCGGGACACACCAACAGGGACACACCCACCTGGATGGACACACACCCACTCAGACACACACACCTGGATACGCCAACCTGGATACACCCACATGAACACACACCCACCTGGACACAGACCTTATACACCTGGACACACACGCCTACACATAAACCTCAATTCACACACATCTACACCCATACACACA
>PIJE02000314.1:349403-432866 GCA_002895965.2 Coryphaenoides rupestris
CTCCCCACAGCTGCCCAGTCAGACCAGGATGGAGGGCATCTCCGACATGAGTGGCCAGTCGTCGTCCTGCCTGCTGCCTCTCAGCGGCTTCCCCATCCAGGTGTGTGTGTGTTACCGTGGTAACGCCGGGGGGCAGGGTGTGCTGTGTGTTACCGTGGCAACGTGGAAGGCGAAGGAGACAAAAATACGCCTCATCCATACCACCAACGGAGGGGGGGGGGGGCTGTGAGTGAGATGCCAAAAACACTGACTCAATAAACTCACGTTTGTTTGATTGTTTTTATTTGTTTGTTTGTTCAGGAGAACTTCCAGAACAACAGCATCTTCAGCCAGGCGTACGGCAACAGCCTGGCCCCCAACCCCAAGCCGGACGGCGGCGGCGGACTTTCCATGATGCACCAGGAGCCGTCGCTCTACTCGCTGTTCGAGGGCACGCCCTGGTCCCCATCGCTGCCCGCCAGCTCAGGTACCCACGGCCACCGCTACGGCCACCGCTGCCGCCACGGCCACCGCCCAATTAGTCGTCGATGACTCGATGCCTCCCGCCCGCGTGGGGACACAGCCCTGTGTCTCCGTGGCGACCGCTGTCACGGAGACCGGCCACGCGATGACATGAACCTCGGGTGCACACACCCCTCTGATGTTTGCCGTGTTTTGTGTGACAGACCAGTCGACCCCGGCCAGCCAGTCGCCCCACTCATCCAACCCCAGCAGCCTGCCCTCGTCCCCGCCCACCCACAGCCACGGCGCCGCCCCCTTCTCCAACTTCGGGCCCATCGGCACGCCGGACCAGCCGCGACCGTCGGCGCTTGGGGGGGGGGGGGGTGGGGACCCCGGGGGCTGGGAAGACCGACAAGACGGGTAACCCTGGTGACCCCGGCTCTGCTGGGCAGCTCCCAGTGTCACTTATTGCTAGGCTACCTTTCGCTAGTCAACTAGGCTACCTGTCGCTAGGCTACTAGGCTACCTGTCGCTAGGCTACTAGGCTACCGGTGGCTAGGCTACTAGGCTACCTGTCGCTAGGCTACTAGGCTACCTGTCGCTAGGCTATTGGGCTACCTGTTGCTAGGCTACTGGTGGCGGTGGGTTGACGGCTGCCTCCCCCCCCTGCAGGAGGTGTGGGGGGTCTGGGCCTGGACTACCTGCCCTCGGCGTCCGTGGCCCCGGAGCCCAGCTGGCACCAGCCGGGCTCGGCCAGCGGGTCCTGGGCCAGCGGCCAGGACTCGCCGATGGAGGACTCGTCCACCACCGTGCTGCTGGACAGCCTCAAGGTACGCACGCACACACGCACGCGCACGCAACGCACGCACGCACGCACGCACGCACGCACGCACGCAACGCGCACGCACACGCACGCACGCACCGCACGCACGCACGCACGCACGCACGCACGCACGCACACAATGCATAAGGTGGCTCGCTCAATTATTGGACTTAGAATCACACTAGGACCTCTCACTGTACTGTACTGGTCACTGATAATTTATCATTACACTATCATATTTAGTATGCTATTATTATTACTGTACTGCACGGGGGCACTTTACTACAGTTTTTGCATTTTTTGGTCACTTTTTATTGCACTTACTTTTACATATTGTTTAGAATGTATGTTTAGTCAAGTCAAGTCAATTTTATTAGTATAGCCCTTATTCACAGTTCCAGTCTCAAAGAGCTTTACACGCCATATGATTATTATGGGCCATGTGATAATGACACCCCCCTAGCCCTATAGCGCCCCCCTACGGGCAAGAAACGACTCCCTTCATTAACAAGGAAGAAATCTGGAGAAGGAACTCAGAGTGGGGATCCCTCCTTCCAGGGACGGTTCGGGGTGCAATGGGTGTCATAGGGGGCTTTTCCACCAAGGCGTTTTCAGGGCCGGTTCGGAGCCAGAGCCTAAAACGAACCAGTTCTTCCTGTTTCCACAGACAAAGAACTGGCTCCCGGACAGAAAAACTGGTTCGTTCTTGGTTCCAACTATTTGGGGGGCCAGAGAACCAACTAAGAACCGACTACGTCAGAGGCTGGGGGCGGGATTAGCAAGTCCGCCAAAAACTTTCTGAGCTCCATTTCACAACAAACCCCGACAATGGAAGTGACTACTCCGATACAACCGCACCGATACCACTTTGGCAACGCAACGTTAACCTTGTAATATTCTTAGCCAAGGAATATTGAAATAAAGAGATGCAACCGAGTTGTCGTTTATGGATGTTTAATAGCAACTGCGCATGGTACCGAGCATGGGCGTAGAATTTAGTGGGGACGCTGGGGACATGTCCCCAGCAATTAACGGAGCACCCCCCCCATCAGAACCACGAATGAACGGAGCACCCCCCCCATTAGAACCGCGAATTAAACAGAGCACCCCCCCCCATTAGAACCGCAAATTAACGGAGCACCCCCCCCCATCAGAACTGCGAATGAACGGAGCACCCCCCCCCATTAGAACCGCAAATTAACAGAGCACCCCCCCCCCCATCAGAACCCGCGAATGAACGGAGCACCCCCCCCATTTAGATACCGCAAATTAACAGCGCACCCCCCCCCTCATTCAAGAACGGCGAATTAACAGCGCACCCCCCCATCAGAACGGCGAATTAACAGGGCACCCCCCCCCCCCCTCATCAGAACCGCGAATTAACAGCGCACCCCCCCCCATCAGAACGGCGAATTAACGGAGCAGCATTGTTTTTCTAAATAAACATTTTGTTAACATGTCTGCTTCAGTATACTTAAAGAACAGAGAAACAAATAAGATTCAGTTTTTATTTGAGTTATGACAGAACAGGTAGTAACAAAATATACAATTACAAAAACAAGATCACTCGTATCGCGATGTAGTCCGCCATTGTTCTTGTTGTGCTCGCATTGCTGGGAAGGCGGAGACTTCTACAGACGTACAGTGACGTAATGACGTGGGGGCGGGTTGGCTCTCGAGGCTCTCTAGCCGGTGGAAAAGCAAACCGGTTCTTAAGTTGAACCAGCTCCGAACTGGCACTAGCACCAGCCCAGAACCAGCTCTCGGTTCACTTTGGTGGAAAAGCCCCCATATGGGTGTGAAAAGGAGGAACAAAGCATTACAGTTATAAGTGACAAAGTACAAATTGTGTTAATAAAGAGTCTTGAGTCTTGAGTGTGTGTAAGCTGAGGTGTGTTTGTCCCCCCCAGTCCATCTGGTCCAGCTCCATGATGCAGCCCGGACCCTCGGCCCTGGAGCAGCTGCTGCTGCAGCAGAAGCAACAGCGCGCCCACGGCAACATGAACCCGCCCCACTGAGCCCCCGGCGGCCCCCCCGCTGAGGGGCGGGGACACACACCTGCTGCAGGAAACACCCACCTTGATGTGGGCGGAGCGGTGGAGATGACACCGCGCCCACCCGACCCGCCCACCCACGCCGACGCCGACGGGAGCCACGGTTGCTATGATCTGTTGCCGAGGTGCGACCTCGCCACATGGGGGAGTGGGGCGGGCGGGCGAGCGAGCAAGCTCTCTCTCTCTTCACACGGCGCCGAAACCCCCACCCCCACCGCCACCCCACCCCCACCCATGCCGCCAAGGTCCGGGTTCACCGTACGCCCGGGCAGACTCAGAACAGACCCTCCGATACCCACCCTCCAGCATCACACACACTGTAACACACACACACACACACAGGAAACACACACACTGTAACACACACACACTGTAACACGCACACAGGAACACACACACACACACTTGTTTAGGACGTACCCCCTCCTTCCAGAACTCTTCTCTTTCTCGAGCAAAAAACTTCCCACGAATGAAATTGCGACTTCAAAACGACGATCTCTGATTGGCCGTTCATCTCTTTTTATTCTGGTAGCTCTGCTGGGGGAGGGATGGAGGGGGGGGAGGAGGAGAGAGACAGAGGGGGGAGGGGGGTGTGGTGTTATTTCTATGGGCGAGGACCCCGGAGGTGCACTGGGCCCGGTCGGTTTGGGAGTCTTTCAAACGTCTTCACTACTTTTTCTTGTCATGGAGGAGGAGGAGGAGGAGGAGGAGGGAACGCTCTGTGGCTGGTCTCCGTCTTCATCGACGAAGACGCAGGGTTGTGTTTGTATTTCCTCTCGCCGTGAGCCTGTCCCGCACACGGCTGCCGGCGTCTTCACCGCCACACGAGGGCGAGGAGGGCGGTGCGGTCCGCACACGTTGTGGTGCACTTCCACCTCCTCACCACAGGGTGGCGGCGTTGAGAGCGCCTCGACGCCGCGAGGTGGGGGGGGGGGAACACTAAAACATTGGGAGTAGGAGGATTAAAGAACGTTTAAAACAAAAAAAAGTTAAACTTAAGTATTCTGCTTAAAACACAATACTGTATTTAGTTGTGTGTTCTCTCTGTGGCTCTGTTTCGCGTCACTAACTCTGGGCTTTGTGTCTGACTGGCAGTTTCTGCTTTTTAAAGGGAGCTCCTCTGCTTAAAGTGGAACTTTGTTCTTCTCAGCCCCCCCATGTTCTTTGTGTTTAAAAAAAAAGGAAGAAGAAAATAAATCAATCAATCAATGATTAATCACGGCATCGTATAAGCGTTGCTGTTAGCCATTAGCCGTTAGCCTGGCGAGCGCTGGTCATGTTTAGTTTGTTGCTCTCCTGCCTGTCTGCCTGTTTTTCTGCCTGCTTCCTCTCTGGAGTTCTGGGACCTGCCGTCGCCCCAGGTGGGGTTGGGGGTCAGGGGTCAGGGGTCGAGGGTCAAGCCCCCCGGGTGGACTCTGAGAATGTAATCCCTTTTTTCTTCCCTCTCGACGGACGCCGGAGTCCTCCCGCACTCTGTACAGCGTTGGTCCCTTTTTTCTTTCAAATCCACAGAACAGTAGTTTGTTCCACAGAGGAAGTCGATGGAAGTTCCCATGTGACCCCTGTAGCTCTTAATAAATGGAACCCCGCCCACCCACCCACCCTCGGGCACCAGAGGCCACCCCAGGTTGCCCGCGTGTCCGCTAGGCGATGGCGGCCGGCCTACGGAGGTTGTGGCTCCGCCCCTCCCCACGCGGTTTGGGAGCGGTGGCGAGGACGTACCTGCTGTTTTGTTTTTCTTTTCTTTTTTTAAATGTACCTTTCCGAATCTTTTTTATTAAAACTGACTTTAGGAAAATGACGCAACTATTTTCCATGTGATTGTGCTTCTCTTGTTGCATTTGCAAAATGTATTTCAAACTCAAACCCGTTGCTGCGTTTGCGTTGGGAGGAGGAGGAGGAGGAGGAGGAGGCTGGTGGCTCCTCGCTCCGTCACGGCAGGAGAAAGAAAAGATACAAACAAGACGCGCGGAGGCACCAGATAAAAACCAGCACACCGCCCGACCCGACGGTTTCCCGAGGCCGGGGTTCTGTTCTGGGAGCCGTGGACACGAGGCGGAGCCCAACCTGTGGCGCTGTTGCCGTGGCAACGTGGTCACGAGGCATGACCGAGTGGCGGCAGGCGGTTTGTTAGCATAGTTGTGTGTAGCCTAGCTCCACTCTCACGGCTGTTCTCGGGGTCTGCCCTTAATAAACGTTGACCTTGTTCTCCCCTTCACTGCTGGGTCATTTGTTCTTGTGTGCGTTTCTCATTTCTTGTGTCAAAATAATTAATTTTTTTATTTTTTTACCCGGAGGTACAAACTAACTGATGCGTGCGTTGTTATGAGATGCAGTTACCATGGCAACCACACAATGAATCAGCCCCCCCCCCCCCCAAAAAAAGCTGCGTGTGTGTGTGTGAGAGAGAGAGAGATGACAGTGGTTTTGGTTTGGCACCAGACCCTGTTCCTCTATCTCGTCCATCTAACTCATTGACTTGCCGTTGTGTTGTTTTTGTCAGGGAGTATTTCACTGTGGATATATACAGGGGGGTACTTGGATACCCACACTGATGCACAGCTGCCACCAGCCTGTACAAAAACTCACGGGTTTTGCCGTCTGAGCTGAATCAATTAACGTTCATTATAAGTCATTATTAACGTTCACCTCCATTTACAGGACAAATCAGACGTAGCAGCAAACACATTCATTCAAACTAGCCCTTGTAAAAATATGCAAATATATAAATATAAAAAAAACAGAATTTATACTATTAATCAAATCTTGCTCAGTGTCGAGGCTGCATAAAGTTCTGCTGGATCGACCCCAGGGTTCATTATAAGCTTTAACATTTTTGTGCTTAAATTATGAATTATCTATGAATAAGAATCACAATCAGAAACTGCTTTATTGCCTTAGTTTTTGCAAAAAAGTAATCTTTTGTAAGTAAGCTTTTGTGCAGTTGGTGCCTAACACTGAACGTTAAACAGAAATGACAGACGTTTCTAAAAATGCAATAAAATTAAAAAAATATATATGAAAAATAACAAAATAAGCAATAAAAACGAAAAGAACGATTTTATAATAACGGTGTATAATAATAATTCATCCATCCATCCATTTTCATCCGCTTATCCGGGGCCGGGTCGCGGTGGCAGCCGGCTAAGCAGGGCCCCCCAGGCTTCCTTCTCCCCAGCCACGCTCTCTAGTTCCTCCTGGGGGATCCCGAGGCGTTCCCAGGCCAGACGAGATATATAATCTCTCCAGCGGGTTCTGGGTCTGCCCCGGGGTCTCCTCCCAGTTGGACGTGCCCGGAAAACCTCCAAAGGGAGGCGCCCGGGGGGCATCCTAATCAGATGCCCGAACCACCTCAGCTGACTCCTTTCGATGCGGAGGAGCAGCGGCTCTACTCCGAGCTCCCTCCGGATGTCTGAGCTCCTCACCCTATCTCTAAGGCTGAGCCCAGCCACCCTGCGGAGGAAACTCATTTCGGCCGCTTGTATCCGCAATCTCATTCTTTCGGTCACTACCCAAAGCTCGTGACCATAGGTGAGGGTTGGAACGTAGATGGACCTGTAAATAGAGAGCTTCGCCTTCTGGCTCAGCTCCCTCTTACCAAAACGGACCGGTACAGCGCCCGCATCACTGCAGACCCTGCACCAATCCGTCTGTCCATCTCCCGCTCCATTTTGCCCTCACTCGTGAACAAGACCCCGAGATACTTGAACTCCTTCGCTTGAGGCTGCAACTCACTCCCAACCCGGAGGGAACACTCCACTGTTTTCCGGCAGAGAACCATGGCCTCAGACTTGGAGGTGCTGACTCTCATCCCGACCGCTTCACACTCGGCTGCAAACCGCCCCAGTGCATGCTGGAGGTCACGGTCTGATGTAGCCAACAGAACCACATCATCTGCAAAGAGCAGAGATGCAATTCTGAGGTCCCCAAACCGGACACTCTCCTCACCTCGGCTGCGCCTTGAGATTCTGTCCATGAAGATCACGAACAGAATCGGTGACAAGGGACAACCTTGAGTCCAACACCCACTGAGAACATGCTTGACTTTGTGCTGAGAATACGGACGCAGCTCGCACTTTGTTTGTACAAGGACCGAATGGCTCGTACCAACGGCCCCGGTACCCCATACTCCCGTAGTACCCCCCACAGGATTCCCCGGGGGACACGGTCATAAGCCTTCTCCAAGTCCACAAAGCACATGTAGACTGGATGGGCAAACTCCCATGCCCCTCCCCAACAACCCTGCGAGGGTAAAGAGCTGGTCCACTGTTCCACGGCCAGGACGGAATCCGCATTGTTCCTCCTGAAGCTGAGGTTCGACGGGTGCATTGTATACCGGGCGGTAGGCAAAAGCGGGGTCCTGGGCGTGCGGATCCCCGTCATCGCCGACTGGTTCTAGGGACGTGGAACGTCACCTCACTGGCGGGGAAGGAGCCTGAGCTGGTGCGGGAGGTGGAGCAGTACCAACTAGATATGGTTGGGCTCACCTCCACGCACAGCACCAGGTCTGGAACCAAATTCCTGGAGAGGGGCTGGACCCTCTACTTCTCCGGAGTTGCCCAGGGTGTGAGGCGCCAGGCGGGTGTGGGGATATTCACAAGTCCCCGGCTGAGCGCCGATGTTTTCGAGTTCTCTCCGGTGAACGAGAGGGTCGCCTCCATGTGACTGCAAGTCACTGGGGGGAAGTCTCTGACTGTTGTGTGTGCCTACGCACCAAACAGCAGCTCAGAGTATCCGGTCTTCTTGGAGTCCTTGGGTGGCATCCTGGAAAGGGTTCCATCCGGGGACCCCATAGTTCTACTGGGGGACTTCAACGCACACGTGGGCAATGATGGAGAAACCTGGAGGGGAGTGATTGGGATGAGCGGCCTGCCCGATCTGAACCAGAGTGGTGTTTTGTTATTGGACTTCTGTGCTAGTCATGGACTGGCCATAACAAACACCATGTTCGAACATAGGGTGGTCCAAAAGTGTACCTGGTACCGGACCACCTTAGGCCAAAGGTCGCTGATCGACTTTGTAATCGTATCAGCGGATCTGCGGCCGCATGTTTTGGACACTCGGGTGAAGAGAGGAGCAGAGCTGTCAACTGATCACCACCTGGTGGTGAGTTGGATCAGATGGCGCGGGAGGCTGCCAGACAGACCTGGTAAACCCAAACGTGTAGTGAGGGTGAACTGGGAATGTCTGGTGGAAGCCCCTGTCCGTAAGGTCTTTAACTCCCACCTCCGGAAGAACTTCTCGTGCATCCCGGGAGAGGTTGGGGACATGGAACCTGAGTGGGCCATGTTCAGAGCCTCCATTGTAGAGGCTGCAGCTCGGAGCTGTGGTCAAAAGGCTGTCGGTGCCTGTCGTGGCGGCAACCCAAGAACCCGTTGGTGGACACCAGCGGTGAAGGAAGCCGTCAGGCTGAAGAAGGAGGCCTTTCGGGCCTGGTTGGCCCAGGGGTCTCCTGAAACAGCAGACAGGTACCGGGAGGCCAAAAGGACCGCGGCTTCAGCGGTCGCTGAAGCAAAAACCTGGGTGTGGGAGGAGTTCGGGGAGGCCATGGAGAAGGACTTTTGGTTGGCCTCAAGGAAGTTCTGGCAAACTGTCCGGTGACTCAGGAAGGGAAAGTAGGGCTTGGCTCAGGCTGTGCTCAGTCGGGGAGGAGAACTGCAGACCCAGACTGAGGTTTTTGTCGGTCGGTGGAAAGAACACTTTGAGGAGCTCCTGAACCCGACCAGTACGTCCTCTGTGGAAGAGGCAGAGTCTGAAGACTCGGGGGAAGCCTCACCCATATCCTTGGTAGAGGTCACTGAAGTAGTCAAAAAGCTCTTCAGTGGCAAGGCGCCAGGTGTGGATGAGATTCGCCCTGAGATGCTGAAGGCTCTGGACATTGTCGGGCTGTCAATGTAGCGTGGAGGTTAGGCCTACTTCTATATAGCCGCTAGGACAAACTATTTTCACTTACCGGAGTTATTACTTTATTCCTATTCAGATGTATTACATTGTAATAAGGTGACATTCATTCATTTTCTTAAGGTGTAATTATCTTACAATAGTTCACAATGAAATAAACAAAATGAAATATATAAATAATAAACATTTGGTTTATGTTCCGACGAGTAGGCTACCCCCCTCCTCCTCACCCTCCACCTTTTATTTAACTTTCAATTATTCAACTAGAGGCCAACTTATCTAAATACCTGTCCCCCAGCTGGGCAGGTGTGTGTGTGTGTGTGCCTGTGTGTGTGTGTGTGTCTGTGTGTGCCTGTGTGTCTGTGTACCTGTGTGTGTGTGTGTGTGTGTGGCTGTAGTTTTAGTGCTGGGACGTCTCACCATGTGGGGTTTAATGACTGAACACACACCGCACACCTGGACAAAAACCAACCCTACATCATAACCAGGTGATTACCTCAGGTAACACCAGGTGATCCAGACAGGAACGGGTTTCGCTTGGCGGTGGATTTGACGTCTGACATTTTGTTAAGTCTATTCTTTGGGTTGCTGTTTGTTTGGGCCATTGCAGGTTATTGCCTGTAAAAGTAAACTTGTTTTTGTAGGCTGTAGTATTGGCTGTCTACCCAGGGGCCCAAAGTGGAGGGGCCCCGCTAAAACCCTGAAATTCAAAGTTTGTTTTTATTTGGATTTATTTTCTTCTCAGTAATTAGTGACACAACTACAGTAGAATTGGCGAAATAAATTGGTTGATAGACTGACATTTGTATCAAAAAGCATAAAACTAAATATACTGGAGGGCCCCTGTCACCCTCTTCCAAAATAAATACTTAAACAAACATGAAGAAAATAATGTTCTCTTAAGTATGATACTACAAGCAAACCTCATTTAGTTAGTAAGAGTCATAGTAAGAGTATCACAGTATTATATGGGTCCAAAATCCCTGGCGCCGCCCCTGGTCATGAAGGCAGTAGAGACTTGATGTCTGGATGTGTCTGCAGGTTTTTGTGCAGGGCTGCAGCACTGTGATGGTCTGCTTTTCGGTGAAGCCATCTCTCTGGACGTTCTTTTTAAGGGTAAGTCGTGCTCTGTTCCTGAGCAACCTTCTCAAAACAGTTTAAAATACTTTCATTTATTAGTGTAATCAATTTCTAACTTTAATTCAAAAATATACAAAAAGAGAGAAAATGTGTGGGTCTTGTTTTTTTCAGATGAAACTCACTTCATTTGCCTTTCATCATCATGTGCAATATTCTTAATATTCGTAATACGACCTCTCACCATTATGATTATTACCCTTAAATTATGACCGTGTAATATTACCTTTCATCATCATGTGCAATACTACTTCTCACTGTTACTTCCCAAGACCATTGCCAACTTGCTGACTGAATATCTTACCTATATTTTTATATTTCTCTTAGGCTTGGACTCACTGTAAATTTGCATATTTGTTGTTTCATTTGTTATTATTCTGCTGTTTATTTCTCTATTGTTTATTCTATTGCTGTGCAACCTCTGGCACAAGAATTTCCTTCGGGATCAATAAAGTTTTATCTAATCTTATCTCATGTCGGAGATTACGTGGCACTAAATTGCCTTTGCTTATTCATTTGATTTCTTCCTTGTTTTCTTTCCCTCCATGAGATGATACTCCCCATGTCGCCCCCACCCTGTTCACCCTGCACCCGGTGAACGGCGACGTGGGCGCCCCACAGGTGTGCCTGGCGACGGGCTTCTACCCGGACGTCTCGGCCGACGTGGTCGTGACGGGCGGGCAGCAGGTCAACACCTACAAGGCGATTTCACCCAAAGGCAAATCCTACTTTTTTGCTGCCATCCCCCAAGGAGGAAACATCGACTCCTGTCGGATGAAAGGTACGACGTCCGCAACGCCTTAAGTCACGTGTAGTTTGGAATAGGACTGTATTTAGGACTTTAAAGTAGTCCTCTACAAATACATACTTTTAAATCAGAATGTGATTTATTGCCTTAGTTTTACAAACAAGGAATTTGCTTTTGTGAAATTGGTGCATAACATTGAACATTAAACAGTAATAGTATAGAAATAATAAATAAAATAAATGTATTAGGGCCGGGACTACGATTAATTAATTACAGAAAAAATAACACGTTAAAATAATTAACACATTTTAATCGCACTTTATTTTTGCACTCCAAACACCACGGAACGTTTCTCAGTGGACGAATTGTCGGCTCAAATATGGACGGACCGGAAGAGACCGCGTTTGACCGTTTTTTTGTTACCATTTTAGATGGTAGAGACGCCACTTTATGTTAAACTGTTGGTCTGTGTAGCTAAAATAAACTGATTTTGCTGCTTAAACGTATGTACTGTATATGTATATGTATATGTATATGTATATGTCTATTCATTGATTCACTCGTATACCAAAATCCATTTGAATTGGAAAATGTTGCTTCTCGTGTCAAATATTGATATGCGATTAAAATGCTTTTAATTGCGATTAATTAATTACAAAGCCTCTAATTAATTAGATATTTGTTTTTTAATCGAGTCCCACCACAAATTTTTATTATATTGGTGTTTAGAATATATATTGTATATAAAAAACATTAGCATATTTTTTTATCGAGGGCTACATGGTTCTAAAGTCGTGCGGTTATAATCTGTAATTACTTTGAACTGATGTTATCCTACAGCTGCCTACCCAACCCAGTAGTCACCTGAACGTTGAATGTTAATTACGGTGGGAATTAATTGTGTTACGATTGAATGCTTTTCCTACAGATACCTACCCAACAACTCACCCAGTCGCCCTCAACCCCACAGCAGGTTAGTCACCAGGAAGCCCACAATGCACTGAGCTTGGTGTGGTCAATTTAACTGGTTTTATTTGGCACTTTCAAATTTGTGACACTTCAGGGGTTTGACGAGTGTTCACTTGTCTGAAAATAATAACTTCAAGGTCCACACCAGTATTTGAATGAAATACAACTTTTATAGACTGTAATGGGGAGGGAAAGTTCAGGGTTAATATCAGTGCCGAGTCCGTAATCCAATAGAGTCGCCGTAGTCCATAAGCAGGGGGTATCACACCGGGAAGAAGTCTCATACAGATCAGGGCGAGGCAAGCGGGAGGGTAGTCAGGCAGGCAAGGGTCATACACTAGATGGGTTCTCAGGCCAGCCTGCGCTGCCTCCAGTTGGCCCTGTACCTCCAGTTTCTGCTGGATCAAATGCTGCTGGGCCTCCTGTAGGCCGGCCAGCTCCTTCTGGCTTTTCGCGGTCAACACTTTGAGTTCAGAGGTCAACCTGGAGCTGGTGCCTTCCAACGCCTTCTGGGCCTTCACCAGCTCCTCCCCTCGACTCCTCTTTCCCCAGCTCCTCCGTAGAGACACTGTTGTCTCTGCAGCTCCTGCAGGGTCTGGTCCTGCTGCTGGAGCCGCTGGCTTCTTGCGGCCAGCTCCTGCTCCAGAGAGGCCCGGCTCTGCCCCAGGCCTTTGATCTGGCTCTCCAGGCCCGTCTGATGGGTCTGCTTGGCCGCCAGCTCCTCCTGGGCCCGGACAAGCTTCTCCCCGTGCACCTTGAGGTCCTGCCGCAGCGCCGACACCTCGGTCTCCTTGCCGTAGCAGTCCTCCTGCAGCACGATGTGGGCCTGCTGGCTCTGCTCCCAGGCCTGCTGCAGCTCACGGCTATGCTTCTGCTCAGCATCCAGCTGGGCCGACTGCAGGGAGTCCCTTTCGGTGTGCAGCTCCTGCACTGTCGTGTACTCAGAGCGCACCTTTTCCATCTCTGCAGAGTGCATGCTCTCCATCTTGATCTGCATGGCCTTCAGCGCCTGGTATCCACTCTGGGTTTTAGCCGGCATGGCCCCCAGCTCCTTTATCATGGCCTCCACCTGGCCCGCCTTCTGCTTCTCCACCTGCAGCTCCTGGCTGAGCTGCTTCACCTTGTCCTTGGCCATGGAGGCCTCCTCCTGGAGAGAGATGAGTCACTCCCTCTCCTGGACCTGTGGGTCAGCCCTGGCAGCAGACTCAGCCTTCTCCTTCTTGGCAGATTTCTTCTGGCTGATAGCGACAGGGGGGACACCATCTTGGTTGCTCTGAACAAAATGATTGAACAGTGCCTCCATATCCATTCTGGTTGGTGTGGGTGAATTATTATTTTCAGTCAGAATTCCTTGCCCGCATTCTCCACCATATGTGACACTCAGGGGTTTGACAAGTGTTCACTTGACTGAAAATAATAACTTCAAGGTCCACACCAGTATTTGAATGAAATACAACTTTTCTAGACTAATGGGGAGGGAACGTTCAGGGTTAATATCAGTGCCGAGTCCGTAATCCAATAGAGTCGTCGTAGTCCATAAGCAGGGGGTATCACACCGGGAAGAAGTATACAGGTCAGGGCGAGGCAGGCCTGGCTGGCTGCCACAAAGTGTATATAAAAAAACATCTATATAAAAATCAACATTTGTATACTTTTTTCGAAGTCTACATGGTTCTAAAGTTGTGCGGTTATAATCTATAATGTCGAATTTGAACTGATGTTATCCTACAGCTGTCTACCCAACCCAGTAGTCACCTGTACGTTGAATGTTCTCGAATGTTAGTTACGTTGGGAATTAATTGTGTTACGATTGAAAGCTTTTCCTACAGCTGCCAACCCAACAACTCAGCTTAGCCCAGTCAACGCTACAGCAGGTTAGTCACCAGGAAGCCCACAATGCACTGTTCTTGGTGTGGTCAATTTAACTGGTTTTATAAGTGGTTTCATTTGGCACTTTCAAATGAGAACTTTAATCTAATTACAAGTGTGTGTGTGTGTGTGTTTCGTCATAGGGTCATCAATTCCAACCACAGCTCCAGATAACGGCCTAGAAGCTTCTCAGGAGGGACCCAGCGGTGAGTACTTCACTCCTCCACTTTTGTTGTCTTTACATTTTCTCTTTGCTCTGCGTCGCTTGTCTCCATCAAACCTCTGTCTCTCTCTCTCTCTCTCTCTCTCTCTCCTTCCCTGACTGGTCCAGACCAAGCGAGGCTCAACTGGTACTGGCTGCTAACCGACAGCCTGCGACTGATCTTCACCAAAACCCTGGCTCTCAACATGCTGCTGGTGGCCAGGGGTCTGCTGGGCTAGGCGACCCCCCAACAGGCTCACATATCTAGCCTACACACACATAGGCTAGATATATACTCTATATATACTCTGTAATGCCTTCATAGCAGTGGTTAGGGGTTATTGGGTCTGAATATGGATAGAAAGGTGGACATACAGTATATTAATATTTTTGTTATCTACAAATTTGAGTATTGTCTACATAGAACAGCTTTTTTACATTACATTTTTTAATCTTTATTATGTATATTGTGTTATCTTTATCTTTATCATGTATATTGTGCCTCTCTCTCTCTCTCTCTCTCTCTCTCTCTCTCTCTCTCTCTCTCTCTCTCTCTCTCTCTCTCTGAATTTGAAGGGAAGATTAGGACTCTGTCAAAATATATTTAAAATGTCTGCTATGCCCCAAATACTTACTAATACTACCTATTATAGCTTGCTTGTATTCCGTGGCTGAGAGTATAGCAGCCCAAATCTCTGCAATAATTATCTTGAAATATGTAACATGGGCCTAACTGCCTTAAATCCAGTTCAGACATTTTGAAATAAAGTTTTAGTTCAAGATCAACCAGCAGCACCTGTCCCGTCTGTCGCTGATACCGCTGGGGCCTTGATGCTATCAGGAAGATGTGAGCAGATGTCGGGACGTCCATTTCTATTATATATACTATTATATATATTATGTATATTATATGTTATTATAGGCCCCTTCCTACCTATAAGTCAGTTCATAAAACTGGTAGCACTCAATGAATAATAATAATAGTTGATATGGCCAAATAAGTTAATAAAAGTTGATGCACGTGTAAAGCCGTGGTCGGTAGCCTTGCTGCTGGTTACTGAGGAAACCCACAGTTCAACTGAAACCTGTCGCCATGGCAACAGAGGGAACCCACAGTTCAACTGAAACCTGTCGCCATGGCAACAGAGGAAACCGAACTCGCCGATTGCCATCTAATGTCTTCTCTGGCGGTTTGAATGTTGAAAAAGGAGACGTACTGCTGGATACGATGGCAGATGTGTTATTCTCATCGTTTCCCGTTTCCTCGTCGATAAATAACAATGAATTTATAACAGATTTGGGTTTCAGTTACATTAATTTCTTGAGGTATATATCATCCACCAGTGATACTAGTTAGCCATCCAAAGTATAGCACCATGAGTTAACCGTCACACACAACCACGGCCCCGTAACCATGGGGATAAGCATCAGGTCATCTGAATCAGTGACCTCCCATGAATCTCTTCTTAAAACATAACATAAGATAGAACTTTATTAATCCCAAAGGAAATTCGTGTGCTAGAGGTTGCATAGCAATAGAATAATAAACAATAGAGAAATAAATAAAAAGAATTATATAACACATTTACACATGTACAGTAAGTCTAAGTCCTAGAAGTATAAAATATAGGTAAGGTAAGATATTCAGTCAGCATCTTTTTAAAACAAGTTGGCAATAATTGAAGTGTAATAAAAGGGTAATAATGATGGTAAGAGGAAGTATTGCACATTATATAAAGAATATTAAGAATATTGCACATAATGATGAAAGGTAATTTATCATGGTAATATTGCAAGGATAATATTGAGAAGAAGTGTTATTGTAGAGCCTTTCCTGAGTTTAATCTCTGTGATCTTTTATTGATTGTATTTCTGTATAAAACACCTCACGCCTGCTGTTGGACTTGGAGCGGAAGCGGGTTGTCCCCCCCACCCCAACCCAATGGTTCCCCCTGTTTGTGATTTGGTTTTCCAGTCTATCTATACTTTGAAGTGGTCCTTTTCTAATTAACACTCGGCCACTGGGACATTAAGATCATACTTTCAGGGATCATTTCTATAGTCTTTGACTTGAGAAGTATCGTACGATCACGAAGTGATCGGTTACTCCAACCACGATGAAGAGTCCTGATGTTCCCTTCTGAGCGCGAAGCAGCCAGCGAGTCATGATTCAGTTCATCCGCTCCCTATCATTGATGACTGTTCCTTGCTCCCTAGAGGAGCTTGGAGGAAGGGAACATGATGATGAGTGGTTGGCTATATGCTGTGAAAATCAACTATGACTTACAAAAGCTTAACCCACCAAACATTTAGGTGATATGAAATGTAACCTTAAAACCAAATCGTAATATGATACCCGGACCCCAGGACCAAACCCTATGAATCCCTAACCCTAATATGAGACCCTATTATGAAACCCTAAACCCTAATATGAACCCTAACCCTAATATGAGAGCCTAATGGGAAACCCTAACCCTAAAACTAAACCCGATTATGAAACCTCTAGTATATACTGGTCACCTCTAGTCAGTACTGGTCGTCTCTAGTCAGTACTGGTCACCTCTAGTCAGTACTGGTCACCTCTAGTCAGTACTGGTCATCTCTAGTCAGTACTGGTTGTCTCTAGTCAGTACTGGTCACGTCTAGTCAGTAAGGGTCACCTCTAGTCAGTACTGGTCGCCTCTAGTCAGTACTGGTCATCTCTAGTCAGTAAGGGTCACGTCTAGTCAGTACTGGTCACTTCTAGTCAGTATTGGTCACCTCTAGTCAGTACTGGTCGCGTCTAGTCAGTACTGGTCACCTCTGGTCAGTACTGGTCACCTCTAGTCGGTACTGGTCACCTCTAGTCAGTACTGTTCGCCTCTAGTCAGTACTGGTCACCTCTAGTCAGTACTGGTCACCTCTAGTCAGTACTGGTCACGTCTAGTCAGTACTGGTCACCTCTAGTCAGTACTGGTCGTCTCTAGTCAGTACTGGTCACGTCTAGTCAGTAAGGGTCATCTCTCCAAACCTGTGGCTGCTGCAGCGTTTGTTCCTGGTCTGTATTTCCTGGTTTTCATTGGCCCCACCCTGTTTGCGATCAGCCTTATTGGCCACCACAGTTGAAAGGTTTGGACATAATTCAAATTGTGGCTTCTTAGTAGCGAATTATGATTTTAAAATTAGCAAAGTAGATTACATAGTGTAATGTACACTTAAGTAAGAGTAAAATTACACAAATTACCCCCAAAATATTCAAAAGTACCTTAAAAAATGACATAATTACTGAACACCCAAGGGTTGGGTTAAAAAATAGGTTGGACAGAGATGCTGAAAAGAGTGACAGGAGGGGAAGTGAGATTAAGAGATGATTAAGTGTGTGTGTGTGTGTGTGTGTGTGTGTGTGCTGTGTATCTCGCTGCTTCCAGGCCCCAGGTGAGCTTGTGATGATGTCACTCGTGTCTTCAGGATCCAGGTCACGGGGTCATTGTGCGTGCGAGTGAACCTTCCACCTCTCGCTCTCTTACTTACTACTTGCCCCTCCACCGCATGGATGCAAAAGTTCCAAAGTCTCCACTAAACCCAGAGCCAAACCTGATGCACCTGAAGCATCCACATGCCCCACACTCTCTTGGAACAACGACAGCGGGTTTGGGACAGCCTGTGTGTCTGCCCGAACATTCGGCCGGAGTTGTTGGAAATATTTCTCTCCTGGATTGAAGGTTTTCCCGCCCCGGCGCTGAACAGTTCTGTGATCAGCTCCTCTTCCGTCGCCTTATCCGGTCTAGTGAGTACATCTCCCCTGCATCCCTCTTTCCCAGTGGCTGCAGATAGACGTGGTCACACCTCAGCACATTCACTGATCGCACTTCATGGTAAAACACACAGCCAGCATCAGCAGCGGTTCTCATCAAGACAGACGTTGGCGATGTTGCTGTTGACCATCAGGCCAATGTCGTTTGGACCAGAGGGTGTCGCTCCTCCCAGAGTATTTCACAAGGTTTGGACCCCATGACCAGAGATTTTGACAGGCACTGTGGCACGGTGGTACTGCTCTTGGCGGGTACCAGCTGGTCTTCACTGCTGGAACCAAACTGCTTGTGGAGAGACGTACGTTTTTTTACAGTTTCATTCAATGAGTAGCGGGACAGTGTGAAGTTGCATATTTTGTGACGTTGATTAAAACATATTTTTCTCTAGTTTCTCTGCAGAGCAGAGAGAGAGTAGAGAGGTTGTTGGTTCTATAGTTTATAGTGAGTAGACAGTAGTTGGTTGGAAATATATGGTGACTAGACAATAGTTTATTGATTACAGTTTATAGTTTATGATGTGTCAACATCAGGTTCTTGGTTCCCTAGTCCATGCAGAGTAGACAGGAGGTTGTTGGTTCTCTAGTCCATGCAGAGTAGACAGTGGGTTTTTAGACAGGGTTTGATCACAGTGGGCCAAGGGGAGCTGATAAAGTCTTGTTTGGCACCGGAATCAAACTATCTGTAGAAAAAGGTCAGTTAAAAAGTCTGAATATGATATACTCCACACAGGAGTCTGTTTTCTGATCAAAAATGTTTAGAAATGTGGTTACGAAAATAATCATAGAGTTGGAAGATATGTAGAGAGCCTCTCTTACTATACAGTACAACAACAGTTTGTTATACTGTCGACTACATGAAATGAACATGAAGATAACTTTTACAAACTTTACAGTTATTGTTATTCTAGTAGCAATAGTTTTATTAAGTGTGTTTGTGGTTTTTTAAACTGTGCTTGTAGTTTTCTAAAGTGTGCTTGTAGTTTTCTAAAGTGTGTTTGTAGTTTTTTAAAGTGTGCTTGTAGTTTTCTAAAGTGTGTTTGTAATTTGTTTAAAGTGTTTTTGTAGTTTTCTAAAGTGTGTTTGTAGTGTTTTAAAGTGCAGGATAGTTTGTGTAATGCGTTGTCACGGCGTGTGACTCAAAGATCAACACAGAAGATATTATTTGGTGCTGGAATAAATCTCTTAGTGGAACCAAGTAAGAATTTCCTCCATTTACTTGGCTAGATTGATTTGTATTTGATTATTTTACCAAAATTGTTGGAAAAATGTTTGAGTATCCTGGAGGTTTAACAGATACGTCTTGATGTGGATATACTGTAGATCAACATGTATTTGGACATAGAGTAGAGTAGTTTATAAACTGTTTATAAATAATGAAAGGTGACAAGTATTTAACGTGATCCTCAAGCAGTCAGGAGTCAATAGGATGTTGAGTTTAAGTCATGGGGCCTATCGTTGTGTGAAGTTTGGCAATGAAAAACTCATCTTTGGAGCTGGTGTAACACTTTCTGTTGGGTCTAGTAAGTCAATTTGCTTTTTTAAAGTCTTTCCTCCATGGGATTTTCCTCTAGAAAATACCCCTGGCTTGATTAACCTTTATTCTTCAGACAAAATGATGGTGTCAGTGAAAAAGTTATCAATAACTCAGAGGCAAAGTTACAGAGTGCAGGTTTAGGGCAAAATGAAAAAGGTTTTAACCCCCAACTGATGCCAACCAGAGTTTCTCTGGGTTTGTGTATTCTGTGTGAATACCGAGCACAAGAGACTTATCTTTAGCTGGGGTACAAGGCTAACCGGAGGCTCTGGTAAGTCCCCATGTCACCTTATGATAAGATACCAGAACACAATGAAAGACGAATATATCTTTAAACCTAGATCTTTCTTTCCAGAATGTATAATGAGGAAGTCTATTAGTGTGTATTGATCTGAAAATTAGACTAGTGTCCAGTAAATTGAAATCATTACAGTTGAAATGTATTGTTAGGATTTTTTTTACTATTATTATTTTCAAATACAAGAACGAGTCAAGCACAGTGAACAGAAAATTTTACCAACCTGGTGCTGGAATAAATCTTTTAGTGGAACCAAGTAAGAATTTCCTCCATTTACTTGGCTAGATTGATTTGTATTTGATTATTTTACCAAAATTGTTGGAAAAATGTTTGAGTATCCTGGAGGTTTAACAGATACGTCTTGATGTGGATATACTGTAGATCAACATGTATTTATATTTTCAACAACATGGCCATAGAGTAGTTTATAAACTGTTTATAAATAATGAAAGGTGACAAGTATTTAACGTGATTCTCAAGCAGTCAGGAGTCAATAGGATGTTGAGTTTAAGTCATGGGGCCGATCGTTGTGTGAACATT
Organism: Coryphaenoides rupestris; assembly: GCA_002895965.2. Taxonomy (NCBI): domain Eukaryota; kingdom Metazoa; phylum Chordata; class Actinopteri; order Gadiformes; family Macrouridae; genus Coryphaenoides; species Coryphaenoides rupestris. The sequence goes on from PIJE02000314.1 coordinate 369,710, forward strand.
GCCACTGAAAAACTCATCTTTGGAGCTGGTGTAACACTTTCTGTTGGTTCTAGTAAGTCTCATTTTGCTTTTTTAAAGTCTTTCCTCCATGGGATTTTCCTCTAGAAAATACCCCTGGCTTGATTAACCTTTATTCTTCAGACAAAATGATGGTGTCAGTGAAAAAGTTATCAATAACTCAGAGGCAAAGTTACAGAGTGCAGGTTTAGGGCAAAATGAAAAAGGTTTTAACCCCCAACTGATGCCAACCAGAGTTTCTCTGGGTTTGTGTATTCTGTGTGAATACCGAGCACAAGAGACTTATCTTTAGCTGGGGTACAAGGCTAACCGGAGGCTCTGGTAAGTCCTCATGTCACCTTATGATAAGATACCAGAACACAGAAAGCCTTAACACATGAAAGACGAATATACCTTTAAACTTCGATGTTTCTTTACAGAATGTATAATGAGGAAGTCTATTAAGTGTTATTAACTATAAGTGTGTATTGATCTGAAAATTAGACTAGTGTCCAGTAAATCGAAATCATGACAGTTTAAATGTATTGTTAGGATCTTTTACTATTATTATTTTCAAATACAAGAACGAGTCAAGCACAGTGAACAGAAAATTTGACCAACCTGATTAAATATAGAATTATATGTAAAAATTGTAGAAATGCTAGTTTCTATTTTGACATTTCTTTGGGGGGTAGTTTTTGTCAAGTGTTCTCTCATTGTGTGTATACTGGGACTCAAAAGATTGTGTTTGGAAATGGAACATCCTTGACTGTAGAATTAGGTAAGAGACATAACATTTTGACATTTGAAACAAACACATTGTATTTTCATTACATAGATTTGTAACTTATTTGCTGGTAAGTACATTTAAAAAAGATATATTCTATTGAGAAAAAGTTGTTTCATCAAATCTAAATGAACACATTACTGTCTAAAAGTAGTAAGGTATATTTACCAACTTTAACCTCTTCCAAAGGAAATCCTGATTATTTTATTCATTAGTTAGCATCACTGTGGTTGAGCAGGGCGCAGCGAGTAGATTTTTGCAACGGCAGGTCATGTTGTGTGACTACTGGAGGGGGATATAAACTCATCTTTGGAAGCGGCATACATCTATTTGTTTATTCCAGTAAGTAACTTTATCACAATGGTGGTGGTAATATGTCTATCAATTTATGTTATCCATATCTCGCATAAACAAGCGCAAACAGTATAGCAAGTGCATTTCTCACGCAAAACAGATAATAGTTATTATCCAAAAGTATTATATTTTAAATTATGGTACAATCCATCTAAACTGTTGGTGAACTGCTTCTGCCAAACATTTTACGTCAAACGTAATCCTGGATTAGACAACATGTGCAACCCCTGAGTAACTGTCAGGGTGGCGAACACTGTGTGACATACAACAATGTGTTTGTACTTGGACAAGGAACCAAGCTTATAGTTGAATCAAGTAAGTTATAACACACACGCACACACACACACACACACACACACACACACACACACACACACACACACACACACACACACACACACACACACACACACACACACACACACACACACACACACACCCATACACACACACACCATCTATCAAAGGTTATGTTGACGTTATATTCTCTTCACTGAGTTATGCATATAAAGTTATGCATAATATGTACTAAAATAGTATGGAGGACTGAGTGTATGTTTAATGCGGTGGGAGGGTCAAAGCTTCTGTTTGGCCAAGAGGTCAATGTAGTCATTATAACTGTTGGTGGTATTTTCTACCTGATTGTTGAACTACAAAGGTTAATGGGACAATATGGAATATGAAAGGTTTTTTATTTCAATTTTTCAAATACAATCATCATGGTACTGAATACTGGGAGTACTTTTAGATCACAAGTAATTGCTGTTCAAGTAAGTTGAGCAGTGAAGTAAAAGTAAGTAAAAGTAAGTACATTTAATATCTTGGTATAGAAACAAAAGGAAGTTTCAACAAAAACAATTAGCTTTTTAAGTGATAGAATTAAGGATACAATACCCAATGATGTAAACCACAGATACTACAATATTAATGTATTATACTGTATTATTTACCTTATTATTATCTTACTTTAGATTTTAATGATGGGCTTCTGGTGTGTGGTAGTGGAAGGTTTCTGTGCTGAGGTCTCTTGATGTGTGAATACAGATGGCATAAAAATCTTCTTTGGTGCTGGAACAAGCCTGACAGTTAACCAACGTAAGTTATCGTTGTAATTTCACTTCGGAAATCTAACTACATATCGTTTTCGGCATGCCGTCAGATCAGAGGTGACTTGTAGGGTATTTTTGGTTTTCAGGCAAACGGATCAAACAGATCTTAGAGTAGCACTTCTGAAATGTAATTGGCATGGAAATAAATCGTTAATTAATGTAATCTACTGTGATTAATGCAGATAAAGTATATAGCTCTGTCAATAGCCGATTGGTGAGGTGATTTGAAGATGAGTTTGAATTTACTAAATTAAGCAAAGTTTCTAACTTGAGGACTGTAGAGATATTTTCATACTTTAATTTTTACTTTTAATGGGTTCAGTTTTAACCGAGTCCAAAAGTGATGTAACCATAATGCAGTTTTACCATTCTAAAAGTATTTTTTTACAGTCTAACTTGGTTTTGTAAGGGTTTTATAACTGCAGTTTAGAAAGTAATTTCTCGTCAAATACCTAAATGTTCTGTTTAAGTTTCTGAGTAAAGGTCATGTAGTGACATACTGTGTGACTGATGCTGGCTTGGGGAAGCTCCTCTTTGGGGATGGTATAATGCTAACTGTCACATCAAGTAAGTCTTTGGATTAGACACCAATTACCAATTATTGATTTAATCATAAATAAAAGTGTCAAACGTCCTTAATAGTGTTAATGACATTTTGTTTAGAGAAAAAAAAGAGAAGCTCATATTTCAAAAGGGATTTTATTGTGGTTAAGATAGACAATATTACAAAACTATCCTCAACATTTTAGGTAGAATGTGTAAACAAGGAAAGCATTTTTGTCAAATTTGTTTACATGACAACGACAAATTCTAAAATAATCTTTGTGACAGGAAGAAACTATTTCTTGTATCCATTATGCTTATTTGGCACTGCCACTCACCAAATTCAAGTTTATTGAATTTGAGGATGGTGGATTATGGTTTAGTTGATAAACAAGATATTAATTTGCTTTGATGAAGAAAGGGTTCAGCTCGTTCTTGTTCAGAGCAAATCCACTGTGTGTCTGCCTTCAGGAGGCAACTGGAAAGTTATCTTTGGAGAAGGCACAAAACTAGTTGTTGAGCCCAGTAAGTACCAAGTAAACAGATAAGAAATGTTAAATACAAATTAACACTTGGATACAAGATACGAATACAATAGTTAATATCACCTCAAAATGCTAGTTAATATTTGCAGTGAGCTAAAATGTACTATATTTAGTAACATTTCTTGTAGGATAAGAAGATCAATTTGGGCATTATGGCATTGTGTTATTTGTCATATTACAGAAAATAATATTCTAATGAGTTATTGTTGTTGTGTAAATGCTATAGCATTAATACAGTTAAAGTGATAGCCCAAGCTTTAACAGTTCAATATTGCTATACATAGACATTCTGATGGACATACATTTAAACAGTACATTTAGAAATATGAGTGTTAGCAGATGATATGAACCTCATGGCCATATGCAATGTTCAACAAAGCAGTTATTGTTAAAAAAAGAGATTGTTTAGGCAAGTTTGTTTAAGGAAAGAAATTGGCTGTTGAGCCATTTACTCACATATTTAATTAGATGTGAAGTGAAGGCTTACTCAGGTTGTATATAAAGATCTAACTCTTTTCATGATGAAGTTACAAGTTACAGTACTATCGTTATCAGTATTACACGTGATTAATACTCAAGTGAAAATATAAGCGCAGATTGCTGTAAATGATCCATCCTATACGAATACAGTCCTTAAACCTTCTCCCCCATTAAGTACTTCTTGAGTATTTGTAGAAGAGCATTTTAGTGTGTGACTAGCTCAAACTACAAACTCCTCTTTGGGGCTGGTGCAAAACTCATTGTGACTTCAAGTAAGTTTATGATCTCCTAAATAACTTACAAACAATGTTTGTGATGATGTTCTGTATGACAGCAAATTAATTTTCATACAGAGCCCTTTAAGTTACTAATATTTGTGCTCATTGCTCTTATTAATTTTGTAATCATCGTGTTCAATATTCTCTGTGAAATAAAAAAATGATAAATACTAAATAAAGGGATCTTAGTAGCCAGTATATCCAAATTGAAAATCCCAACTTCTGTCCTAAAACAGGGTTTATGAACCCCAGGTAGATTTGGGTGTGTAGCTAAACACAGTGTGACTGATGCAGCAGGCCGAAGGCTCATTTTTGGAGCAGCAACTATGTTAGTAATTGAAACTAGTGAGTATGATCACATTTATTTGGGTTTTATATTATTTAGCAATGTTACACATACCCAGCAAACTACTGAAAACAGACCTTTAGCTTTGCACAATTAGCATGATGAATATTCTTCTTCTTGAAGTATACTTCTATCAAGTATTAAAATGTCCTCAATTTGAAAATGTTCTATGTCACAAATTATGTTAGTTAACATACAATCAACTACTATAGCATGGCAATTAGAATAATAGTGACTCAAATCCAATCATGTACATTAGCCACAAATATATGACAAATATATAATCCTTAAATAGCTGAGATAGAAGGTGCAAAAAAGGAACTTTCAAATGTATTTTGCGCGTTTTCTTGTAATGTGTAACTTTCAAAAAACTCTTTGTATCTGGCATCCGCCTCACCCCTTAACTCCACCAGTAAGTTTAACCATTGAGTAAATATTCTTTTTTTGATAAGCATTATAAGGATTAAGAATACCCGATAGCTGTTGTTATTGCCCTGAATGTTGTTTTGAGATGAGTTTTTGAACCGACTCTCAGCACAGTGTGAATGACGGAACACGCAAACTGATTTTTGGAAGAGGAACAAAACTCTTAATAGAGTCCAGTAAGAATACTTTCAATTGATCAATACATTTTTTTTATTATTTTATTTTATTATTATTTATTATTATATCTATAAATGTACTGTAACTTTTAAATATTTGCTAATGAAAGTCCATAAAGTCTCAGTAAGAAATCAATTTTAAAGATATAAAACACATTGTAAAAATAATATTCAGTTAGTTACATAATGTCACGGAAGGTCATTCAAAATTACATTCATAATTCTAATTTTACAACTAAATCAACTTAAATGTAAACAACCTTCAGTCAGTTGATTTCACAAAAGCATCCCATTTGGAAGACATAAATGTAATTATACTGATTCAAATAAGCTTGCTAGAAAGTAGATAGGGTTTCTCTTATTAGTACAAAAACATTTGCATATACTGTTATGTTAATGATAGATGTTTTGCAACAACATAATACATATAAACAATTTGTACAAACAAAATATATCAAGCATATTGGCTTCCATATTAGCTGGTCATATTAATCAACACATGTCTATTTATGTAGACATACTATATAAGCCGATTGTATATGTATGAATGAAACACAGTTTTTGAAGTGAGCGAATTGATTGTGTGAATACCAACAACTTTAAACTTGAATTTGGATCTGGAGTAAAAGTTATTGTTCGGTCAAGTAAGTTGAAAAACTGCATATTTAAAGAATATGAAGATGTACTTTATTTAAATCACAAAACCTACAATACGCACAATTTACAGCTAAAAGTGGTTAAATTGCGTAATCATCTTAAACAAAGCTACCTTTGTGATTGTCTCCCAGACAAATGTGAGCGTAGCAGTGGCTATTGGGACTATATAAATCTATTAATTTAAAAAAGTACAAAAAATATTTCAGCAATTTCTCTGCATTGTTTTTTAGAAGACCAACGTCTCAAGGATGAAGGACATCATTTCAAGATACTTTCATTGATATATATAATATATATCAAACAAGTATCAACCAGCATGATGTGTGTATTTTTCAGATGTCAATTCCTATCCGTCCTACTACAAACTAAGCACACCTAATGCGACGACCAACGTCTGCCTGGCAATGGGCTTCACCTCGAGGAATTGGACCATCGATGTATTCAAGAACATAACGGAAGCTTCCAAAGCCCAGAACGAGTCCTTCTACAGCCAGGTGGCCGTCAACCGCTCCTGTCCAGAAGGTGATTAACAAGTATTTAATTAGAATTAGAACAATTGTAATCAAATTATATAATTTGAATATTAAATTACATTACATTATGTCTAAGGATATACAGAGTGGCGCTTAACATGGAGATTTGCATATATTATATTAGTTATGAAATGTAATTTTATGTAACACTGTTCAAACATATATAAAAAAACTGACAATTTACTATCATATTTCAGTTTCTGACATCTCCTGTAAAGACACTTTTCACTCAGGTAAGTTCATGGTCTCTTGTTACTGACTCACCTCACCAGCAGTGGCTCCTGTCATGTGCAGACCACCTGCTGGGCTGAGGGACGGGGAATTATGCGAGCAGCCAAGCTAGACATTTTTGGTCACCATTACTGAAATAAGGCACTTCAACAAAAGTTAAAGGACTCCTATTATACCAGCAAGTGTGAGCGTGATTAGCTATTCCAAGCGGTTTCAAAAAACGGTTGGAATTGGCCCCAGATGTCCAACCAGATCAGCCTACCGGTTGCTACAGTCCCCTGGGTAGGCTTGTAGGCTGATCTATCCAGCATACTTCTAGGGCACTCCCGCTTGTGATGTCAAGTGGGGCCATTCCAACCAGTTCTTGAAACCGCTTGGAATGGCTAACATAGTACTTTATTGAGCCCACATGGTACATTTTGGGTGGGGGGGGTGGCAGAAAGGACAGGAAGTACAGTAGTACAGGACAGGAAGTACAGGACAGCAGTAGAATACAATATGTGAACCTGGGTGGTCAACCTGTGATTCTATGCATCAACGGACCAAACATGTTCCACCTTTGCGGAATACCTGCTGATATGTGGCTGCCTTTCATCGTTGTGTTTGCAGACGAGAAGGTGAACTTCCTGTCTCTCATCATGCTGGGTCTCAGAATCCTCGTCCTGAAGGCCGTCGTCTTCAACGTCCTCATGACCCTGCGGCTGTGGATCCACTAGAGTAGGCTGCTGCATCTCTCTCTCTCTCTCTCTCTTTCTCTCTCTACATCTCTCTACATCTCTATCTCTCTCTCTCTCTACGTCTCTATCTCTCTCTACATCTCTTTCTCTGTCCCTCCCTACACCTCTCTCTCTCTCTCACTCTCTCTCTACATCTCTCTACATCTCTCTCTCACTCTCTCTACGTCTCTATCTCTCTCTCTCTCTCTACATCTCTAACTCTCTCTCGCTCTCTTTCTCTCTCTATCTCTCTCTACATCTCTCTCTCTCTCTCTCTCTACGTCTCTATCTCTCTCTACATCTCTTTCTCTGTCCCTCCCTACACCTCTCTCCCTCTCTCTCTCTCTCTCTACATCTCTCTACATCTCTATCTCTCTCTCTACATCTCTCTACATCTCTCTACAGCTCTATCTCCATCTATCTCTCTGTCTCCCTCTCTCTCTCTCTCTCTCTCTCTCTCTCTCTCTCTCTCTCTCTCTCTCTCTCTCTACATCTCTATCTCTCTCTCTACAACTCTCTCTTTCTCTCTCTCTCTCTCTACATCTCTCTCTCTCCCTCTCTCTCTCTCTCTGTTGTAATAAAACACAGTAACAGTATACATACATACATGACAATATGTCACACAAATGTACTTCTGTATACTTCTATATATTTTGTGTTTTAAGGCTAAACAAAGTTTATGTTTGGTATATTCTTAGTTTCGTGTGTTATTGTCATTATGTCACATGCATGCTTCAGAGCTCCTGAAGAGGTCTCACGTATACTGAGCTGAGCTTTAACATACTGTGCAGTAGATGTATTTTGCAGCATTGCATAATGTACTTTGTTTGCTGAATGTAAATATATAATAAAGAAGTATTTCAATGAATGTGCTTTCTGTCCAATGTAAACACATTCGTACACATAATATAGCTCTGCCTGACAGCTGCACAGAAGTACACACACACACACACACACACACACACACCACACCTCACCCCCGATCATAGCAATGCTGTTTAGCTGCCTCAATATTTGTATTTAAAGAAATGTATCCAGTGTGTTATCATTTCTGAGGTAAATACACCAAAAATAAATCAATCTTTCCAGCAAGTGGATCTCTTGCACAGCATATTAAGTATATTTGTCTATACAGACAAATATACTCTCTTTAATTCTGCAGCTGTCGGTACTTTCTGCTGTGACGTGACACTTTCTGTTTGGGATAATTGTTTCTTAATCTATTCCCTATCTTTCCTCTCACTCATTCTCACTTATTGCTGGGTGCCTGAATGTCCAAACAGCCGATGAACTCACGTTTAAGTAACGCCTGTTTATCATCTGCATTCTGTTTAGTTACATTGCAAATGTACATGAAATCACTTGTCAAGCGGCGTACGTTTGTATGTGTGCTGCACCCCGTGTGGTGTTCGTCTGCACGTTTGCACGCTTCCTGTCGGGCAGGAAGTCGGACGCCAACCACTCAGCCCATCTGAGTCACGTTGCGAGAACACATAATAAGTGGGTCAAATACAATATATTGTATATTTATAAAGATCGAAGCTGAAGGGAAATATTCAACTTTGTTTCTACAATCGCTTTCAACGGTGCTTGGCGTCAAACAATACAAACCTTTAATTTAGCCATAAAATGCATACTTGGACTTGGCTGTTCATCTGGGGACGTCAGGGCCTGTATGTGTGTGTGTGTCTGACTCTAGATCTGTCTAGTGGCTGGTGTGTCTGACTCTGTCAAGTGGCGAGTCTGTCTGACTGTCTCGTGGCTGGAGTGTTTGACTCTAGATCTGTCTAGTCTCTAGTGTGTTTGACTCTAGATCTGTCTAGTCTCTAGTGTGTTTGACTCTAGATCTGTCTAGTCTCTAGTGTGTTTGACTCTAGATCTGTCTAGTCTCTAGTGTGTTTGACTCTAGATCTGTCTAGTCTCTAGTGTGTTTGACTCTAGATCTGTCTAGTCTCTAGTGTGTTTGATTCTAGATCTATCTAGTCTCTAGTGTGTTTGACTCTAGATCTGTCTAGTCTCTAGTGTGTTTGACTCTAGATCTGTCTAGTCTCTAGTGTGTTTGACTCTAGATCTGTCTAGTCTCTAGTGTGTTTGACTCTAGATCTATCTAGTCTCGAGTGTGTTTGACTCTAGATCTGTCTAGTCTCTAGTGTGTTTGACTCTAGATCTGTCTAGTCTCTAGTGTGTTTGACTCTAGATCTGTCTAGTCTCTAGTGTGTTTGACTCTAGATCTGTCTAGTGACGTGTTTTTGACTCTGGCTGGTGTGCACGTTGACTTCAGAACTACTAGTTAGTAGTTTTGATTGGCATCCTCAGCGCATCCCAGCTGCCATGGCAACATGATGTGAGTTCCACAAATACACAAACACACACACACACACACACACACACACACACACACACACACACACACACACACACACACACACACACACACACACACACACACACACACACACACACACACACACACACACACACACACACACAAGCCACTTCCTGCTCACACCTGCCCTCCACGCCCACTCCACCACATCGCATCAGCTAGGTCAGGCCAAGTGTGTGTGTGTGTGTGTGTGTGTGTGTGTGTGAGGGTATGTGTGTGTGTGTGTGTGTGTGTGTGTGTGTGTGTGTGTGTGTGTGTGTGTGTGTGTGTGTGTGTGTGTGTGTGTGTGTGTGTGTGTGTGTGTGTGTGTGTGTGTGTGTGTGTGTGTGTGTATGTGTTTCCAGAGGATGTGGTTGAGGTGTCTGTTGGCGTCACAGACGGCTGCTGGCTCCTCAGCCCCCGCTGACACAGGATGTGTGTGTGTGTGTGTGTGTGTGTGTGTGTGTGTGTGTGTGTGTTTGTGTGTCACTCTGTGTGTCACTCTGTGTGTGTGTGTGTGTGTGTGTAAGCGTCCTACTGATTCTGTGGGGGGGAAAAAAACGATCTATAAAAATGTTGAGCATGTCATATTTAAACGACACTTCTATAAAAATACTTGACTATTTATATTATATGTGTATATATATGAGTGTTTATGACATATTTACTATTTATACAATGGTGTAGTATAGTGTTTATTTCATATTACCGCTATACTTCTATAACATTAATTCACATTGCCACTAATGTGTAATAATTGATTGGTTAAGACTGCAGCCTCCCACAACGGTTGGTCTTCAAATAGTTTGCGGGAGTGTCGGTTGTAAACATATTTATATCCATATACTGTATATATTTATATAAGTACACAATCCAGATATGAGTCAAAAACCCATGAAACGGTACTCTGTAGTTCAAGTCTTCCCATTTAGGTTAATTAATTATTCATTAATTCATTGGCATAATGCTCTTTCGTGTTCGTGCTTCATTCCAGCACCTTTTTGACAGAGAATCAGTTTATAATGATCAGTTTAATAATAATTACATCTAAGTCATGACAGTGTGTGACATTTATCCTCGGAATAATTCCCCACAACTGTGCCTTAGCCCAAAATGGTTGAGTTATGAATGACGAACCCCAGACACAGTAGAGCGTACTCAATGGGACTTCTGCTGGCAGCAGAGCAAAGCTATCCACATCCTCTGTCATCCAGACTGTCTCACTGTCAGAAGAACCTCCCAAACTGACGTTATGAACAGAAAGGCAACCTGGGAGTAGAAGCGACAGAATGCTGTGTGAGGAACAACGCTGCCCTCTGCTGGGAATATGTCTGCATCACACATGGACAAGAGCAGCGGATTGTTTGAGAACTGTGGAGGTGAACTGGGATACTGGCGATACCAGAGGAAGTAGTTGGTTGAGGAGTAGTTGCAGGAGAGAGTCTCCGTGTCTTTGTCTCCTTGTAGGGCCCAGACGCTGTCTTGGATGAAGCGGATGGCTTGCTGATAACTCACCTGTAGACGGGTGGACTGGTGAAGAAATTCGGCCTTGGACTGGCCTGATCCAAATACAATGATGATGATTTACTCAAATGAAAGCAGTGGATCATCAGCAGCTGCAACCACAGTGTCTCTGATGAACCACGAAGACCCACAATCCATCTGATAGAAAGGTGTGGTGGGATTACCACTTCCCTCCTCCTTGAAGAATAGGGAGATCATTGTCTTCAGGTTTATGTAAAGGCTCCTCTACACTTTCTATCACTGTGGTTCCACAGCACAGTAGTAGAGAGCTGTGTCTGCCAGGGTTAGCTGTGTTATGGTGAGTTGAGTCGATGTTCTGGAGGTTGTGGACTGGTAACGAGTGTCAGGAATATGTTTACACTACTATATGATCTTGCTCCTTTATAGAGTATAAACTGAGGAGCCTGGTTAGAACGATGTCTGTACCAGTAAAGGAAACATCTTCACTACTTGTATCATAGGAGCATCTGAGTGTCACAGATTCTCCCTCTTTTCCACTGACTTTCTGTTCAACAGGAGTGATGGAGTCCCCAGCTATCAACCCTGGAAAAAGGACATAATGGACATGTTAGATTAACATGGACCGTAAAGAACACAGCAGAATAAGATGTCAAAAACATCCAATTAAAGTAAAATGATCATTTAGTCATATATGGTAGTGTCAAGCATCAAGTCCTCACATTACCAGGTAGAAGTGCAGCAGTAATAATCCACACCCAGGTTTCCATCTCAGCAGCAACAGGAGAAACTATCTGGTGTTCAACTCAAGTATGAGACTGATTCTCACCGACACCAACACCAACACCTACTTGATAATACTGACCTCTAGTGGTGGCGAAGAGATTTCACCTTCGGAATCATTTCAAGAAGAATTAGGTTATAGATTTAATGAGCAATTCATGTGACACAATGTAGATGAACTATTTAAACCTAAATATTGTAAATCCAAAAATATCTTCGGGAAAAAAAATCCAAGCATCGTCATTGACGAATTGTAGTGGCGAAAAACAGTTTGGGTTTTTCCTTTAACCCCTCAATCCTATAGTCCTTACTATTTTTACCACAAAGGAGAAAGCAGGTGATGCAGTGTCAGACTCGCAGTTTGTGTCCAAAAAATCCAATGGGAGAGAGTTTGACCGTCCAATGTTGTCGGTTTTTATTGTAAATAAAATATAATACAAAATAAGGATATAAGTATAGTTTAGAGTCCGTAAATCTTTAACTTCTAAAGGCAAAGGCTGCAACAGGATGCACAGGCCCAAACGGAGTTCACAGCCAGGGTGGTTCACAGACTGAGGTCAATGACGGTAATTGCTGGCCCGCCTTCTCCCCGTCATGCGCTACCGGCAGCCATTTAAAGGGTGGCCCCCTCACCACCTGTAGCAGGTGCACACTCACACAATTCCAGAAAAAGAGAAAATAAGTGAATCATGCTTATCATCAAAAAACTTAAATGCGGCTCCTACAGTTATCATGAGAGAATCACCATGCAGGTTGGGAGGAGAAGAAAGGAGATGTGACTCCTCCTTACCAAAGGCAGGGCCCGGGAAGGGATTTGTAAGTGTTCCGTAGTTGTGAGTGAAAATGGTCAGGAGTCTGATCACCACGGGGAGGTGAGACAGGATTTAGGCAAAACTTTTCCCATATTAGTGATATACAAATATAGGCAAGATAAGACAACAATTTGGCAATAATTGAAGTGTAATAAAACTAATAATAATAATGGTTTGGGGAAGTATTGCACAAGATAAAAAGAATATTAAGAATATTGCACATAGTGATGAGAGGAGATGAGAGGTAATATTGCAACGTAATATTTAGATGTAACATGATATTAATAATAAATGTTGAAAGGTAATATTGCACATGATGTTGCTCAGTGTTCATTGTCTTATATTTCAACTGTCCTTCCCTCAGAAGGGGGAGGAGTTATAGAGTTTGATGGCCACGGGCAGAGAGGACCTCCTGTGGTGTTCTGTGGTGCACCTCGGTAATCTCAGTCTACAGCTGAAGGTGCTCTGGTATGACTCCAGCGTGGCGTGCAGGGGATGGGAGGCGTTGTCCATAATACTGAGTAGTTTACTCAGCATCCTCCTCTCAGAGACCTCCACCAAAGACTCCAATTCCACTCCCAGGACAGAACCCACTTTCCTGATGATCTTATTGAGTCTGTTGTTTTCTCTCCCTTTTTACCAACAAAGCGCAATCATCTCGTTGTAGTGTTTGATATTGGTGCTAGAAGTGAGAGAATCAAATCCTCCCGCCGAGTCACTCACTGATCACGTAGATTCATTGGTAGAATGACCTCCAGCACCCCCCTTTCTTTATCACACACACACACACACACACACACACACACACACACACACACACACACACACACACACACACACACACACACACAGACACAACACACACACACACACACACACACACACACACACACACACACACACACACACACACACACACACACACACACAGACAGCCAGCCAGCCTGCCGGGTCTGCTGTGGGCCGCGGCAGCAGCCCTGCTGGTGGAGGGCAGCAGCGACCCCTCCAGAATCTGCAAGCCTGCCCCCTACTGGGAGGTGGAGGAGAAGGCGCCCATGCAAGAGCTTCTGGGAAATGTGGTGGTGGTGGCGCTGCTGAAGGCCAGCTGACAGTTCTGTCTCACACAGGCGTCCAAGTAAGACGATATACAAGTGTCCTGTATATGGTTGTTGTTGATCGTTATTCTCATTACTTACCTTAATTCCCCTTCGGAGTTCAATAAAGGCTCAAATGTAAATGTAATAAAGTTGTGAAAAAAATACAAAAATAATAATAATATAATAATACTCATGTCACTTTTTGTGATGACTTGAGGCTGGGACACCTGCGTGACAAGCTGAGCCGCAGCAACCTGACCGGCGTGGCGTTCATGGTGGTGAACGAGCGCGAGGCGCGGTCCCGGGCCATGTACTGGGAGCTGAGGAGGAGGACCCCGCCCAGCGTCCCCGTATACCAGCAGGCCCCGCTGCAGGACGACGTCTGGGAGCTCCTGGACGGAGACAAAGACGACTTCCTGGTGTACGACAGGTAAACAGGAAGTGGACGGGTCATGACTTCCTGGTGTACGACAGGTAAACAGGAAGTGGACGGGTCATGACTTCCTGGTGTACGACAGGTAAACAGGAATTATACTCTATCTGTGGACGGGTCATGACTTCCTGGTGTACGACAGGTAAAGACTATCATCAGACTATCATCTAATTATACTCTATCTCTCTCTCCCTCTCTCTCTCTCTCTCTCTCTCTCCTGATGCACAGGTGTGGTCTCTTGACCTTCCACATTGTGCTACCCTACAGTTTCCTCCATTACCCCTACATAGAGGCAGCCATCAGAGCCACCTACCTGAAAGACATCTGCAACTGCACCGTTAGTCTCACACACGACTTATTGACGATAATAAATACAATATACTGTATATATATAAATATAAATGATCACATGCTGTGTTCCATATCTGATCTTCATATCTAGACTTCGTCTGGTGGCGGGAACGGCGCCGCGGGGAACGGAACGTCAAGACACACGATGTCAATGAACTCCGTGTCCAACCACACAGTCGACGGAGAAACGACACTACCCACAATGCCGCAGGGCAGCCCCAAAGAGGAGGCGCAGAGAGAGAACGACGGGCAACATCAGCACGCAACGAAACCAATTCCCGGGCATCATATTCACCATCATATTCATCATCATATTCATCATCACAATCATTCTACAAATGACAATCATCATTAAAAGTACCAATGAACAATGTGACTTCCATGTATATGTTTACCACCGTTTTATCACAATGTGAACCTCGTTAATCTGCGTTCACTGACTAAAATCTGCTTTTATTGACGTTGTTGTTGTTGTTGTTGTTGTGGGGTTGATGCTGGAGGGGAGTGTGGTCTGCTGTGGTTCTTATTGTCTCTGCGTGGGTTCAACAGCGTCCTGACAGGCCTTGTCTTAGCTCTCTCTCTCTGTCTCTCGTCTCTCTCTCTCTCTCCTCCCCTCCTCTCGTTAATGACGCCTACCGTGTTAAACCTGCTGACAGGAGTCTGTAGTGGATTGTGTGTGGGGAGGGGCGGTTGGGGGTTGGGGTGGGGACAGGAGGCTAGCTAGAGCCTGGACGTTGCGTTCACCTCTGGGGGCCTGAACCAGAGCAAAAAACCTTCAAGTCAAATGTCCTTCTGTTCCTGTTTCTGCAAACTAAACAACAAACAACAAACAAACGGCTGAAATATTTGACTGAATGGACGATTGGATTTACGGTACAAGCCTCTTAATCTGTTCAAAAGTAGTTTTTTTCTACTCTATGCTTAATCACAGCGGCTAATTCAAGTGCCATGATCTCAACATTGGTCGAGATCATATTCATTTGAAAATGATGAAATGTAATTTCTTTTTACGCTATTTAAGTTGTACATGCACATTGTGTATTATTTGTGATGGTAATTGTATTCAACTGATACTTTCAACTGAAATAAAGACATATTTGCATTCACCATCCTGTACTTGGCAGGTGTGTCTCTGTCCCCAAACATTGAAATAAATTAATATGGTCGTAAGGTGTATAGTTTAATGAAGCCTCCATATGTTTTCATGAGACTTAATTGTAACACTTCACATATCACATAGTTTTGTATGGAAATGATTAAGTCAATATTCAATCAAATACATTAATAAATATGCCATATTAAATAAATAAGGTGGGCCTATTGAATAAAATCCTGAATTGAATTGAAAACTGAATCCTGAATTAGGAGTTTGGTGGCAGGGTGTCTGGGGCCGAGGATGCAGAGAGACATACTCCATATGTTCAGATCACCGTGGTCTCCCACTGACTCTGATAAGTTTACTAAGTTCTTACCTGGGAGGGCCACTAGGTTGCCCTATGGGAATACAGATGTCTAGTATGAGGGGCTGGGATTGCGCCCCAGAATTAGTTGGTTAACTTCCTGTTATGCCGCCTGTGCTGTTGTGCTATGTTCCGTTCAATACATTCCCAAAATCGACAGACTGTGGTGAGCGTCTCATTTCTCATGTAGTTCAGATACTACATCACTGCAGGTGGATAAAACACGCATGCGAGATGACCTGTATGTGGAGCACTAAATGGACTCGGGGATGCTCACACTGAGGCAGCATCTATTGTGGTTGGTGACTTCAATTGGGCTAATATGGGAAAAGTTTTGCCTAAATCCTGTATCAACAGCACAACTCACCTCCCCGTGGTGATCAGACTCCTGACCATTTGTTGAAGGAGAGGCAGCAATATATCACTGTGGTACCTGAAGATAAGAATAGAGCTGTTTTCGAGCATTCATATTTACGAGACGAATAGAACGAGTTTCATAATTGCCAAGTTGCCTGCATAAGTAGCTGGGCAGGCGTGCAATTCTAAGCATGATACAACATCTGAGAATGAACAACAATGCTAAGTGCCATTAATAAGTGTTAAGACATATAAACACGCAGGTTAGTGCTAGGGGGGGGTTATGTAGAGTCCAGGTGAACTCTGAACAGGTGGGTCTTGAGTCTCTTGCGGAAGCTGGCGAGCGACTCGGCCGTCCTGACATGAGCCGGGAGCTCATTCCACCACTGCGGAGCCAGAACCGTGAAGAGTTGGGACTTGGAAGAGCGATGTTTGGCTGTTTTTAGTGAAGGCGGTACCAGTCGTTTGGCAGAAGTTGCCGAGCGGAGTGCTCGGGCTGGGGCGTAGGGTCGGACTAATTTTTGGAGGTAGGTAGGGGCGGTTCCGTTGACAGCCATGAAAGTCAGTACCAGTGTCTTGAATCGAATGCGAGCGATTACCGGGAGCCAGTGGAGGTTGCGGAAGAGGGGGGTTACATGGGAGAATTTAGGTAGGTTGAACACGAGGCGTGCTGCTGCGTTCTGGATGCGTTGTAAGGGCTTGATTGTTGAGGCGGGGAGTCCAGCCAGGAGAGAGTTGCAGTAGTCGAGACGAGTGATGACGAGTGCTTGGACCAGGATCTGCGCTGCTTCACGTGTGAGGAAGGGCCGGATCTTGCGGATGTTGTAGAGAGCAATTCTACAAGATCGGGCCACAGTGATATATTGCTGCCTCTCCTTCAACAAATGTACTCTTTGTAAGTCGCTTTGGATAAAAGCGTCTGCCAAATGCCCTAAATGTAAATGTAAATGTAAATATTCACAACACCCCATAAACCTGGCCGAGTCATTCAACCGAAAAGGGTGGATGTAATAATCATATTACTTATTTATGTTCAATAAATAAAGACTCATGATAAATGTATTGATAAAACAATGTTTAATTCATCTAAGGATCAACGTGTATTTTAGTTGAATGAATTGTTGGGTCACTTTGATCCTACATGCAAGCTGAGCCTATACTTTTGATTTACAATTTAATAAAACAAAATCCTGAATTAAATCTCATGACATTTACTTATATTAAATATAACATTGAAACTATACAAAAAACAAATAGACAAGTATTATTTATAATAATAATTCTTAATATTATTAATTACATTGCTAATGATTGTTATTAATAATATCAAATATGTCACCCAAAATGATGTCAGCTATTTTGAAATAAAGCACTGAATTTTCTGTTCTTTCTGCTGCAAGAGGCCGCTGGAGTCGAGTACAGTGGACAAAGGTCAAAAGGGTTTAAAATGTCATGATTTATTTTAGAATTGTACGAAATGCTTTTAAGCCTGTCACTTGTGTTTCCCATTCCATAGCCTTGGGGAGCATACAAATGGATTACATTGAATAGTTAAACGATTCCAAGTGGGGCGGCAGTAGCTCAGGAGGTAAGAGCAGTTGTCTGGCAACAGGAAGGTTGCTGGTTCCATCCCCAGGCTCCGCCTAGCTAAGTGTGGAGGTGTCCCTGAGCAAGACACCACCTAACCCTAACTGCTCCTGATGTGTTGGTTGATGTCAGTGGGTGAATGTGAGGCAATACTGTAAAGCACTTTGGATGAAAGTGCTAAATAAATGCAATCTATTTACCATTCTGCTATGCCTGAAGACCATGTGGTCTGACACATGGCAGAAAATACATTAAGGTCCACATGGTTGCATAGTAATCAAGTTTAGAACAGAGGCTTCGGCCTCCCGCTGTGTCTTATTTTTGTTAGTTAAGAAATGTTGAAGTTTCCACTGAAACTCCGAGCTGGTCTGCAACACCGACCTCCAGGAAGGAGCACACAACTGCTACATCATCATTTGTCTGTATACATTTATTTTGTAGTAGCAGCTTTGAATACATTTGTGAAACATTAGTTGTACAGCCAACACGGGTGTACTCCATAAAAAGTGTAAAATAATGCCAAGCACAATACAGCTGAAATGTAGTGTTTCGCGGAAACAGTTGCTTCTAGACAAGGGTTGAAATGCATTACATTTACATTGAGGGCATTTGATGCGTTTATCCACAACGACTTGCAAGAAGTACACTTGTAGAAAGAGAAACAGCAATATATCACGGTATAGTGGTACATGAAGATAAGATACATAGAATAGAACAGCATTACAGAATAGCATTACATTTGGCTTCCCAATGACATGCCATCATCTGTGGAATTACTTTTCCCGCTTTTGTCGATAGTTGTCATCCATCAATAAACAATTTCAAGGGAAGAATGGATCCCTCCATGTTTCTGCTTTGTCATAACCTGTTGTTTTTGTATCATTATGTCTGCATACTTGGCAACTATTGCACTCTGACAGTCCCTGAAAGGAGGGACGTTTCTTCCGTGTTCCTACTCAAGGCTTCGTCCCCCTGGACTTTTGACCTTGCCCTTTCCAGGTCTCGGGGTTAGATGATGATATCGTAGGTCGTGGGCCTGTGGAACCCTTTGAGACCAACCTGTGATTAAGTTCTAAAACTGTGTTTAAGTGCTGCAAACATTGGAATTAAAATGGACTGGCCGTGATCACGATGCTGGTGGCAAGGGAATGATCTCTGATATCCAAGCTCGGGGCCTCTCGGTCATCGCCCTCAAGCTCATGAGACTCCTAGAGATACCGCAGTGATATCTGCCGCTTGTTCACTATACAGATCACTCATTTTGTCGTGCTCTTTGAAATCTGATTGAACACATCGATGATGCAAAGCAACAGTAGTGATCAGCAGATGTACAGTACTTTGGCAGTAGCTCAGGAGGTAAGAGCGGGTGGCGGAATGTAACGCGTGTCTTATGCACATTTTGAAGTATTGCATTTGAAAAAGGTTGATGGAAACAGAAAAAAAAGGATTTTGCCATTTGCCAAGTTCTACCTTTTAATGTTCTCCATCATTTCAAAGGTTTGCTTAGAATTACATGGAAAGAAGGCTACTAGGGATACAATCCTGTCTCCTTATCTCCTCATCAGCCTGGGATTTGCGTTCTCCAAATCGGCCACCAATGGTTCAACGTCTCGAAGAAGGCCGCGGGCGCGCCGCAGTCGATAGCGAAAGCGCACGTCTTTGGTAGGCAGTAGGATGCCGAGTCCTGCTCTGCTGTTGTCCAGCCGGGCTTTCTCCTGCCCCTCCTCCATCTCCAGATCCATGTGGAGCAGCAGCAGACACAGGAACTGCTTGATTTCATTGACGGCCAATAACCTCCCGGGACACTTGGAGGACCCCGAGCCAAACGGCATGCAGTAGTACTTGAGCTTCTGCCCCTGCTTGAAGAAGTCCGTCTTCTCTCGTCCTTCCTTGATGAAGCGATCATACATGTATGTCTGTCGCAGTGGAGACAGAGAGAAGTTCAAGGGGAAGGTCAACAAGTGGTTCCTTTCAACGGGGAACCTTTGGTTTTGCAGACTTGAAAATACAGTGAATTTACAGCATTGCCACTTTCCTTACATCACTCATATATAATTAGATATGCCAATTCTAATTACCGTCATCCCATTCTACAGGCCCATCCCTCCTGCAAACCCAGCCACAATCCCCCATACAAACACAACCACACAACCCCATGCAATCAAACAATTACAAATGAATGTATGCTCGTTGCTTTTCATAGCATCACAACAGCTGCAAGAATAGAATCCGTTAGCGTAACAGGTTTGCCCCGAGCTTAAGTTACTTTAGAATAGTTTCCCGTAGGGAGCGTTGGCGTGTGCGTGTGTGCGCTCCTTTCGCCCCACAAAAAGGAGGAACGAGGTCCAACCTGAGGGTCTGCGAAGATCTCGGGGTCCATGTGCATCGTCTGAGGGTAGAGTGCGATGACGTCGCCCTTCCGGACCGCCACGGCGCGCTGCTCGTCCAGCCGCAGGGAGAAGTCCTCCTGGGCCACGCGGATGTTCATGGACGCCGAGGACAGGCGGAGGCTCTCCTTGATGGCACTCTCTGGAAGACCGCGCATGCCTCGTGTTACTGGTGGACCGTGGCGGTACCAGGACACGGCCATGGCAATCTAACCATCAATCTATCCATCTCATCTATTGATGTGCTACTGTCCAACTACCTTCTACTGGAAGATATTGACATGAGGTGATTGGTTGTACTGGGCAGCTCCCAGAAGAACCAGTAGCAGAATGTGGTTGTACTGGGCAGCTCCCAGTAGAACCAGTAGCAGACTGTGGTCATACTGGGCAGCTCCTAGTAGCACCAGTAGCAGACTGTGGTTTTACTGGGCAGCTCCCAGTACAATCAGTAGCAGGCTGTGGTTGTACTGGGCGGCTCCCAGTAGCACCAGTAGCAGATAGTGATCATACTGGGAAGCTCCCAGCAGAACCAGTAGCAGACTGTGGTCTTACTGGGCAGCTCCCAGTAGAAGATTTAATCTGAACTCACTCATGTAGATGAGCTGGTCCAGATGATCCTTGGTGATCACGTCTGGCTCCCGAGGGTCCTGCAGCTCTCTGAGGACCTCATGCAGCTCGTTGCGAACGGCCTGCAGCGCCTCCTGCTGGTTGATCAGGTAGTACAGCGCCCAGAAAGAGGCCGGCATGGTGTTCCCCACGGAAGCCCACAGGATGGCGAAGTGGTGAGCTGCAGGCCCACACAAACAGGTCATACACTCATGGTACTTATCACTGGTACCATGTGCACTGCACTAGTACCACGTAGGTGCCATCCATAGGTACATTTGTACATTAATTATTTTTATTATTCTATTTGCAATCTCTGGCAAAAGAATTTCCTTCGGGATTAATAAAGTTCTATCTTATCTTATCCCTTACTTGAAATGATGAACTCATCTTCTATTCATCTAAATTATCCATTTCTTCACTTTATCCAGAATCACCCCCCAAAAAAATGGTTGTAGTTCCTACAAATAACCACTAAGCTGCGCAAGTTGCAATATGCGTTTGAGTTCAGGGACTTGACATAGGCCATGGGTTGACATAGGTTGACTGATAGGTTCTGGGTTCGAATCCCAACGTGTGCAGTGTGAATCACTAGACAACACCCCTGGAGATGTAGAGGACAAGCAGGACCGCACCTGCCTTATCGGTGTCACTGAGCGCATCATACTGCTCCAACACGTCCGCTCGCGCGTCGATGAAGTCGGAGGTGTTGGCCCAGGACAGCATCCTATGCGGCAGGAAGTAGCGGATGAGCTTTTCCCGGACGGCCCCGGTGCGGCCCAGCAGCCAGATGGGGATGCTGGCTAGCAGCAGGGGGAACATGCGGTCGAACTCGGTGAAGTGTTGGCGCAGGGCGGCCATGTCGCTGTGTCGGCGGGCCCCGGCCGGCATGCCGTACAGCGTGAGGAAGGTGGCCTCAAACATGACGCTGCTGCAGAACTCGTAGAGGCCCCCGCGGGTCCAGCCCTCGCCAGCCGCCTCGGCACCTCGCTCACCCCCGCCGCCATCGCCACCGCCCAGGAAGTCCTGGCGGAGGACCAACCTCAGGTTACCCATCATGCTCTTTGTCAGGGGCACCAGGTTGTCCCCCTGCAGGAGACGGAAGGAACGATGGATCTGGTCGGCCATGCCGGGGAAGAGGCCGCTCCCCACGGCCGGGTAGCCGAAGGTCACCGGGGCCACAGAGTCCGCAAACTCCTGGAAGTCCAGCTGTCGGCCATGTTTCATGATGGACGGGTACAGCAGAGGGTTCATGATGAAGGTCATGTATTTACCTGGAGGGGGAGAGACAGAGAGAGACAGACAGACAGAGAGAGAGAGAGCGACAGGGAGAACAAATTGAGTGTTAATTACTCAGGTGAACCTCTAATCAGCCTAACTAAACACTGGAAGGAGTGTCTAGTTCAATGAACTCACACCATTCAATAGCCACCTGCTATGTGCACGGTGAACACGTCTCCATATTTCTCCTGGTTCTTTTTAAGGAACGCTTGGGAATCTCGTCCGAACTCCAGAGCCTTGCCGATGTAGGGAATCCAGCCTCGGACCAGAGGTGGCTCCCCGTCCCTTCTGCCAAAGTACAGAAAAGTGCCGTACAGTGGGTACAGGTTCAGGTAGACAGACAAGATGTTTTTATAGACCATGAAACGCTTCTCACGCAAGTTTCTTGCAAAACTGTGAAACAGACAACCGTTGTTGTCTCAATCACAAGCCACCTGCTGACTCAGCAGCCCTTCTCTTCCGGAGTTAAACCCAGTTATGTTTCGTAATCCAACATCCCTCAGCCGACTGCTGTGGGCTATGAGCAGCCTTAATGTAATGTACAGTATTTAAGTTTAGTTTAGTATACGTTGGAGTATCGGAATCAGATTCTTAAAAAGGTGATGAGGTGTGTAATTGAGTGTTTTGTGGGGCCATGCATGTGGGAAAACACCACTTTTTTATTTTTTAGACCCCATCTATTCTTTTTTTTTTTTTACATATAAAAACTCTACTGGCTGAGAGCCATGAATGAATCATGCGTTGCACCATTTTGTTTCCCTTGTTTTGCCTAATCGTGCGGAAATATGTTTGTTAGTCTCTACAGTTACCCTAACCCAGTCATCAGGGGATTATTGTCTGATTGTTGGTTTTGGAGTAAAAGAAAAATGTTCAGGGCTGCAACGGGACGGTTAATAATTTAGTGAATAACTTGTAAGCTACTCTTAGTTGGCAACACAACAACACAACATCACAACAACACCACAACAACACATCACAACAACATCACAACAACACATCACAACAGCACAACAACACATCACAACAACACATCACAACAACATCACAACAGCACAACAACACAACAGCACAACAACACAACAGCACAACAACACATCACAACATCACAACAACACATCACAACATCACAACAACACATCACAACACAACAGCACAACAACACATTACAACATCACAACACAACAGCACAACAACACATTACAACATCACAACATCACAAAATCACAACAACACAACATCACAACAACACAACAACACAAAATCACAACAACACAACACAACAACACTTCACAACATCACCTCCTGCGGCCTCCGAGCAGCAGCAGCAGCAGCAGGAGCGACATGACGCCGAGCAGCAGCAGCAGCATCGCGGGCGACATGACGACGTCTCCGCTCGGACGTCCAGACCAACAGACGCGCCTCGGACGTCTCGCGTTGGGCGGGAACCATGCGGGGGGCGGGGTCAGCGAAGTCACCCCTTTTGGACCGAGACACGGAAGTGACGTCGGGTAGTGATGGTGATGGTAAAACACTTCGTTTCAGTGACTCGAATCACTAGAATCAGTTCATTAAAAAGATTCGTTCACCGAATCGTTCAGTGGGCGGAGCTCCGACTGCGTCCTGCGTAGTCCGACTCACACACTGTTGAGATGTTACAAGAACTAAAGTATTAGTGTAAAAACGTCATTAAAGTATCAAAAGTAAAAGTACTCATTATGCAGAATAGCCTATTTCACAATAATATATACATTATTGGATGATGTTTTAATTGCTTTAATGGTAAACGTGAAGCTAATTTTTATTTCTTTATATTTTTACATTATATTTACTGCATAATTATTGTACACTACTGCATACTTGATGTGATAACATATTTATTTATTGATTGTAATTGGTACTACGAATTTTAATCTGCATTGCGAATCACTTGCTGAGTTCTGCGAATCATTCAGGGCGGGAATGATTCGTTCAGCAGCAGAACTGGGAAGTGAACGTGATTCGTCCTGCGAACCAGTTCTTCTGAACGAATCATTCAATGCGAACCAGTTCTTCTGAACGAATCATTCAATGCGAACCAGTTCTTGTGAACGAATCATTCAATGCGAACCAGTTCTGCTGAACGAATCATTCAATGCGAACCAGTTCTTCTGAACGAATCATTTAATTTTTTTCAGTAAGTGATTCAGTTCAGTTCGTTCATCCAAAAGATTCGGTGTTTTGAACGAATCGTTCGCGAACGACACAACACTAACGTCGGGGCAAAAATGTCCCGCCCTCCCGTTCTTCACCGTCGCATAAAATATAACTTCATTAATCCAGAAGGAAACTCTTGTGCCAGGTTGCATCGCAATACAGTACAATAAAACAATGGAGAAATCAACAGAATAATAAAAATAAACTAACAGATTTACAAATGTACAGTCAAAATATAAATATAAAAATATAAATACAAGTTGACTGTCAAGTCAAGTGTTTTATTGTCACATGTACATCACAACACAGGGCCAACACGTAGGAAGTAGCCAATCCATGGCTACCATCCATCCATTCTCATCCTCTTATCCGGGGTCGGGTCACGGTGGCAGCTGGCTAAGCAGGGCCCCCCAGGCTTCCTTCTCCCCAGCCACACTCTAGTTCTCTAGGGGGATCCTGAGGCGTTCCCAGGCCAGATGAAATATATAATACCTCCAGCGGGTTCTGGGTCTGCCCCGGGGTCTCCTCCCAGTTAGACATGCCCGGAAAACCTCTAAGGGGAGGCACTCGGGGGGCATCCTAACGCCTGAGCACCTCACCCTATCTTTCAGGCTGAGCCCAGCCACCCTGCGGAGGAAACTCATTTTTGCCGCTTGTATCCGCGATCTCATTCTTTCGGTCACTACCCAAAGCTCGTGACCATAGGTGAGGGTTGGAACGTAGATAGGAAGGATAATATTAAGAAGTATTGCACATGACATTAACGGTATTGCACACGACGATGAGAGGATATTCACAAACATATATATATACACACACACACACACACACACACATATGTGTTACACATGTATATATATGTATATATACATGTATATACATATATATTAGGGCTGGGACTTTAACGCGTTAATTTCGATCAATGAATTACAGAAAAAATAACGCCTTAAAACATTTACGCATTTTAATCGCACTTTATTTTTGCACTCCAAACACCACGGAACGTTTCTCAGTGGACGAATTGTCGGCTCAAATATGGACGGACCGGAAGAGACCGCGTTTGACCGTTTTTTTGTTACCATTTTAGATGGTAGAGACGCCACTTTATGTTAAACTGTTGGTCTGTGTAGCTAAAATAAACAGATTTTGCTGCTTAAACGTATGTACTGTATATGTATATGTCTATTTATTGATTCACTCGAATCCCAAAATGTTGCTTCCCGTGTCAAATATTGATATGCGATGAAAATGCGATAAATTTCGATTAATTAATTACAAAGCCTCTAATTAATTAGACTTTGTTTAATCGAGTCCCACCACTAATATATATATATATATTTCACTGTTGAGAATGGCCCCGTGTTACGATCTATGTGAAAATAAAACACTTTGACTCGCTTTCAACGAATCCAAAAAGCAGTAACGTGTTCCAAAACGTACACGTTGCTCGGTCGGCTGCTTCTGTTTATAACGGTGACGCGCGCAGCTCCTTATATAGCCAACGGAGCTACAGACACAGCGTTGCATAGCAACCGCCAAACCACGCCCACTGAAAGAGAAACCAATCAGCGTCTCAAGATGTCATCGAAATGGTTTTTATCTGCTCGCTAAAACAACACACGACATTTACATTGAACCATGTATCAGTCACATGATTATATGAAGACGCTGAAGAGTTATGATCACCAACTCAATATTGTCGCTCTATCTCAGTGTGGCGCCACAATATCTCATTAATTCATAATAGTCATAGTAAGACCCGGGCCATCGGTCCTATTTTAGGTTACATTTCCACTGCCTTGACTTGACATACTTCTTTTGGATCATGTAGGTGAATGTTTTGTGGGAAATTGTACCGGTTTTTATTTTGTATGTTTATATCATGATTTAGTGGTAAATATGACTCTCACTGTGCGAGGCTACGTGGGTGGACGCTCAGAAAGCTAAATGTTATGGAGTTGTTTTTTTTGGCGAGCTGTGACTAAAGGCAAATAAATGTAATTGTAAATAAATGCATTAAATTAATTTGTTAAGCTGTGACACGTTCTTCCCAACTAGACTTTATTTTGCATGTGCTGGCTAAAGAAATACTCACAGGGGAAATATTACCATGTGAATCTGCAAGTTGTAGAAGTTATGTTTGTAGGGAAGAAAATAGTAAAACACAGTGTGTCAGTCTTCGGAATCATTTAATTTCCACACAACATCCCATATTATTAACAGCCCACCTTACCCTGACCACCCCAGGGAGGGCGGCCAACCCATCGAGAGAGACACACACACTTTTGTTGGCACACACTTTATAATAGACAGACACAGACAGACAGACACACACTTTTGTTGGCACACATCACTTTATAATCAGTTTTCCAGAATAAGGGCACACAATATCGCTACATGTGACAGTGAGAGATTATCACTTCCCCATTCACCAGGGTGGAGGTGAGGCCTCCAGACACCAAACAAACTTACATTACGTACGACCGTTCCGTCCGATCTACAGTTCATCTTCTGACAACATCCGTACGCCGTCCACCTTCTCCTCCTCCATGTGGAACAACTTTAATTTGGTCGCTGAAGCGGTGGGTACGTTTTGTTTATCTCATGCATGGTTGGTTGAGGGCGCAGGGCTCCTCAGCACACACTGACACACCAAGAAACACTGCAAATAACAAGGTCCTCAATAGTGAGGACCTTGTTGCTTTGTCATCCATTTAGTTAACTAGCTCGTACTTGTTGTACTACAGCCTGTCAACCAGCTAGCACTACAGCACTTGTTTACAAATACTTGCTGTATTACAACCCCTTTTACCAGCAAGTACTTCATTCACCAGTAAGTGCCAGGTGTACTACAGGTTGTTAGCCAGCTAGTACTAGCTGTAGTGAAGCCTGTGCACCAGTTTGCCAATAAGTACTTTGTCTCCTGTACTACAGGATAATGCACACCAGTTTACCACACGAGCAGCCAAACTGGGGAAAATGTTGTCACCTCAGAAACCCAAAGGCACAGCAGACAACTCAAACCGTCACGTACCCCTGGAAACACAAATTCACGTCTTTGTCCAACAAACATTACATCTTTTACACGACAGACACATTTGCACCCTTGTTACGGAATTCCATGAAGTAACATTTCCGCATGCACACATCTCCAAAAAAAGTTTGGTCCTGATAAAAGTGACGAGGCGGACCGCACTGTTCAGCGCGTGACAAGAGTACTGCTCCGATCGGGGGGTGGGGGGTTGTTCTGGTCCTTACATCCAGACTGTGGTTCTCTGGAACGGCAGCCTGAGAGGTGTGGGCGGTGTGCCCGGGGGACATGGAATAACAATAATAATACACGTGGTAACAAGTCTCCGTTGGTGAAGAGGGTCCGTTCTGTCTGTCCGTGAGGTGAGGTTCTGGACATGGTGTGGTGCGGTGGGGAGGCCCCGGTGCCGGCAGGTCACCAGTAGAAGGAACGAGACAGGAAGTTGGCGGCGGCGCCCAGCCAGGTGGCGCCGTCCTGCCCGGTGCCCACGCGGGACACCGCCTTGTCGGGCTCCTGGGAAGCCAGGCCCTCCTCCTCGGGGAGGTACTCGGGCAAGTCCACATTGTGCTCCACCTGGAGGGAGCCGTCCTCCGCGAAGGGAAGCAACATCTGAGGACATGAGGAGGAACACGAGCAGAACTGGTCGTTGGGATGAACGTCAAGTGAAACGATGGTTATGAAACCAATTAAAAAATTATTTTGGATTGGTCCCAAAACATCGTTTTACAGTCACCCATTGAAATAGAATGGATTGGTGATTTGCCAATTCAAGCAGCCAAACAAATGTCAAAAACCGGTTGGAATGGCCCCACTTGACATCACAAGTGGGCGTGTCCTCCTAGAAGTACAGTATGCTGGATAGATCAGCCTACCCAGTGGACTGTAGCAACTGATAGGCTGATCTATCACCATACATCTGGGTGGACGACACTCCCACTTGTGATGTCAAGATTTCTTCCTTCCTCCTAATCACGCTCACACCTGGTGGTGTAAGAGGAATCCTTTCACACTAGAATAACCTTTTCCTTCAGAGAACACTGTCGACATGGGAACTTAGGCACGCACACCAATATTAACATAACAGTGTCATCATCTCAGGTGCAGTGAGAGACAAGAGTAGAGAAGCAGAACCAACCTCTTGTCCATCCTCTCCTTTCACCACCTGCTGGGCCGTCAACACCTCGGTGGTGGCAATGGCAGACGCAAGCGCCTGGAGGACAAAACATTTAATAGATTAGAGGTTGCCTGCAATTACACTCGTTGACACCAGACAGAACAGCTTGGTGAGCCTAGGAACAAACTCTTAGGGCTGGTGTCCAGATATCGGCTATTTCCAAATATCTGAACTTTTCTGTTGTGACGCAGGACAGATTTTCAGAAACACGCATATATGTGTGGA
Organism: Coryphaenoides rupestris; assembly: GCA_002895965.2. NCBI lineage: Eukaryota > Metazoa > Chordata > Actinopteri > Gadiformes > Macrouridae > Coryphaenoides > Coryphaenoides rupestris. The sequence continues at coordinate 398,512 of PIJE02000314.1, forward strand.
CGAGGTCTCCACTCCACACCTGCGTCCCGCTGAACATTCGCGAGAAATGATAGAGCTCGGAGCTAAGGTGTCTAGCGTTCATAGGCACAATAAACACAAGCACGGCGACGCAGTGTTGTGTGCAATCGCTTCGTCCAAACGCCACACCAGCGGGCTTCTGCCAGACACACACTCCATGATGTCCCTACATGATGTGGACAAGTAGGGACTTGAGCTGCTGCTGTTGCTGCTGGTGATCTGCCTGTTGCTCCACATCATTGAGCGAATCAGGCTGAAAACTACATTTCCGCGAGGGGGACAATGAAACTGAAATTGAAATTGCGACAGTGCACTCGCCAATGCTAGGGTAGCCAATGATACGTCAGTTAGTGTTAGGGATGGGCAGCAGGGGAAGGACAGATGACGATCGTAACTGGGAGTGACTCACCTCTGCTTTGAGGTCGGAGCGGATTCGAACGATGCACCTCTTGACGGCCATCTGGAAGGTGAAGCTGATCACCCCGCGGATCCTCAGCAGGGCCTCCTCGCATAGAGTCCTGCGGGCCTGCAGGCAGCGCCAGGAGAGAGACACGTACGCGGACATCAGAGAGAGACTCGCAACTCTGTGGACATCTTGCCTCCTCTGCGAATCCCTAGCACTAATTTGTGTTTTTGTACGTCTTGGCATTATTAATAGTACTTAGTAGGGATGCACCGATCCGATATTGATATCGGATATCGGCCCCGATATGACTAAAATAGATAGATCGGGTATCGGAGACAATGGGGCCGATCCATGGGACCGATCTATTCACTTCAATTCTATGTGTGCGACGCGTACTACGTCATGCGTCAGCAGCACGCGCAGCGTTGCCAACTTAGCGACCTCGTCTCTATATTTAGCGAGTATTCAGACCCTCTAGCGACTCTTTTAAAAAAAAGCGACTAGCGACAAATCTAGCGACTTTTTCTGATGTTATTGGAGACTTTTGGCGACTCTGACGTGAAAGCTCGTATCGTTCTTACTCTTCTCAATGAGCAGCGTGCGGGTGCTGCCGTGGGCCCCTCCCCCCAAAGCACTCACAGGCGGCCCGGTCCTGTCCTCGCGCAGCTGCAGTCAGAGCGCGAGACGTTCACCCCTCCGCGTCCAGACTGCAAATGAATCGCGCATGCGCGAAGTCGCCGCTGGCTGATCAGGGCGGGATGTAAATGTTAGGAATATTCCTATTTGCACTAAATGTTTACCAAGAATTTTGATTCCTGTTTATTTTGAATGTTTTGTTCAAGTTGCTGGTGCACGATTATTTATTATTTTAATAATAAATAACAATTCAGTACATTTATATCTGTTAATTTGTTATTTTGTTTTACAAAGTTAGGAAAGTAATGTTTAAGTCAAGCCTGATGTTGCCTTGCACAAAAGAATGATCCCATTCTCTTCCACACAGTGAGGCAAACAGTTTATTAATTTAACAATGGTATCGGATCGGTACTCGGTATCGGCCGATACCCAAAGCCCAGGTATCAGTATCGGTATCAGGACTGAAAAAGTTGGATCGGTGCATCCCTAGTACTTAGCATTGCTTGGCATATTGTATGTTCTTAGATGTTGGTAACGTGCTCACATCTGCTCTTATCCCAGCTATTATGGAAGCTACCTAGCAATTATGAAACTTGTTCTATTAGCCTTGCTACTATGAATGCTCTAAAACAGCTCTATTCTTATCTTTATGTACCACAGTGATATATTGCTGTCTCTCCTTCAACAAATGTACTCTTTGTAAGTCGCTTTGGATAAAAGCATCTGCCAAATGCCCTAAATGTAAATGTAAATGTTGCTGCGACGTGCAACTAGTCTGTGGAAGCCATTCGGCCCACTCACGGAGTCGTCCAGCCCGTCTATGTACAGGACCACCGTCTTGGCCCGCTTGTTGGTGGAACCTAGGAAGAACTGGGCCTTCCTGCGGCCAGACGGGGCTCCCTCGGTCCGGTCGGGCTCGGGGCTGCCGGACGCCTGGAGCAGCTCGTACACCTCCGAGGCCAGGAGCTTGGTCTCGCCTGGGGTGGTGGTCCTGGGAGCCCACATGGGGTTAGTGCGGAGCGATCAAAACCAATAAATGGTAAATGGTTTGCATTTATATATCGCTTTTATCCAAAGTGCTTTACAGTATTGCTTCACATTCACCCATTCATACACCGACGGCGGTGTCAACCATGCAAGGTAACAACCAACACGTCAGGAGCAGGTAGGGTTAGGTGGTGTCTTGCTCAGGGACACCTCCACACTTAGCTAGGAGGGGGAGCCCGGGGATCGAACCAGCAACCTTCCTGTTGCCAGACAACCGCTCTTATAGCTCCTGAGCTACTGCCGCCCCATTTCAAATATACTAAATGCGTTTTCCCGGCCTCTTAGATTGCAACATCGCTCCGTGACTCTAACGGATGCCCTGGCACCGATGGGCGGGGCTTACTTCTGAATGACGTTCTGGAGACTCAGCATCATGCCTAGCTCAGCCCCCATCTTCTCCCGGTTGGTTCGACATTCTGCCAAGTAGCGCAGCGCCTGGGGGCCGATATATAGGTCACTTAATATCTCCATATGCCTCCATATGTATATCACGATATAGGTCAATTAATATCGCAATCACAATATAAAATAATGTTAAATATCAGAAGATGACATCACTTTACTGTAATGCAGCCTTTAAAACCAGGAAAAGAAAACACTTATGGCAAAACCCCATATCCAAAATCTAAGATGATTATCTAGTCTCCTATCACAATACATATAAAATATATCAATATGTTGGCCAGCCCTAGCACCGGACGGGGCTGTTGATGTTTCCTTACCAGCAGGGCAGAGTACACGACCTGCGGGTTGGCATGGTCCAGGAACAGGATGAGTCCTGGCAGGCAGCCCTGGTCCTGGACGATGGCTCTGCGGTTCATGGGGTCCGCGGCCAGATCCCGCAGCTGGTTCACCACCAGCAAGGCCTCAGGATCCCCACTCATGGCTGCTGCTGCTGCCTCCAGGTATCAGAGTACCTGGACAGTGGCCACCACAGGACAAACACAGCAGCAACCATTTCAAACTTTTACCTCAATTACGATTAATGGACATTTACTTTATATACAAGACAATACAGAACAGAAATACAAGACAATGAACACTGAGAACAATATCATGTGCAATATTAGCTTTCAACATCATGTGCATTTTTCTCAATATCACGTGCAATATTAATATTACTACCCAACACCATGTGCAATACTCTCAATATCATGTGCAATATTTCTTCCAAACACCATGTGCAATATTGTCAATATCATGTGCTATATTATTAATATCATGTTACCTCTAAATATTACCTCTCGTCTCCTCTTATCATCATGTGCAATATTCTTAATGTAATGTGCAATACTTCTTCTCAATATTATCCTTTCAATATTACATTACCTTTCATCATTATGTGCAATATTCTTAATATTCTTTATATCATGTGTAATACTTACTCTTAGCATTATTATTACCCTTTTATTACACTTCAATTATTGCCAAATTGTTTTTGCTGACTGAATATCTTATCTTACCTATATTTTTATACTTCTTCTAGGACTTAGAGTTAGTGTACATTTGTAAATCTGTTATATTATTTTTGTTATTCTACTGTTTATTTCTCTATTGTTTTATACTATTGCTATGCAACGTATCAAAATGTTTTCTCTCCCGACCAGGAACATTTTCGGGATGTTATGCGGGGGTCTTGGTAGACCGCAGGGAATTGAGAATAATTTTAACGTCATCCCCCATCCTCCTTCAGAAACGGTGGGAAAAATCGCTCGATTTATTTAATGTAGCACTGTATAACTTCATATTGAAAACCCAACATATGTAGCCGATGATGATGATGATGATGAAGAAGAAGCGTTGAAGTGAAGGTTGACCCCGAGGGGGCGAACATTTGGTTTTGCGCTAATTTAGCTTAGCATTGGTTTTGGGACAAAACGGCACACATTCATCCAATGACCACTCAAACGATGCTTCTGTTGCTAAGCAGATGACAAAAGCCATTTGATACAGCAGATTGCGTCATTATTATTATTATTATTCTTTTATTTTATTTTAAGGGTTTTTGGTTGATCGTTCCACTGTGAAAACGGACATGACTGTTATTTAGTGTGTTGTTTGTGTGTGTGTTTGTGTGTGTGTGTGTGTGTGTGTGTGTGTGTGTGTGTGTTTGTGTGTGTGTGTGTGTGTGTGTGTGTGTGTGTGTGTGTGTGTGTGTGTGTGTGTGTGTGTGTGTGTGTGTGTGTGTGTGTGTGTGTGTGTGTGTGTGTGCTGGTGTGTGTGTGTGTGTTGTTTTTTTTCCAAGAGGTCATTTATCTAAAGTGAGACTTAAGTTTGCTCATCAAGACGTTGTGGACTCAAAGCTTCCTTCAGTGTGGAGTTCACAACCTGCTGGACTGGGTTCTCACAGGTATGGCCCGGTCCAGGGAGACTTACAGTGTGATGTGCAGGGGTGTCCACATCTGGTCACGCATGCATGGTTCCGTTGCCACGTGGAAACTAACGTTAAACACTTCAAACGTGGGAAAGCCAAACTCAGCAGCCATTACTGTAGATAGTAGCATACACACTTTCTGCCCGTTGTTCACAAGCCAAGCCACAAACAGACTTTAATTTTTGTCGTGGGGGTTTTGCTTTTTTTTCTTGTTTTGAACGCAGTTGGAGGGTGGGTGGCCAGCCGCTAATCTATGCACTAAATTCTTAAGTGACCAAACATGTTTTTGTCTTAGTAAATCATTTTACATGTGTACCTTTGTGCTTTTTTGACATCTTTCATGTTGGGTTTTTTCTTTCTTTAAACATGTCTGATAAACAGAAGGTCTAGAAGGAAACGGGTGCTTTTCATAGTAAAGTGAAATTTGTATTTTCTGAACATGCCAAGACTTTTTGATGCAAGTCACCTGTGTGAAGGAACTTCCATGACAAACTATTTTGTGAAAACCTTGCCAAATATTGATATTTTGCTATTTGCCAGTTATTACATTTTCGATAATAAAATAAATTGACACTCTTCTGCGTCACAATACTTTACTAGACAATACTTCAAGCCATTTCAATACAGTGGGACACGTATGCCAACGGTATAGGCAGCGGTATAGGCAAATTAACAATACAAAATATAATGAATAAATTATTATATTATATCTAGGATTCATTGGTCCCCAGGGGGGAATTCGCATGTTACCCAGCAGTATGTAACATAATATATACAATATAAATACATAAAAAATACTTTCACATTTACCAGCTGCAACATTAACACGATGAACACATTAATGCATCAATAATTTGATGTATATTATTCTGAAATTGGGCCATTCTGCATGAGGACTTTTGTTACTTTAAGTATAGAGGACATTTCTTCAGGACATGTAAACACGTTGTACACTTTCAGTGCTGATGAAAGGACAATGGTGTGCTTATTTCGACACAAACATTATTTTATCAATAATCTAAAATCTATCAGCTGCTCAGCGTGTGTTCCGCTGTCAGGGCTCTTTAAATACTCCCAGCGAGGTCAGCTGACTACCAAACGACCAATCACAGACGCGCGTTGTGACAGGTGACGCGTTCGACCCGGAAGCGTCGCCGGCCAGCCGCCCAGCGTCGCGTAGCCGCACGTCTGTCTGCCTACTCGCTATGTTATTGTTAACATAACGCATAGCAGCTTCGTTTACGTTCCGACGCGGTCATGTTAGTGAAACCGCCAACGGAGCTGTAGCGTTAGAGGTAAGCGCCTGTTAACGCACATGTTAACATCACCACACTGTGGGTGTTAACGTCACACATGTTAACATCACCACACTGTGGGTGTTAACGTCACCACACTGTGGGTGTTAACGTCACACATGTTAACATCACCACACTGGGTATTAACGTCACACATGTTAACATCACCACACTGGGTATTAACGTCACACATGTTTACATCACCACACTGTGGGTATTAACGTCACACATGTTAACGTCACACATGTTAACATCACCACACTGGGTATTAACGTCACACATGTTTACATCACCACACTGTGGGTGTTAACGTCACCACACTGTGGGTGTTAACGTCACACATGTTAACATCACCACACTGTGGGTATTAACGTCACACATGTTTACATCACCACACTGTGGGTATTAACGTCACACATGTTAACGTCACACATGTTAACATCACCACACTGTGGGTATTAACGTCACACATGTTAACATCACCACACTGTGGGTATTAACGTCACACATGTTAACGTCACACATGTTAACATCACCACACTGGGTATTAACGTCACACATGTTAACATCACCACACTGTGGGTGTTAACGTCACACATGTTAACGTCACCCTAACTTTCTTGATCCCGAAGGAAATTCTTGTGCCAGGTTGCATAGCAATAGAAGCGTCTGCCACGGGCCTGACCGATATATCGTTCGGCCGTTATTTGGGTTCCTGAGTTCTGTCGGGATCGCTGGAGATTCCACCGCTAAAGGGCTTGATAGTCTCCTTAAAGAGAGCGTAATAACTGTCACGGTTTCTCCCAAAGAATGTAATATTGCACCTTTCCAGCGCCACCATGTGGCATATCAACTGGGCTTTCCCCCCCCCCCCATTTAATTTCTGAAACGGTTTGATTTCAGAAATTTGTTAAAACAGGTTTTTTTTGTTAATAATGCTTCAAAAAGCATAACTACAAAATAACTACAAAGTCTGTGGCTGTCGGAGCCACTATTTAGCATGACAACGTTATAACTGGATTCTGTTTGCTCATTATTATTATCATTACGTTTTGATATATTTTGCACTCAAACGAACCAAGGTTGATTTATTTATTTATTAGTTTGTTTCACAGGGACAGTGTGCGTCTATGAGCTAATTTGCATCTGTAGTCCCCAGAGACCGCTGTGTGTGTGAGTGATGGTGATTCTGCCGTTCCTGGTTTTCCCGCTTGGACTGTTGCCGTCCGACGGCCCAATAAGATGATCTGTAGGTGGTGACTGATTGGGTTGTTGAAAACCATTGTTTATTGTACAGTTGTACAGGCACGATATTAAAGGTGTGTGTGCGTGTGTGTGTGCGTGTGTGTGTGTGTAATAGCTGGTTTATCCTGTATGGCTTGATTCCCCAATGTGCCTAACCCAGCACCTAACCCAGCACCTAACCCAAGTTCTCAAGTGTGGCTTCAAGTTTAAAAAAGCAAAACACACAATTGGCCAGCGCTAAACATTCTGGCTTTTTGGTCTGTCCTGCAAATCTATTGAATTAGAGAATTAAACGAATAACGAGTCGTCTCCATGGCAACGTGAGAGAGGTCGGGCACATTGCCCCTCCCCTCCACGGGACAGCGACTAAGCAGTAGCTGCAATTCATTTTTGCTAATGTTATTTATTTGAATTAATTGTTTATTTCTGTTTATTGTTTAATCTCTTCAAACGGATTCATGTATTACTATTGTTGATTATTATTGCGGGGTATTTCTTTATGGATGCAGCAATTCCATTTAATTCATACACATTTGTTAATTGTGTTCACTAAAGCAGTTAATTTATTGTTTTCCTCTTATTAGCCAGTTGCTCTTATCTATGAACCTTTAGTGCAGTACTTTAGTGTCCTTAACTCAGTTCAAGATAGTGTGAGTGTGTGTGCGTGTGTGTGTACAGTACTTGCATACATACATACACGCATGCATGCGTAAATATGCAGGTAATATCGGAATGTTTTGCATCCTAAAATATAAATATGAACATAAAACGGAGTAGACCGCCGGCGTCGTACTAACAATCTGCCGTTTGTTTCAGAGGCGAGGAGGCGTGTCCTACAACAGTGCTGACCAAGCGGTCCTCTACCTCCACCTGCTGGGTAGGTGGAGCTCCGCCCACTCTCTGTCCTCGAGCCTACGTTATGCTAGCCCAGCTGGACCGCACGCTAGCATCCAACCACTGATATCTCTCTCTCTCTCTCTCTCTGTCTCTCTGTCTCTCTCTCTCTCTCTGTCTCTGTCTCTCTCTGTCTCCCCCCTCTTTCTCACTCTGTCTCTCTCTCTCTCTCTCTCTCCCTCTCTCTCTCTCTCTCTCTCTTCCTCTCTCTCTGCCCCCTCTCTCTCCCTCCCCCTCCCCCTCTCTCTCTTTCTGTCCCTCCCCCTCTCTCCCCCCCTCCAGGAGATGTGAGGCAACGGGGCCCGGTACCCTCAGAGCCAGCGCAGGCGGCCCCCCACTCCCACGTCCAAGTGGACTACCAGAGTCTGCACCGTGAGTCTGCTAACGTGTGCTGTTGCTTTACTGCAGGCAGGGCAGTACCAGGGCTGAGACGAACGCTTTGAGATGTAACTCTCATACTGTCAACCACGTCGAGGCTGTATATAATATATATAAAACACAACCACTGGACAGACGCGGGCTAAATAACAGCCTAGCGGGAGAAGTTAATGCGGTAGCTAACAAGCACAGCTGTTATTACCACAAACAAATACCCCCTTCTGACTTCAAGTGTGACGCCCTCAAACATGAATTATGCCATTTTAACCTCCACATGTGTGTTTTGTCTTTTGCCCCTGGCATTGATATGGAAGCGTTTGACAGATATTTAGCTTAATGCTAGTTCTACGTTTTATATAGACGCTGGCTAACAGACTAAAGTCTCAGGCCGGTGCTGCGCTCTGTTGCCCCCTGATGGCCGTTTGTAGAGCAGCAAGATTCCTTTCTTCCGGGGCCAGGAGACAAGTTTGCCCTTCTTGGGGTTTGTTTTTTCCTGGTGTGTCTCAAACTTGCCGGAAAACAGGGTTAGGAACCAGTGGAGAGCAGCATGGAGCCCGGGGAAAATGTTACCGTGGTTACTAAATGTAAATGTAAATGTTACTCGTATAAAGTCTTTCAAACTCCAACACCAAACATCAAAGTCTGGACCTTCAGCTCGCGACAAACTTATCGTGTCCACCCATGGCTACGTCCTCGGGGGGCTCACACACTCACACACTCACACACTCAAGTTTCAAGTATTTTTATTGTCACTTCACAGTTTACACGTGAGTATGAGCAGTGAGTGAAAAATCTTATGTGCAAAACGCCCGACAGCCGACAGTAGTTATAAAAGACACTCTCATACTCATAATCAATCAGTCAATCAATAGTTCCGGGAGGGTTACGGAGTCAGCTGACCCGGGAATGAACGCCAACGCTAACCTTCCTCCCTGAAAGGCAACGGCCAGATGTTGGCGGAGTTTCACAGGAAACCGCGGACATCCCAGCGTCCACAACATTTGTGTAGGCCTCCGAGAGTAGCAAGATGGCCGAACCCTACCTTCTCCGTAGGATAATGGCTTGGCATTATCAATACTACTTAGCATTGTTTATCATATTGTATGTTCTTAGATGTTGCTAAAGCACTCAGAATGGCACTTCTGCTCTTATCCCTGCTATTAGTAAAACAATAGAGAAATAAACAGTAGAATAATAAAAATAATATAACAGATTTACAAATGTACAGTAAGTCTAGAGAAGTATAAAAATATAGGTAAGATAAGATATTCAGTCAGCAAAAACAATTTGGCAATAATTGAAGTGTAATAAAAGGGTAATAATAATGCTAAGAGTAAGTATTACACATGATATAAAGAATATTAAGAATATTGCACATAATGATGAAAGGTAATGTAATATTGAAAGGATAATATTGAGAAGAAGTATTGCACATTACATTAAGAATATTGCACATGATGATAAGAGGAGACGAGAGGTAATATTTAGAGGTAACATGATATTAATAATATAGCACATGATATTGACAATATTGCACATGGTGTTTGGAAGAAATATTGCACATGATATTGAGAGTATTGCACATGGTGTTGGGTAGTAATATTAATATTGCACGTGATATTGAGAAAAATGCACATGATGTTGAAAGCTAATATTGCACATGATATTGTTCTCAGTGTTCATTGTCTTGTATTTCTGTTCTGTATTGTCTTGTATATAAAGTAAATGTCCATTAATCGTAATTGAGGTAAAAGTTTGAAATGGTTGCTGCTGTGTTTGTCCTGTGGTGGCCACTGTCCAGGTACTCTGATACCTGGAGGCAGCAGCAGCAGCCATGAGTGGGGATCCTGAGGCCTTGCTGGTGGTGAACCAGCTGCGGGATCTGGCCGCGGACCCCATGAACCGCAGAGCCATCGTCCAGGACCAGGGCTGCCTGCCAGGACTCATCCTGTTCCTGGACCATGCCAACCCGCAGGTCGTGTACTCTGCCCTGCTGGTAAGGAAACATCAACAGCCCGTCCGTCTCTCTCCAGCTATTATGCAGACAACCTAGCAATTATGAAACTCGTTCTATTAACCTTGCAACTATGAATGCTTGAAACCTGCTGTATTCTTATCTTTATGTACCACAGTGATATATTGCTGCCTCTCCTTCAACAAATGTACTCTTTGTAAGTCGCTTTGGATAAAAGCGTCTGCCAATGCCCTCAATGTAAATGTAAACGCCAAATAGCAACGGAGCCGGCAAGGGTTAGCCGGTGCTTAGCTTCCAGGTCGCCCCAGCCTCATGTGTTGTCGTTGTGCCCAGGTCCCCAGGGGCCCATACGGCCAGGGGCCCGTGGCCTCAGCCGCTGCCACAGACGCCTCAGCTTCCAGAGGTTCCTGACGGACCCCCGCTCCCTCCTCCCACCCCCCCCGGGCCCTCTGCACCTCCTGGACCAGGAGTACACCGGCCAGGTCAAGGTAGGGATGTGTGTGTGTGTGTGTATGTGTGTATGTGTGTCTGTGTGTGTGCGTGCGTGCGTGCACAGTGTGGTTTTTGTGTGAATCATTTTTTGTAGTTCTGGTGGGTTGATTTGGTAGTTCTGCTAGATGGATGTTGTAGTTCTGGTGGGTTGATTTTTGTAGTTCTGCGTGCATGGGGTTTGTCCAATGGGCTGCTCATGCTGCTCACCTGCTGTGTCTTTCAGTGCATGCTCAACCAAGTGGACAGCTGGGACTTCGACATCTTCCTGTTTGACAGATTTACAAATGGTAAGCGTCTCTGTGTGTCATATTGAAGTCTTAAGTATGTATTCTTCATGTAATCCGTTCCGTGTTCCTCTGGTAATCGTACTGCCCAGGGTAGCAGTACTCCATGCTAACAAGCTGCTTATTTCACAGGAAACAGCCTGGTGACGTTGACCTTCCACCTCTTCCTCCAGTTGGGCCTGACCCGCCTCTTCCGCCTGGACCCCGTCAAGCTGCATCGGTTCCTTGGTACCTCCTACCATTTGGCGATCAATGTTTATCAGAGTAGCCTAAAGGTCATTCAGTAGCCTAGCCTACATGAATGTGGCATGTACTCCTTGTTGATGTTGTTGTTGTTGTTGTGTTGTAGTCATGGTGCAGGCAGACTACCACCAGCAGAACCCCTACCACAGCGCCCTCCACGCAGCAGACGTCACCCAGGCCATTTACTGCTACCTGAGGGAGCCCCAGGTGAGACCACCCGGGACCCACCCCCCCCCCCCCCCCACCCAGACACTGGGAACCGGAACTTCCAAAAGCCTTTCAGCATGAGTTGTGTGTTCTCAGCGTGAAGTCAACATGATGTGTGTGTGGTGTGTGTGTGTGTGTGTGTGTGTGTGTGTGTGTGTGCGTGCGCGTGTGTGCACAGCTGGCTGAGACACTGAGCTCCTGTGACATGCTGCTAGCCTTGGTTGCCGCGGTGACCCACGACCTGGATCACCCCGGGGTCAACCAGGGCTTCCTGCTCCGTACCGGACACCACCTGGCCGCACTGTACAAGGTAGGGGACGCACACACACACGCACGCATCGTACGCACACACGCGCCGGTGCTGAGGACGTGTGTGTGTGTGTGTGTGTGTGTGTGTGTGTGTGTGTGTGTGTGTGTGTGTGTGTGTGTGTGTGTGTGTGTGTGTGTGTGTGTGTGTGTGTGTGTGTGTGTGTGTGTGTGTGTGTGTGTGTGTGTGTGTGTGTGTGTGTGTGTGTGTGTGTGTGTGTGTGTGGGCGCAGAACTCCTCGGTACTGGAGAGTCACCACTGGAGGTGTGCGGTGAGTCTGCTGAGGGAGTCGGCTCTCCTGGACCACCTGCCCACCACCGACCGGTCAGTCCCCACACCCTCCTCACCCTGGCACACCTGGGTATTGTAGTTCTATTTTTTATTTTTTCTGCTTAATTTATGGCTATTGTACTTGGCGGTTACATTTTTGGAGTTCCAGACGTGGGTCGAGTTTGAAGGTCGACGAGATGCACAGTGTGGTTCTCGTGTGTTCTTGTGAATCGGTTTTTGTAGTTCTGGTGGGTTGATTTTGTAGTTCTGCGAGATGGATATTGTAGTTCTGGTGGGTTGAATTTGTAGTTCTGGCGGAGGTCTTTCGTGTTCCACTTGGTAATTCTGATGCCCTGGTGGCTGCAGGCTCAACTTGGAGGAGCGACTGGGCTCTCTGGTTCTGGCCACGGACATCAGCCAGCAGAACCGCTACCTGGCCCGCTTCAGGGGGCACCTGGACCGGGGCGACCTCAGCATGGCTGACCCCAGCCACCGACACCTGGTGCTGCAGGTAGGCCTCTCTCCCTCTCTCTCACTCTCTGTATGTTTCTCTGTATGTCTCTGTCTCTCTCTTTCCCTCCCTCCCTCTCTCTGTCTCTCTCTCTCTCCCTGTCTCCTTCCCTCTCTCTCTGTCTCCTTCCCTCTCTCTCTGTCTCCTTCTCTGTCTCTCTCTCTCTGTGTGTGTGTGTGTGTGTGTGTGTGTGTGTGTGTGTGTGTGTGTGTGTGTCTCTGTCTGTCTGTCTGTCTGTCTGTCTGTCTGTCTGTCTGTCTGTCTGTCTGCGTGCGTGCGTGCGTGCGTGCGTGATCCCAGCCACTGTCACCTTCACCTGGCGGTAAAGGTGATGGCTCTCTCTCTCTAATAGTGTGTGTGTGTGCGCCTCAGATGACCATGAAGTGTGCAGATATCTGTAACCCGTGTCGAGTCTGGAAGCTCAGCTCTCAGTGGAGCTTCAGAGTCACAGCAGAGTTCTTCCACCAAGGTAGGGGGTGTGTGTGTGTGAAATGTGTTATTAGTGTGTGTGTGTGTGTGTGTGTGTGTGTCTAAGGTAGTGTCTCTGAACTGTGCCTAGGCGACGTGGAGAGGAAACATGGGATGGCCGTCAGCCCTCTGTGTGATCGACTGTCCGACAGTACGCCGCACATCCAGACTGGTACACACACACACACACACACACACACACACACACACACACACACACACACACACACACACACACACACACACACCACCTCAACACACACACACACACACCACTTCAACACACACACGAGTGCATCTCCTCCTCTACACACCTCCTCTCTCGCTCCGTCAGGTTTCATCCGCCACCTGGTGGAGCCTTTGTTCAGGGAGTGGTGTCGCTTCTCCTGCACCCGCCTGTCCCGTTGCATGCTGGCCCACCTGCAGACCAACCTGGACCGCTGGACAGACCGAAGCCAGCACCCCGCAACCGGCTCCTAGAGGCCTGCCTAGACCACCTCCCTCCTCGGAAACTCCATAGGCCAACTCCTATAGGCCTACCGACCTCCACAGACGCCTACTGACCTCCATAGACCACCTGCCAGAGGCCTACCGACCTCCATAGACCACCTCCTCTGAAACTCCATAGACCACCTCCTAGAGGCCTACCGACGTTTCATCAACCCCCTCCTTGGAACCTCCCTAGATCTTCCTGTGGATCTACCCGCCACCTCCCTACACAACCTCGTCCCTAGAGACCTATGGAACCTCAACCACCTACTAGAGACCTATGGAACCCTCCTTGACCACTTCCTGGAGACCTAGGAACCTTCGTAGACCACCTCCTAGAGACCTAGAAACCTTCCTAGACCTCAACCACCTCCTAGAGACCTAGGAACCTTCCTAAACCACCTCCTAGAGACCTAGAAACCTTCCTAGACCACCTTCGGGACACCTAGGAACCTTCCTAAGACCACCTCCTAGAGACCTAGAAACCTTCCGAGACCACCTCCGGGAGACCTAGGAACCTTCCTAGACCACCTCCTAGAGACCTAGGAATCTTCCTAACCACCTCCGGGAGACCTAGGAACCTTCCTAGACCACTCGGCAAACTTTTACCTCAGGAAAGAAACGCCTGTGGAACTCTCTCGTTCTTTCTCTCCTCCATCTTCTTTCACTTTTATTATCCCTTCTTATTCTGTCTGTCTCTGTCTCTCTTGTCTCGCTGTCTCTCTCTTTCTCGCTGTTTCCCCCTCTCTGTCTCTCTCTGTCTCTCTCCGTCTCTCTTGTCTACCTTCCTTCATCCGGCATCCCTTTCAAAGCCACCAACTAACCAATGACTACTTTGTTCTTTAATTTAATCTTATTTATTACATTGGGGCACATTCCCTGAGTACAGTAGTACATTGATCTATTACTACCTTACCAAAGTACTACGACAACGTATTAATACTTCAAAGTAATACATGCATTGCGACGTACCACAATAATGCATAGATGTATTACGATCTTGTAATGTTTCTGCTGACATATTATTTATTGGTGCGTTTTTATTTTATTTTATTTTATTTGTATTTTTAGCTCTGGTATCAAAATGTTTTCTCTCCCGACCAGGAACATTTTCGGGATGTTATGCGGGGTCTTGGTAGACCGCAGGGAATTGAGAATAATTTTAACGTCATCCTCCATCCTCCTTCAGAAACGGTGGGAAGAATCGCTCGATTTATTAATGTAGCACTGTATAACTTCATATTGAAAACCCAAACATATGTAGTCGATGATGATGATGATGATGATGATGAAGAAGAAGCGTTGAAGTGAAGGTTGACCCCGAGGGGGCGGACATTTGGTTTTGCGCTAATTTAGCTTAGCATTGGTTTTTGGGACAAAACGGCACACATTCATCCAATGACCACTCAAACGATGCTTCTGTTGCTAAGCAGATGACAAAAAGCCATTTGATAGAGCAGATTGCGTCATTATTATTATTATTATCTTTTATTTTATTTAAGGGTTTTGGTTGATCGTTCCACTGTGAAAACGGACATGACTGTTAACTTTAGATTTCTATTCTTTTTTTTATTTGTGTTGATGTTTAGTGTGTGTGTGTGTGTGTGTGTGTGTGTGTTGTGTGTGTGTGGTGTGTGTGTGTGTGGTGTGTGTGTGTGTGTGTGTGTGTGTGTGTGTGTGTGTGTGTGTGTGTGTGTGTGTGTGTGTGTGGTTGTGTGTGTGTGTTGTTTTTTTTTTTCCAAGAGGTCATTTATCTAAAGTGAGACTTAAGTTTGCTCATCAAGACGTTGTGGACTCAAAGCTTCCTTCAGTGTGGAGTTCACAACCTGCTGGGCTGGGTTCTCACAGGTATGGCCCGGTCCAGGGAGACTTACAGTGTGATGTGCAGGGGTGTCCACATCTGGTCACGCATGCATGGTTCCGTTGCCACGTGGAAACTAACGTTAAACGAGTTTCATAATTGCTAGGTTGTCTGCATAATAGCTGGGATAAGAGCAGAAGTGCCATTCTGAGTGCTTTAGCAACATCTAAGAACATACAATATGATAAACAATGCTAAGTAGTATTGATAATGCCAAGCCATTATCCTACGGAGAAGGTAGGGTTCGGCCATCTTGCTACTCTCGGAGGCCTACACAAATGTTGTGGACGCTGGGATGTCCGCGGTTTCCTGTGAACTCCGCCAACATCTGGCCGTTGCCTTTCAGGGAGGAAGGTTAGCGTTGGCGTTCATTTCCCGGGTCAGCTGACTCCGTAACCCTCCCGGAACTATTGATTGACTGATTGATTATGAGTATGAGAGTGTCTTTTATAACTACTGTCGGCTGTCGGGCGTTTTGCACATAAGATTTTTCACTCACTGCTCATACTCACGTGTAACTGTGAAGTGACAATAAAAATACTTGAAACTTGAGTGTGTGAGTGTGTGAGTGTGTGAGCCCCCCCGAGGACGTAGCCATGGTGGATCACGATAAGTTTGTCGCGAGCTGAAGGTCCAGACTTTGATGTTTGGTGTTGGAGTTTGAAAGACTTTATACGAGTAACATTTACATTTACATTTAGTAACCACGGTAACATTTTCCCCCGGGCTCCATGCTGCTCTCCACTGGTTCCTAACCCTGTTTTCCGGCAAGTTTGAGACACACCAGGAAAAAACAAACCCCAAGAAGGGCAAACTTGTCTCCTGGCCCCGGAGAAAGGAATCTTGCTGCTCTACAAAACGGCCATCAGGGGCAACAGAGCGCAGCCACCGGCCTGAGACTTTAAGTCTGTTTAGCCAGCGTCTATATAAACGTAGAACTAGCATTAAGCTAAATATCTGTCAAACGCATCCATATCAATGCCGGGGCAAAAGACAAAACACACATGTGGAGGTTAAAATGGCATAATTCATGTTTGAGGGCGTCACACTTGAAGTCAGAAGGGGGTATTTGTTTGTGGTAATAACAGCTGTGCTTGTTAGCTACCGCATTAACTTCTCCCGCTAGGCTGTTATTTAGCCCGCGTCTGTCCAGTGGTTGTGTTTTATATATATTATATACAGCCTCGACGTGGTTGACAGTATGAGAGTTACATCTCAAAGCGTTCGTCTCAGCCCTGGTACTGCCCTGCCTGCAGTAAAGCAACAGCACACGTTAGCAGACTCACGGTGCAGACTCTGGTAGTCCACTTGGACGTGGGAGTGGGGGGCCGCCTGCGCTGGCTCTGAGGGTACCGGGCCCCGTTGCCTCACATCACCTGGAGGGGGGAGAGAGGGGGAGGGACAGAAAGAGAGAGAGGGGGAGGGGGAGGGAGAGAGAGGGGGCGGAGGGAGAGCGACAGACGGACAGAGAGAGAAGACAGAAGAGAGAAGAGAGGAAGAGAAGAGAAGAGGGGAGGGAGACAGAGTGAGAGAAAGAGGGGGGAGACAGAGAGAGACAGAGACAGAGAGAGAGAGAGAGACAGAGAGACAGAGAGAGAGAGAGAGAGAGATATCAGTGGTTGGATGCTAGCGTGCGGTCCAGCTGGGCTAGCATAACGTAGGCTCGAGGACAGAGAGTGGGCGGAGCTCCACCTACCCAGCAGGTGGAGGTAGAGGACCGCTTGGTCAGCACTGTTGTAGGACACGCCTCCTCGCCTCTGAAACAAACGGCAGATTGTTAGTACGACGCCGGCGGTCTACTCCGTTTTATGTTCATATTTATATTTTAGGATGCAAAACATTCCGATATTACCTGCATATTTACGCATGCATGCGTGTATGTATGTATGCAAGTACTGTACACACACACGCACACACACTCACACTATCTTGAACTGAGTTAAGGACACTAAAGTACTGCACTAAAGGTTCATAGATAAGAGCAACTGGCTAATAAGAGGAAAACAATAAATTAACTGCTTTAGTGAACACAATTAACAAATGTGTATGAATTAAATGGAATTGCTGCATCCATAAAGAAATACCCCGCAATAATAATCAACAATAGTAATACATGAATCCATTTGAAGAGATTAAACAATAAACAGAAATAAACAATTAATTCAAATAAATAACATTAGCAAAAATGAATTGCAGCTACTGCTTAGTCGCTGTCCCGTGGAGGGGAGGGGCCATGTGCCCGACCTCTCTCACGTTGCCATGGAGACGACTCGTTATTCGTTTAATTCTCTAATTCAATAGATTTGCAGGACAGACCAAAAAGCCAGAATGTTTAGCGCTGGCCAATTGTGTGTTTTGCTTTTTTAAACTTGAAGCCACACTTGAGAACTTGGGTTAGGTGCTGGGTTAGGTGCTGGGTTAGGCACATTGGGGAATCAAGCCATACAGGATAAACCAGCTATTACACACACACACACGCACACACACACGCACACACACCTTTAATATCGTGCCTGTACAACTGTACAATAAACAATGGTTTTCAACAACCCAATCAGTCACCACCTACAGATCATCTTATTGGGCCGTCGGACGGCAACAGTCCAAGCGGGAAAACCAGGAACGGCAGAATCACCATCACTCACACACACAGCGGTCTCTGGGGACTACAGATGCAAATTAGCTCATAGACGCACACTGTCCCTGTGAAACAAACTAATAAATAAATCAATCAACCTTGGTTCGTTTGAGTGCAAAATATATCAAAACGTAATGATAATAATAATGAGCAAACAGAATCCAGTTATAACGTTGTCATGCTAAATAGTGGCTCCGACAGCCACAGACTTTGTAGTTATTTTGTAGTTATGCTTTTTGAAGCATTATTAACAAAAAAAACCTGTTTTAACAAATTTCTGAAATCAAACCGTTTCAGAAATTAAATGGGGGGGGGGAAAAAGCCCAGTTGATATGCCACATGGTGGCGCTGGAAAGGTGCAATATTACATTCTTTGGGAGAAACCGTGACAGTTATTACGCTCTCTTTAAGGAGACTATCAAGCCCTTTAGCGGTGGAATCTCCAGCGATCCCGACAGAACTCAGGAACCCAAATAACGGCCGAACGATATATCGGTCAGGCCCGTGGCAGACGCTTTAATCTGAACAGACGAGATTGTTGAGATACACGTCATGACAGAGCAGATAGAGGGGTCTGTCTCTGTGTGTGTGTGTGTGTCTGCATAATGTCTGTGTGTGTGTGTCTGGGTGCATGTGTCTGTGTGTGTCTATCTGTGTGTGTGCCTGCGTGTGTGTGTGTGTATGTCTGTCTGTGTGTGTGTGTGCGTTTGTCTATGT
Organism: Coryphaenoides rupestris; assembly: GCA_002895965.2. NCBI lineage: Eukaryota > Metazoa > Chordata > Actinopteri > Gadiformes > Macrouridae > Coryphaenoides > Coryphaenoides rupestris. Next base: position 417,267 of record PIJE02000314.1, read on the forward strand.
GTGTGTGTCTGTCTATGTGTGTGTCTGGTCTGTCTGTCTCTGTCTGTACTCCCTACCCACATTGAAATGATACAAAGCAGGTTTAATTTTAAAAAAGAAAAAACAATCCAATTAATTAATATTTAATAATATTAAAAAAAGGAAATTAAATTTGTTGTGTTTTTCTTTTTGTTTTGTTTACAGCAACCAGTTTAATGAAAGGCATGGCCCGGTGTGAGTGTAAGTGGGTCAGGCTAGCAGCGGGCACTACGGCAGGGCTAGCGTGTCGCGGTGATGCCAACATGGAACACAGCTGTAGGCTGACCTACATCCAGCTACTGGGTGGTCGCACGTGAGCCCTCCGAGCTCCCTCTGGGTGTGTGTGTGAGTGTGCGTGTGCGTGTGTTAATCCATCTCTAGTCATTAAGTCCACGTCTACACAGTCCATGGCCACGGGCAGATGATGGAGGGAGGGGCAGTGCGGGGGGGGGGGGGGGGGGTGTACAGTACAGAGCGGAGTGAACACCTCCTAGCTAAGTGTTGAAGTGTCCCTGAGCAAGACACCACCTAACCCTAACTGCTGCTGACGTGTTGGTTGTTACCTTGCATGGTTGGCACTGCCGTCGATGTATGAATGGGTGAATGTGAGGTAAAGGTAGAGGTAGAGGTAAGGTGTAAAGCGCTTTGGATAAAAGCACTATATAAATGCAATCCATTTACCATTAACTTCTGCTGGCATTTCACAGAGAAACCATCCGGTCAACATCCGGTATCTCTGTGGCTTCCAGAACACAAGCGCTTCTCCGCGCATTCAAACAACATGCAAAGCATTTCCCCACGCAAATGAGCAGGTCTGGTCTTCTCCTCCTGGTGCACCTGCGCCACGGCCGGGAGGAGGAGGAGGAGGAGGAGGAGGAGGAGGGAACCGACCTAGACCCAGGTCTAACCTGGACCCAGAGTTCCCTGCTCTCTACAGGGTCCATCCACGCCTCGCTGCTACACCCAGATCTTAGCAGCAGTCCTAGCGGGGCGTTTTGGGGGAGATCTAGTGTGTGTGCGTTGGTCAAAAACACGACTCCAACACTTTCCTTCAGTAAGTGACCTCTGTGTTGATCTTCATAACGGCCAGATAGTGCGTTGTTGTTGTGCACATAAACGGACAGGGCTCCTGGGGCTCCTTGTGTGTGTGTGTGTGTGTGTGTCAGGCTACTCGCTGTCGGCTCTTGTGTTCCAGTTAGTTAAACTAGTGAACACCCTACTGCTGCTGCGGCCACCAGGAGCCAGCGGTGGACCCAGGGAACCAGACTGTACAGCGAGGCATTGCCAGATGTCCTTATATGTTGAAGGAGCCACTTCTCCCACCCACCACCCCGCCGCCGGCCACCGGCCATATACAGCCAGGGAGACTTGTGTATACAGTACACAGTAGGGACCCACACAGGAAGTAGGCTGTCATCATAACAACAACAACAACAAGCCCCCCCCCACCACACACACACACACACACACACCATCTCAACACAGCATGATGGTATGCACTGAAAAAAACATTTAATTCACAATGTAGCCGTGTGTGTGTTTGTCTTCTGTGTCCAGTGTGTGTTGTCCAATGTGTGTGTCTCCACTGTGTGTGTGTGTGCGTCTCCAGTGTGTGTGTGTGTGTGTGTGTGTGTGTGTGTGTGTGTCCCCTCCCCCACAGCGCTCACCTTGCACAGCTGCCTGGGTGAGGGACCCCGGAACAGGGCAGAGCTGGAGCTGGGGCCCAGGCTGATGGCCCCTCTGCGCCGCAGGACGTGCTGGGGCACCGGCCTGTCCAGCGGCAGCACCGGCAGCTGGGAACACACTTCCATCTCGGACTGGGATGTGTGTGTGTGTGTGTGTGTGTGTGTGCAGGGTTTCGAGGTCGTTCACGGCGACATGCAGACGAATATCTCTTCGTTCATCTTGTGTCTCCCCCGCGGGCCATATTGTGTTCACATATTATTAATTATTATTATTATTATTATTATCTTTACGGTGTGTTTTCATCACAGAAGGGCCTCGACACATCGCTACGCCATTTAACGTATCATATGTTTGGGTTTGTTTAACGAAATGTTCGTATGAAGGGAGGAAGCGATGGACGGATGGAGCGGAGCGGAGCATCCACCCGCCCGCCCGCGGGTTCAGCGGCCGGATGAAGCGCGGCGGAGCCCCGGGCAGCAGCGCGCCGTCGCGGGGGTCCGACGCGTCTCCGCTGCGCTCGGAAAACGCGCCATTAACGTCGATCCGATCCACCGGAGAGCAAAAAGCAACAACAACAAGAAGAAGGTTGAGCCGCGATCAAAGCTGTCATAAGTCAGCCCGCCAGCCCCGTCCGTACCGCTCACCGACTGCGCGGCGCTACGGACGCGTTCTTCTTCTTCTTCTTCTTCTTCCCGGTGACGGAGCCTACATCGATGCTGCTGCTGCTCCAATCAACGTGGAGCACAGCGTGGAACGCGTCGTGTGATTGGTTCGTCGAGGGACGAGTGTTTGGAACGCTCACATCTATTGGACTAGGGCGTCGCGGAGGAGCGTGTGCCCCCCATTTGGTGTTCATGGGCTTGTGTTTCTAATATTTGTGCATAATAATGAAACAAAACTCCATGCGTTTTTTTGGTTTGTTTTTGCTTTTACAGATTGCGGTCCCAAAGCCGGAAACCAAATACGGATAATTTCCGAAATCAAAAAAATACTAAAAATAAAAAATAAAAAATACACAAAAAAAAATATATATACAGATATATATATATATATATATATTGAGAGTTGACAACTTCCTTTGTATGTTCTGGTGCAATCGAGCCTCTACAGGTGAACGGAGACACAGGTGAGCGCTACACTTGTGGATTTTTAGTGACGCCGTCAGGTCGTCGCTCGCCAGTGCATTAGATCAGGTCCTCATTCTGGGGCCAACCTTCCAGTGACAGGAACCTGATGGTTTAATAACTCCAGTCTCCAGCCTCGAGTACTTTTAACGATAATGTGTAAAATATTAGGAATTTGTCTAGCATTAAATACATTGCCATACCTTGTGACAAAAAATACAGTATCTTTCACTGGTATCACTGCCTTACTATGTCTTGAATAGTATTCATGTATTTAAGTTTCCCATATCTATAAACTTAACACAACAAACACATTATGGATCCTATGATATACAACCTACGAGGTGTCCTTGATTGACAGGTAATGGGCGGGGCCTCAGAACCTCAACTCCATCCCCAACAACTCTCCCCGCTCCTCAGGTTGCTACGGGAACCGCCACAAAGCTGGCCGGCCGACCGAACAGCTCGTCTGAAACCCGAGTCCGCCTCGTGGATGCGTGGCAGAGGGCCCCGTGTTCTGATTGGCCGGCGGCGACACCTGAGGTGGCCTGGCGATGAATCTTTCATGCGGTGGACGCGGCATCTCCATTACTCCTCCTCCTCCTCTGTCAGCGACGCCCGCCACTGACCACCGACCCATCTGTCTGGACGCGCCGGAGTGCCGACCAAACACATCTTCTCCGGCTGTACCCGGAAACGTTCAGCAGGAGCGGGGCCAGGTATGTACGGACCACACATACAGTCATCTGTGGTGTTTTTGTTGTTGTTTTGTATTAATACTTCACCCCCTGACCCCCGACCCCGACCGTGACCTCCAGCAGCAGGTAATGGTGTCAGGATGTCCGAGAGCAGACAGCGAACCCTGTCCACGTCCGGGGAGTCCTTGTACCTGGTGCTGGGTCTGGAGAAGAGCTGTAGCCATGAAGACATCAAGAAGTCCTACAGGTAGGTTGCTCCAGGACAGAACACACACCTGTTGGAACCCGGTGTCTGCTGCCGGAGTCCCTCTAACCACCGCACCACGTCAGCCACAGCCGGGGGGCGGAGAGGAGGGCGGGGGAGAGAGACTTAGAGACCGACAGGGAATGATGGATGGAGGGCTGATGGGAGAGGGGACAGGGAGAGAGACAGAACGGTGGAGGTGGAGGTGCTAAACTCGACTCCTCCAACCCGAGTTGGAGTTTAGTTGTATCGTCCTTCATCGCTAACCTGACGCACCAGACCAGTTTGTTTCAGACAGAACCGTCTGGGAAGTCGTCATCGGAAACTGTTTGGCAGAGGGCCGGCACCTTCAAAAAGCAAGTGCTTGGATGAACCATCTGTTTGTCTGTCGTCATTGTTGTTTCCGGACAAATGGTTGGTTCTCGCTGTCGCCACACCCAAACCCCGCCCCCTGTAGCTGCCTGTAGGTCCACTGTCCGAACCATGATTGGTGTTTCAGGGCACAAACGGATAGCTTGAAGCCTGGCCAGTGGCCATAGAGAGAAACAGAAGGTGACAATGCGAGATCGGAGTGGTCTCATGAGGACGCATACTTAATCACAGCTAAAGTCTCACAAAAGTGCTTCACAGGAGACATCAACCCTAAGCCCTCCTAACCTGAACCCTTGTTTGGCTGTACCACAAAGTAAATGGTAAATGGATTGCATTTATATAGCTCTTTTATCCAAAGCGCTTTACAGTTGCCTCACATTCACCCAATCACACACCGACAGCGGTGCCAACAACAACCAACAACCAACACGTCAGGATGTGTCTTGCTCAGGGACACCTCGACACTTAGCTAGGAGGGGATCGAACCAGCAACCTTCCGGCTGCCAGACAACCGCTCTTACCTCCTGAGCTACTGCCGCCCTATAAGACACACACTCACTCACACACACACACACACACACAGACCGAGTGTTTTTGGGATCTCCAGGAAGCTAGCCCTGCGGTACCACCCGGACAAGAACCCGGACAACCCGGAGGCGGCAGACAAGTTCAAGGAGCTGAACGGCGCCCACTCGGTGCTGTCGGACCTCACCAAGAGGAACATCTACGACAGCTACGGCTCGCTGGGTCTCTACGTCGCCCAGCAGTTCGGAGAGGAGAATGTCAACACCTACTTCATGCTCTCCACCTGGTGGGCCAAGGTGGGTGTGTGTGTGTTAGTGTGTGTGTGTGTGTGTGTGTGTGTGTGGTTGTACTGGGCAGCTCCCAGTGTCCACCAGCAAGACCTGTCTACCTGTCTACCTATCTACCTGTCTGTCTCTCTGCCTGTCTGTCTGTCTCTCCAGGGTCTGTTTGCTGTGTGCGGGGTGCTGACGGGCTTCTACTGCTGCTGCTGCCTGTGCTGCTGCTGTAACTGCTGCTGCGGCCGACTGAAGCCCACGCCCCCCGGGGAGGGGGCGGAGTCAGACGTCTACGTCTCCCCCGACGACCTGGAGGAGGAGGTGCGCCACGACAACGGTAAGGGGGTGGGGCTTGCTTGCCGGAAACCAGGAAATGTTTTCAGGGGGGGTTTTCTCGAGGGGCTGGGTTTTTGTAGTTCACAGAAGCCGCCATGACGGCGTGTCGGAAGTAGTTTCTTCTTGCGGTGAACGCCACTTCCTGTTCCTGTTTGTAGAAGGAGGAGATGCGCCGGTGGTGCAGCAGCAGCCCGGTGGCGGGGCCAGCGAGAAGACCCAGCTGATCGGCGATGGAAGCCGCAGGTACGCGGATACCTACACCTGAGGCCACGCCCCCTAATCCCCCCCCACCCCAGCCCACAGGAAGGGGGGTGGGGGTCCTGATGTTCAACCCCTTTTCCTCCACAAACAGACTCTCTTGATGTATGTGTTATTTGACTTGTTTTGGGAGACTCGATTGGCACCTCAACGTGCAGAATTATGAAACCTTTTCACAGTCGGCAACACTTTTGACTTTTGGCCCAAGAAAAGCACAATAAATCCTGTGGAGAACTGCGGCGGGAACATTGTGATGCAGATCTTGACGAGAGAAGGTGTGACGTTTGGGGTGGAGTGGGCGTTACGTTTTATTTTCTTACTATGCATCATTTAAAATGACTGATCAAAAGCAATGGCTGCAGTGAAGAGGCTCCATATTTCTGTGAAGTGAAGTATTTGTGTATTTAGTATTTTTCTCTGCACCCATGAAACCACCCGGATGTAAAATACAAAGGCCCTGGAGATGTTGGAAAATGCTCTTGAATAAAAATAGCAATGATAAAAATAAGTATGTTGGTCACATGAAAGTATATAATCTCAAAGAAACCGACCACTAATCGATGGATGATTTTTTTTTCTCTCTTATTTGGACGGAGATCATTTCTGTATCCTATAAACTCAAGTTACAGTTACTTCACAAAAGGTTCATGTAACAGTTTGTGATTGGGTTGCATGTTCGGACGTGTGTTTGTATTGTTTTATTGTCTTTTAATGAATGTATTAAACTTATTTTTTTGTATTAAAATATAATAAAGCCGATAATTGCCTTGCACCAGCCCGTCCACTGCAAAACATATATAGAAATATATTATGAATAAAGTATTACATTATAAAAAGAAATTATGTGTAAAGTAACTGATGCTTTTATTACAACATGATGCTGCCTACTGGTGTGTGTGTGGTGCCGAGGACCAGGGCGGCGCCAGGGATTTGGGGCCCCGTGAAAAGAAACCATATAGGGGCCCCACCACGGCCGAGCGGGAAAAGTCACGTTATTTTACAAAAAAAATTATTGTAACATAATTTAGACAATCATTATATATATGGACCCATATAATACTGTGATACTTTTACTATGTGGTTAAATGAGGTTTGCTTGGAGCATCAGACTTAAGAGAACATTCTTTTCTTCATGTTTGTTTAAGTATTTATTTTGTAAGAGGGTGACAGGGGCCCTCCAGTATATTTTGTTTTATTTATTTTTGATATAAAATGTCAGTCTATCAACCAATTACTTAGCAGAAAAGAAATCCAAATAAAAACAAACTTTTCATTTCAGGCTTTTAGCGGGGCCCCTCCACTTTGGGCCCCTGGGTAGTCACTCCCACTGTTCCCCCTCCCCAGTCCGACGTCCCTGCCGAGGACACACACACCCACACACGCCTGTCTGTGTGTATGTGTGTGTGTGTGTATGTGCGTGTCTGCTCACACTCTCATATATGGGCAACTCTTGGCCTCGACTAAAAACAGCTCCTGACTGCTCGCCGGGTGAAGTCGGACCGGCGGACACCGACCGCTTGCGAAACTTCGGAAACTTAGGAAACTTCCGAAACTTCGAGCATTTCTCACCCGGACCCCCGCGTTGACCCCCCGCGTTGACCCCCCGGAGCCCCGCGCCGTGGCCGTGGGTTCCCCCGAGGAGCGCACACAAGACGCCGCGATGGACAGCCTGGAGAAGCAGCTGGTCTGTCCGATCTGCCTGGAGATGTTCACCAAGCCGGTGGTGATCCTGCCCTGCCAACACAACTTGTGCCGGAAATGTGCCAACGATATTTTTCAGGTAGGGAGGCGTTTAACCCACCAGAAGATACGCTGTTGTATAATCAGGCTTGCATCCTGATAAGTGTATTTGATCTCTTTTGACCAACGTCGTGAGCCATTGGCCCATTGTCCAGTAGTGCGTATTAAAATGCCCAAACAGGTTCAGTAGCGGCCGACGGTTGTAACAACGCCGTTATAAGGCCCTCTGATGGATGCATTTCGTATTTAAGCAAGATTAGTGGACCAGTCATGCCCACAATGTAGACCTCCAGGCAGCAGTCAAATGTATAGGCTTTTATATTTCAGTGTCATACTGCAAGCAAAAATAATAACCAATCTACTTCTCCTCGAGAAACGAAACCGCATTCAGATCGGTTATTTTTGGTTTTACAATAAAGAGCTTCATGGATGTCATAGGCCTCCAACCCATACCTGTCGTCGAGATCCGGTTCTACCGTTGCGTCCGGAGGGCGGTTCCGCTGCCCGTCCTGCAGACACGAGGTGGTTCTGGACCGGCATGGCGTCTACGGACTGCAGCGCAACCTGCTGGTGGAGAACATCATCGACATGTACAAGCAGGGCTCCACCAGGTGAGAGATGAAGGGCTACCAGGCGAGAGATGAAGGGCTACCAGGTGAGAGATGAAGGGCTACCAGGTGAGAGATGAAGGGCTAACAGGTGAGAGATGAAGGGCTAACAGGTGAGAGATGAAGGGCTACAAGGTGGGAGTTGATGGGCTACCAGGTGAGAGATGAAGGGCTGCCAGGTGAGAGATGATGGGCTACCAGGTGAGAGATAATGGGCAACCAGATGAGAGATGAAGGGCTACCAGGTGAGAGATAATGGGCAACCAGGTGAGAGATGAAGGGCTACCAGGCCAGAGATAATGGGCTACCAGGTGAGAGATGAAGGGCTACCAGGCCAGAGATAATGGGCTACCAGGTGAGAGATGAAGGGCTACCAGGCCAGAGATAATGGGCTACCGGGTGAGAGATAATGGGCTCCCATGTAATCTTCACCTCCAGTAGCTGGTTGGTTACCTGAAGATAAGACTAACTTACGAGACACTTTTACCATTTTATCAGATAAAACACTTTTTGGACTGTAACAGGGCCTGGTGCTGGTTGGTTACCTGTAGAGTAGAGTAGAGTGAACTCACCAGACACATCCTACAGCAGACTCACTTACCACTCACATGTGGCTGTGACGTGTGGGCTAGCTCCCCAGCTACAGCTACACCCAGGGTCCTGGTCGGTGGCGACCAGGCCTGCGTGGCCCCACCACCCTGGAACTATTTATATCTGCAGGGCAGGGAGGCCTGCGAGCACCAGAAACTATTTTTACTGTGAGACTTGATGCGTGACTTCACTGGACTGTCCACACAGAACACACAAGGGTGTCAGCTGCTTACACACACACGTCTGTAACACCACGGTAGACTGGTGGACACTGGGAGCTGCCCAGTACAACCACAGTCTGCTACTGGTGGTTCTACTGCGAGTGGCCCAGTACAACCACAGTCTGCTACTGGTGGTTCTACTGGGAGTGGCCCAGTACAACCACAGTCTGCTACTGGTGGTTCAACTGGGAGCTGCCCAGTACAACCACACTGGTTCGACTGGGAGCTGCCCAGTACAACCACACCGGTTCGCCTGGGAGCTGCCCAGAAGGAACCCAGTGGTGGGCGGGTCTCTCCTCTCCTCATGCCCCTCCCTCCCTCCATATCTGCTTGTCTCCTGCAGCCCCAAGGAGGCTCCGCCCCCAGCCACGCCCGAGCAGCCGTCGTGCGAGGAGCACCCGGAGGAGAAGATCAACATCTACTGTGTGACGTGCGGCACGCCCACCTGCTCGCTGTGCAAGGTGTTTGGCAGCCACAAGGACTGCCAGGTGGCTCCTCTCCACAACATCTTCCAGGAACAGAAGGTCTCGGCCCACCTCCCTCCCTCAGCTCTCTCTCTGTCCACCATCGCTGTGTCACACACCAGCTCTGTTATTTATTATACTAGTGCAGGGGTATCAAACTCATGAGAGGTTGAGGGTCATAACAGACCAAATGCTACTTAGCGGGGGCCGGACTTACAAAACACTTTTGCTATGATTGAACATTTAGTCTCGGTGTGCTATACAGCTTGGAGGTCCTCTGTTACATTAGCATTTAGGGCATTTAGCCAAGGTTTGTATCCAAATCGACTTACAATAAGTACATTTGTCGAAAGAGCAACAGCAATATATGTGCTGGTGGTACACGTCAGAAGGGTTGACTGAAAGGGGTGAGCAAAAAACAGTCTTGGATTCACCTCCACGCCCCTGACTTCCCGAAAACTCGTATGAAACTCTTGCAAGTTGTGTAGCTTAGTTATTTGTTGGAGCTACAACTCATCTTTTTCGTGATTGTGGTGAAAGAAGAGATCAACCATTTTATCAAATTACTTCCCAGGCCGGATTAGATTAGCTCTCGGACCGCATCTGGCCCCCGGGCCACATGTTTGACACCCCTGTACTTGTGTGTTGTGCGTGTGTGCGTAGGCTGAGCTGACTGACTGCATCTCCCTGCTGGTGGGGAACAACGAGAGGATCCAGGCCATCATCTCTCAGCTAGAGGACACCTGCAGGACTGTGGAGGTGCGCACACACACCTTTTATCCAAAGCGCTTTACAGTGTTGCCTCACATTCACCCATTCACACACCGAAGGCGGTGTCAACCATGCAAGGTAACAACACGTCAGGAGCAGTTAGGGTTAGGTGGTGTCTTGCTCAGGGACACCTCGACCCTTAGCTAGGAAGGGGAGGAGCCCGGGGATCGAACCAGCAACCTTCCTGTTGCCAACACACATAAATGCAATCCATGTATTTGAGTTCACAGCACTCTGCCCCTGCAGGAGAACGGGCGCAGACAGAAGTCCAAGGTGTGTGAGACCTTCGACCACATCTACGCTGTCCTGGAGGAGCGAAAGGGAGACATGAGCCTGCAGATCACCGCCGAGCAGCAGGAGAAGGTGGACTACATCAGCGCCCTCCAGACGAAGTACACGGAACACCTGGACAACATGGCCCGGGTGCTGGAGACGGGCATCAACACCATGGACGAGTCAGAGATGGCCCTCTTCCTGCAGGCGAGGGCGTCTGTCTGTCTGCCTGTCTGTCTGTCTGCATGTCTGTCTGCCCCATGATATATATGATCTATCTACTAGCTATCACTCTCTCTCTCTCTCTCTGTCTCTGTATCTCTCTGTCTGCTTGCCTTGCCTGTCTGTCTGTCTGTCTATATCTGCTTGCCTTGCCTGCCTGCCTGTCTGTCTGTCTATCCGTCCGTCCGTCCGTCCGTCCGACAGGGATGTAACTCAGATTATGTCTTCTCTCCTCAGGCTGCTAAACCACTTCTCCAGAAGTAAGTCTGAACGCTCCATTGGCACACACCAGCATGCAGCTGAAGCCGTTCAAGCCTAATTCAGTTTAACGCTGAATCAGCGAACACTATTTATTGTGTTAAATTCTGATTCTAAATCGTGTTCAGTTTGTTGTTGCTGACTGAATTGTTTGTGGACTGAGAACAGTTACACACCAGCATGTGCATGCGTGCACACATACACACACACACACACAGACACACACACACACACACACACACACACACACACACACACACACACACACACAGAGACTAACACCGGAAGGGTCAGGGGTCAAGGGATGTTAACTGAGGGATAACGGTGTCATGGCGGTGGTGACCGCTGACAGGATCTTGGAGGGCACCAACACCTCCCACCTGGACAAGGTGGAGCGTGGCTATGAGAACATGTCTCACTTCACCGCTCACCTGGAGAGAGAGAGACGGGCCCTGCTGACCATCGACTTCCTCAAGGGTGAGGAGGAGACACGCTGACCTTTTGAACTTTCTGTCGACGGGTTCTGTCAAAGTGTTCCATACAATCGCACACTAAAAAAACAACTTCTTCTGTCGGTAGATGAGGAAGAGGATGAAGAGGAGGAGGATGCACTGGTGGACAGGAGAGGGCGGTCCTCGGGGGGCGGCAGTGACTCCTCCCCCTCCCAGACCGCTGGGGGCGGGGCCACATCAGCAGCAGCAGCAGCCGCCGCCGCCGTCGCTCGCCAAGCAGCTGTCCCGACCCCCGACACACGCACCCCCCGCCCACCAGGGCCCCCGCCCCGATGAGCCCTCAGCCACGCCTGGAGGCCCCCAACGTCGCCGCCGGCCTCCTCCTCCGGGCCCCCAGTCCCAAGCACCCTGCAGGTGCTGGCAACCACCCGTCCCCGGCCACACCCCTGGGAACGCCCCACGCCCTGGCTCCGCCCACAGGGACTTCGGCTCAGGTGAGAGAGAGCGTCCCTGAGACTGTGTTTCTATACCAGAGCGTGGAGAGACACACCGACAGATCTAGCCCGGCTTAGTTTGGTGGCAAACAGATATAGGATAGAAGAAGAAGGTTACATAAGTACATTTCCTTATGTCCAAGAGTCACCCATAATTTCTAGAAGAGAGAAGGATGACCCATGCACAGGACACGAATGTGCCTTCTTGAATGGCTCCCTATATGTCTGATCTGTCCTCCAATGGGCCTGCATGGGCAGCTGCCCTGACCGTTGTCTACCAACAGGGGGCACCACAGACACGCTCATGACCGTTTCGGTATTCACACAGCGCGCTTTTTGGAATATTGGAATATTAACGCAATACATCCTGGACAGACACAGCAACACACCTGCCACGATGTCGTCTAAAGTTTGAGACGAATTCGATGGTTTATATGGCACACAGTGTATGCATGTGCGTATTGTGTTGGTAAACTCTTGAAGTAAACATTTTAAGCATGACCCGGTTTGACCCTCTTCTCTCCTGCAGGCTCCTCCTGACGTCGACCCCGGAGGACGGACCGCGCCACGTCTTCTCCTTCTCGTGGCTCAATCAGAAATAAAATCCCACTTCTGCTCCCCATCTGGACTCCACCACGGACACACCGGGACGGGTAGCCGGTGCTTCTGTCCGTGGTCCTCCGGTTCTGTCCTCTATACTGCACACTGTATACTTCAAGTCTGTGAAACTATTTATATATCTAAATACGTGTTGTTGTTTTTTTTAGGGGTGTAAGAGTCGTGCGTAATTGTGCGCGTCTGTGCGTAAAATGGCAGGACGCTGGACCTCAATAGCCCAGGACACACGGGAATCAATCAGCAACGACATTGAGAAATATTTGATTACAAATAGATACAGAAAAGACATCTTCTACATTCTAGATGGACGCTCACGTGATATTGTGTTACCAAATTTGATGGATGTTTTTATTTCGATGGAACAAAATGCAAACCATACCAAATGAGTTTGTGCCTTTTAAAGTAGTGTCAGTACACGACCCTACTTCCACAGGACAATAAAAACGACCAGTTAGTTGTTGGTGTGAAAAACAAAAACCTACAGACAATTATTTAACACGTGTAAAGAAAAAGAAAAGTTCATTTGCCGAATATGTCCATCATCCTGCGGTTGTCGCTGGCCTGCTGGGCGAGCTGCTCCGCCCGGGCCATCTCCAGAACCTCCCGCCAGGAGGTGAAAGGTCAGGTCCACGGAGATGGGAGGGTCGTCGGAGCGCTTCTCCTTCTCCGCGGAGTCCTCCTCCTCCTCCCGCTTCCCGCTCCCCCGCCACCTTCCGCCGGCTGAGCTGCAGCTGCAGGGCGCCGTTACCGTGGCGGCGGCGGCGGGTGGCCGGGGACGCGGGGGGGCCGTGGTGGTGGTGGCGGGGCCACAGCAGCAGGTCTGACCCGGTCGGACCGGCGGGCGGTGGGGGTCGTGCGGCTCGGAGTGCAGGCCGTGCAGCTGGATGGAGAACCGCTCGCCGAGCCGGAGGAGGAGGGTTGGCAAGCGGCAGGCGCCGGAGGAGGAGTCCGCTCGACGGCCGCTGCGGGGTTCGCTCGGGCTCGGCTCCCTGCGGCTCTACCGGCGCTGACCGGCGGCCAGCAGCAGAGGCCGCCATGCAGAGCAGGACGGTGAGCTTCATCCCCCTGCGGACGGAGGGTGGAGGTGTTGATGAGGACCCACCAGAGAAACTGAAACACACCGTCTGTCTACGCTAGGACGGTATCAAAATTTCCACACAAAAAAAAGAAAAGTGTTTACTTTAAAAAAATATGTTGTATTTAACAGCAAATAAATGGAACAATGCATCAATTAGAGACATCTAATTAATTGTCTGGTATCTTCAAATCGAAGTCTATACTACTGTGGGGCTTGAGGATTTGGGGTCCGTCCATGGAGCAGCAGCAGCAGCAGTCTGGTCACCTGAGGACGTCCAGCACCTGAGGGCTCTGGTCACCCCGGGCCTTTATAGGCTCCGCGGAGCTGCGCACGCACCGCCTGCAGCACCTGCATGACGTATGGAGGCTCTGCTATTCTCAGCACACCGTGAGAGCTCCTGTCTCTTGTGTTTATGTACACTACACTGTACGGCCTACGGAGCCTCATTGCAACTATACTTGTTTCATTCTTTGTTTCTGTTTTGGGGTTTTTTTCCAAATAAAACATTTTGGAATCTATTCAATACATATTCCAAGTGAAATATTTGCATATCGAATCTGCTTATTTACATATGTGTAGGCCCACATTTTAATGCAAACGCATGTCAAATATATTACGGAACCTACAGATACATATTTTACTGTATCATCTTCATCATTACTAGTTAACGAAATTACATAGTAGTCCTATATATATATATATATATATATATGTATAGAGAGAGAGACAGAATTTATTTATTATATTTATAGCCTATTTGTGACTATTTTGTATGTGATTATTTTGTATTTTTTCTGTGGGCAGCCAATTTGTGACGCTGGCGTTCTCTAAACCCGATCTGAAACCTCTGAGCATCAGTGACCTTCTAAACCAAACCAACATGGAATCCATGACATTTCATCTGCAGGAGAAATAACACTCAAAGGAACACCTCAGCTCCAAGAAAATAACTTCAACACACACACACACGCATACACACACACACATTCCCACGTACACAATTAACTAACTAACTTCCAAAATAGAAGACTGAACCAGTAGCAGACTGTGGTTGTACTGGGCAGCTCCCAGTAGAACCAGTAGCAGACTGTGGTTGTACTGGGCAGCTCCCAGTAGAACCAGTAGCAGACTGTGGTTGTACTGGGCAGCTCCCAGTAGAACCAGTAGCAGACTGTGGTCGTACTGGGCAGCTCCCAGTAGAACCAGTACAGAACCAGTGGCAGCAGATGAAAGCTGGCGTTCACACAAGTAACAGAAGAGGAATACTTGATGTTTGTTGTCGGGTCGCTTCGTCATCCACGTCACTCTCTGACCTTTAGTGACTGACTGATGATGACAGAAGGTCCATGCAGCCCTCCCATTGGCCGGCTGCCTCCCATTAGGATGGATGTCACACAGGAAGCCGCGGTCCCCTGGTTCCCCTAATGAGGAAATGGACCAAACTGAAGACACACAACCGAACCTGTTTCTGGAATTATAACAATATTGCAATCTGCAATGAAATACGACAAATTGTTGATAGAATGATGTCCGAAATGTATAGTTCTGTGTGTATACATATGAATATTTGTTCTTTGAATATCGTTATTTGTATGAAGTGTCTTATTGTCATAATAATACTAATACGAACACTAGAATATAATTGCATGTTCTAGTGTATGTTTATTATATACGTATATAAGTCTACCTTTTAATTGCTTATTAGAATTTTGTAGAATTTCTATATTATTACTTTCTGCTTAATGTTATGCACCAATCTCACAAAAGCACATTCCTTGTTTGTAAAAACTAAGGCAATAAAGCCGTGTGTGGGTATAGTGATAGACATGTCCTGCGTTCCGTCGGGATGCTAGCGGAGCGCGAAGAGCTGTGCTTCCTGGCTAGCTGACTCCGGCTATGACTCACGCAGCAGCAGGACAAACATCAAGTCCATCCTGTGAAACTACAAGAAACGCGAGATGCCTCCTAATTACTCCCAGGTCAACTCCGAGAGATCCAGCGCTACGTCTCTGGTCATTACGACGCCTCAGACAGGCCGCCGTCCCCAAGTTAGCGCCGCGAGCTAGCGCCACACGAGTCATGGCGACGATGACTCACTGAGACACTAATTAGCTGACAGTAGTAATAAGGTATTGCACACATACTTAGAGCCACACCTCTGACCTCTGAGGTGTTGCAGACTCCTGCAGCCGACGAGGACCTCAGAATAGAAGCAGAGCAACGACGGAACTCTACTCACGCTACTCTCTGTGTCACAAGAACGTGGAGGTGACA
>PIJE02000315.1:19586-34586 GCA_002895965.2 Coryphaenoides rupestris
TGATGAGCTATGACCACACACACACACACACACACACACACACACACACACAACACACACACACACACACACAGACACACCACCACACACAGTCACCTCTCCATTGCGTGTGAGTGAACCATCTATTCATCCTGTCCTCCTCCAATGGGGGTCCTGTACCCCCTCCCCTCCCCATCACAACACACACACACACACACACACACACAACCACACACACACACACACACTAATATAACCACCAAGCAGCTGACCAGTCCAACCACAGCCTTCCACTGTGGCCACCAACCCACAAGGGCTGTTTATGTACGGGTACAATGATACTAAAGTCTAGTCTTACAGTAATATATAACATACAGTACATATAACGTACTATAATGTATGACATGTAGCACAAGGCCATGTGAACGAAGACCCGCAACAAAGACGACCAATGAAAATTGAGACCATTCTGGTTTATGTCACAATGGTCTCAGTCGCTTTCTCTGTTGCTTACTCTCTTCTCCAAAAATCTTCCACCTCCCTCCCTCTCTACACTTTTAGATCGTCCTTATCGTTAGATCGTCCTCCTTAGATTCCTCTCCAAAACCCTGGAACGTGCTGTCTCTACCCAGTCCTATCCTACCCTATCCTATTGTTCGACACAGTGAACCACCAGATCCTCCTGTCCACTCTGGCAGAGCTTGGCATTGCTGGATCCGCATTATCCTGGTTCACTTCCTACCTGACAGATCTGACCTGACAGATCGCACCTATCACGTCACATGATAGGTGCTGTCCCTGTCCAGACCCTGTACCTTGTCCCCCAAGGCTCAGTACTAGGACCCCTTCTGTTCTCGGTGTAACATGTACTCCTGTAAGCACAAATGCTTGGGCAGAGGGTACCTCGACTTCCTCCTCTTGGGAAGGGAATAGGGGAGGTTGGTAACCCAGACAGCACTGAAAGGGGGAGAGACCCATGGAAGAGGTGGGTAAAACGTTGTGAGTATACTCAATCCAGGGCAACATCTTGCTCCAAGAGGCCGCATCCTGGGAGGTCATGCACCTGAGAGCTACCTCCAGCTTCTGGTTTTGGCCCGCTACTCGAGTCCTGCATCATTGGTCGGGGATGGACACAGCTGATGACAAACTAGGAGATGCGCCTATTAATTTACAAAAAGCCTTCCAGAACTGAGCAGAACTGGGGACCATGATCAGACACTATGTCAGAGGGAAGATCATGCAGGTGAAAACATGAAGGACCATCAGTTCAGCTGTCTCCGTAGCAGAAACGATCCATCACATGATACAATTGTTGCCATCAGAATTAGGGAGTCCTGTGATGAAAACCAGGGGCCTATGTGTGACCAGGGCCGGTGAGGGACAGGGAGAGGCCTTAAGAGGCCTGCAGGAGATGTGTTACCTGTCTTGTTCCTGGCGCAGATGTCACAGTTTTCCCTTTGTGCCTCAACCACAAATTGGAGTGAGGGGTCAGGAATGGTTAGTATGGGAGCAGAAGTGATCCATGCTTGAGAGCAGAATAGGCTTCCTCTGCGCATCCATTCCAGCAGAAGGAGACCTTGTTGGAGGTGAGAGCAATGAGGGGACCAGCCACGGAACTGTAATCCCAGATGAACCTCCTATAAAAGTTAGAAACCTAAGAGTTTGCGTCTAGAAGAGCGAGTGGGCCAGTCAGCAACCGCCTTCAGTTTCAAGGGATCCATCTAGACCTTGGAGGGGGAGACAGATTTCTGATGGAACTCACATTTCTCTGCCTTGGCTAAGGGGTTGTTCTCCAGTAGCCGCTGGAGGATTTGCCTGACATGGAGCCTGTGTTTTTCAATGGATGGGGAACATTTTAAATGTCATCCCTTTCCCTAATTCTCACCATGATCGGCATTTCACAGGTCGAGTTTGGTGAAAATCTGAGCCCCGTGGTGTAACTCAAAAGTTTTAGACATGAGGGGTAGAGTTCTTAACGGTGATATCACTAAGTCTACGGTCGTCGATGCAGGGACACAAGGCTTGTCCTTCTTTTGCAAAAAAAATAATCCAAACCTGCAGGAGATGAGGAGGGGCAGTGGATGATAACCACAGCCAGTTATTCTGAAATGTAGATGTTTATGGCTTCTATTTCACTGGGAACGAGAGAGTAGAGCCAACCCTTAGGGGCAGTGGTGCCGGGAAGGAGATCTGTTGCACAATCATAGGGCCTATGAGGGGGAAGTGACACCTGCACGAACTTGCTAAATACAGCTTTTCAGGTCTGAGTATTCTAAGGGCACATTAGTAAGGTCTGGGAACTCCTCAAAGGCTGTGGGGGAAGGAGGGATGGGGGCAATGGCACAAGGACAAGCAGAAGGATTGTGTAAAGACAACCAGGGGAAACCAAGAACAATGGGGACATGGGGATTTTCCACGAGAATTTTTTTTTTACCTCAGAGTGGTTGCCTGATATTCTTAATGACACAGGAGCCGTTCTGTGGCTGAAACTGCTGCCGTCAAGTGCTTGGACAGAGAGGAGTTGATCCAGAGCCTGTACTAGAATCCCCAAACTGTTGCTTGTGGCAGAACAGATTAGATTTCAGCTCCTGAGTCGACAAGAGGGTGTTCCCCACACTCAAGCCTTCCCAGTAAGGAGTGTGGACAACGTAAGCAACATGGGAACATTCTGTGGGAAAAGGCAAAAAACTGGAGTTCCAGAGTGAGAGAGCAGTGGGACAGGAAAGACCGGTTGGTACCTGGTACTCCTTGAGGTGCAGGGAGCCGTGGTTCTCTGAAAGGTGGTGGAACAGGAGCTGGAGGGCTAGGTAACACTGGGCTTGTGGGTGGGACCGGCTGAAGCACTAGACAAACATGGACCAGGAAGTGGAGGGACTGGGCCGGACCGTGACAATAATATTATAATGAGAAACACCTGTGTTCACCCCTCCTATTACACCTCTGTCATGAAGGTCTTTGTATAGACTCAACATGCTGGTGAACTAAACATGTATAGGTGATACGCCTTGCAGCGACCCACCTAAAATTGTCTCTCTTCACTGCCCTTTCCATGAAGGTACAAAACCCCCATAAAATAGTACCATCCAAACTGCCAGGCAACCAACCAACCAGCCGACTGACTGCTGTCAGGCGACGCTGTGATTCAGCTCAGGATGATTATCTGATTGGCTGCAGGTGAGTCCCGGCTAGCCGTGCCAATTGGCTCCAACACTTGAGCTAGCAGTCTTTCTCTCTCTCTCTCTCTCTCTCAGAGCTCCAGACATCCAGACATCCAGACATCCAGAGCTCCAGAGACCCAGAGCTCCAGACATCCAGAGACCCAGAGACCCAGAGACCCAGAGACCCAGAGACCCAGAGCTCCAGACATCCAGAGACCCAGAGCTCCAGAGCTCCAGACATCCAGAGACCCAGAGCTCCAGACATCCAGACATCCAGGGGCACCGGCTCTCCCCTATACTTACCCGAGGCGGGGGACTCCCGAGGCGGGGGACTCACTCCCGGGGCGGACCCCACCACCACACACCCGAGCACCAGCGTCGAGTTTGGTGAAAATCTGAGCCCCGTGGTGTAACTCAAAAGTTTTAGACATGAGGGGTAGAGTTCTTAACGGTGATATCACTAAGTCCACGGTCGTCGATGCAGGGACACAAAGGCTTGTCCTTCTTTTGCAAAAAAAATAATCCAAACCTCGCAGGAGATGAGGAGGGGCAGTGGATGATAACCACAGCCAGTTATTCTGAAATGTAGATGTTTATGGCTTCTATTTCACTGGGAGCGAGAGAGTAGAGCCAACCCTTAGGGGCAGTGGTGCCGGGAAGGAGATCTGTTGCACAATCATAGGGCCTATGAGGGGGAAGTGACACTGCACGAAACTTGCTAAATACAGCTTTCAGGTCTGAGTATTCTAAGGGCACATTAGTAAGGTCTGGGAACTCCTCAAAGGCTGTGGGGGAAGGAGGGATGGGGGCAATGGCACAAGGACAAGCAGAAGGATTGTGTAAAGACAACCAGGGGAAACCAAAAACAATGGGGACATGGGGATTTTCCACGAGAATTTTTTTTTTTACCTCAGAGTGGTTGCCTGATATTCTTAATGACACAGGAGCCGTTCTGTGGCTGAAACTGCTGCCGTCAAGTGCTTGGACAGAGAGGAGTTGATCCAGAGCCTGTACTAGAATCCCCAAACTGTTGCTTGTGGCAGAACAGATTAGATTTCAGCTCCTGAGTCGACAAGAGGGTGTTCCCCACACTCAAGCCTTCCCAGTAAGGAGTGTGACAACGTAAGCAACATGGGAACGTTCTGTGGGAAAAGGCAAAAACTGGAGTTCCAGAGTGAGAGAGCAGTGTGACAGGAAAGACCGGTTGGTACCTGGTACTCCTGAGGTGCAGGGAGCCGTGGTTCTCTGAAAGGTGGTGGAACAGGAGCTGGAGGGCTAGGTAACACTGGGCTTGTGGGTGGGACCGGCTGAAGCACTAGACAGGACTCAAAGGAAAACATGGACCAGGAAGTGGAGGGACTGGGCAATAATATTATAATGAGAAACACCTGTGTTCACCCTCCTATTGCACCTCTGTCATGAAGGTCTTTGTATAGACTCAACATGCTGGTGAACTAAACATGTATAGGTGATACGCCTTGCAGCGACCCACCTAAAATTGTCTCTCTTCACTGCCCTGTCCATGAAGGTACAAAACCCCCATAAAATAGTACCATCCAAACTGCCAGGCAACCAACCAACCAGCCGACTGACTGCTGTCAGGCGACGCTGTGATTCAGCTCAGATGATTATCTGATTGGCTGCAGGTGAGTCCCGGCTAGCGTGCCAATTGGCTCCAACACTTGAGCTAGCAGTCTTTCTCTCTCTCTCTCTCTCTCTCTCTCTCTCTCTCTCTCTCTCTCTAGCGCTCTCTTTCGCTCTCTCGCTTGCATTCTCTTACTTGCTCTCTCTCTATCTCACTCCCTCTCTCCCTCTCTCTTCTTAACTCTGGGTTTGGAGATTGAGTCCCTCACGCCTTCGCTAATGTTTTGCCAGAGTTTGTGTGTGTGTGTGTGTGTGTGTGTGTGTGTGTGCGTGTGTGTGTATGTGCGCATCTGCGTGTGTTTTTTTAGAGCCATGTGTACCCATGTATCCATTATATCAGCATCTATTAAATCAAAATGGCATTACTGTAAAGCATCCCTAAAATGGGTGTGGTATGTGTGTGTGTTTGTGTGTGTGTGTGTGTGTCTGAGTGTGTGAGCATGTGTGTGTGTGCGTGCGTGTGTGTATATGACTGTGTGTGCATGTGTGTGTGTGTGTGTGTGCATATTTAATAGGTTGGCTGTGTGAGGTGTTGCTGGCTCTGTGTCCCGGTATTAACGGGAGTAATTGAGTTGCTCAGCAAACCGTGACCCAATCTCAGGACTCTATGTGTCGCATAGAACGGAGGAGGGGGGGAAAAGTTAGACAGCTTTGCTGCTGTGTGTGTGTGTGTGTGTGTGTGTGTGTGTGTGTGTTGTGTATGTGTGTTGTGTGTGTTGTGTGTATGTTGTGCGTGGTGTATGCATGTGAGTTACGTGTGTGTGTGTGCATGTGTGTGTGTGTGTGTATGTGTCTATGTGTGCTTGTGTGTGTGTGCATGTGTGTGTGTGTGTGTGTGTGTGTTTGTGTGATGGAGAGTAAGAGCAGAGTCGTTGCCCTGCTGTTGAACCCCTTAGATCTGCCCTCTCCCTCCCTCTCTCCCTCCAACTCCTCTCGCTCTCCTCCTCCTCCTTCTCCTCCTCCTCCCTCCCTCCCTCCTCCTCCTTCCTCCTCTTCCCCTTCCTCCTCCCCCCTCTCTCTCTCTCTCTCTCCCCTTGAATCAGTGCTACATTAAGGCCCTCATACAGTTTATATCTTATGAATCATGCATGCACTCATTTTATTCCTCCTTCTCCATTTTTCTTTGCAGATTTTTTTCTCACCCGCCATCTTTGTTTTTACATAAAGAAGTCTGTGCGTATAATTTTGTAGTGTAGTGCTTCTCATCGTCTTTAAGCTGAGAAGCCGACACAAAATTGAACTGCTAATTTAGATAATTAATTACAAAATTTACCTTTCCTGTGAGTCCAGCTTTCCAGAATGTCCAGAAATGTTTTTTTTATATCTTCAACTTTGCCATTACATTTATTCTGTCCAGATATAAAAAGCCACGATTGAGATTGATCCAGGCACACATATTTTCAGATTATTTAACATTAAGAGTTCATTTGACAGTTTAGGTAACACAATTTAGAATTATATGAATTCATAATGAAGAGAAATGCTGAATGGGCATATGTCTATTGCTAATTTATTTCGGTATGTATTTTGCTGTCATGGTTCAGGTGAATGATGTATAAAAATAAACACATTAAGTACAATTCATTTAAAAAATGTTTTTAATTAAGAATGAAATAATGTTTATTTCTGAGAATAGTGCATGTTTTGATAAACCTTTAATTATTGATGCTGGATAATATGGAGCAATAACATTTCACAATTGTAATTATTTTCTCCATAATTATCTCTTTATTATGCATATCTAAATACAGAAAAACATATAATATATATAATTTCAATATAATTTCAATTGTAATATTTTTTCCAAAACATATTTTTTAAATAATGAACAATTACAATTTCTTAAATAATAACATAATATTCTCTTAAAACACAAAATAAAGTCGTTATAAAAATATACTTTCACTCATATAATTAAAAAAACAGCATTTATTGTTTCTTTTTTATTTTAATAACACTCATTTTGTCATTATAAACTATTGGCTAAAACGTTCCAGTGGCTTAATTACCACAGTTTTTGTTCAGCTATTTAACTAAACTAAATAGTGACACAATCTAGTGGTAATACACATTAACAACTTATCTGACAATTGTGAAAATCTTGAAGACTGACTCTGTATTTAGTTGCATGTGACCTCATGGAACACTGAGTTACTTGTTAATACATATTTTATTAGACTGGAACAATGTTTTACCTCAAGAAAAAAATGAGGACAGAACAATAGCTTTAACCTAAATAGATTTAACATAGATTTGTTTGACCTCTGAAGTCACACATTTTCACTTGCAGCAAAAATAATCACAGTCAAAATACTGTAATTATAAAGTAATGCAACATTCTGTCCACTTCAAATTTCAAAATGGAAACCAATACAATACCAGTTGTCTGGTGGTTCTTTCTTTAGGTGTACAACCGACAATAAATTAACTTTATTATTTTTTTAATTAAGAGGCATGGGGCTGTGCCTCCTGGGTTAGATGTTCAGGAGCACTCGTGAGCATTTTATCAATGTAATACTGACCTTTGTAAAAAAGTAGATGTGTGTTCTCACAAATTAAGAACTGACTGCTCGAACTGACACACACACACACACACACACAACACACACACACACACACACACACACACACACACATCACACACACACACACACACACTCCAGCATTTACTTTGCACAATCATGGTCTTTTCTATAAAATTAAAAATACCTACTGCAGAATATTCCGTTAACCTTAACATTTTAAAACATCAGGCACATTTTTGCTAAATTTTCAACGGTAACTCCTTGCCACCTCCATGTAGTTCTCACTGCAGTCAACAGAGATAGAGGACACTGTCTCTTGCTAGTGCAAGGTTGAGCTCTGACCAGGGTTTGACACCCATGCGACCCGGAGGTGACCCTTCAACACAGACACCCCCCGTGTCCCAGCCTCCCCGCATCCCAGCCAGCCTTCCTGTGTCCCAGCCTCCCCGCATCCCAGCCAGCCTTCCCGTGTCCCAGCCTCCCCGCATCCCAGCCAGCCTTCCTGTGTCCCAGCCTCCCCGTATCCCAGCCAGCCTCCCTGTGTCCCAGCCTCCCCGCATCCCAGCCAGCCTTCCTGTGTCCCAGCCTCCCCGCATCCCAGCCAGCCTCCCTGTGTCCCAGCCTCCCCGTATCCCAGCCAGCCTTCCTGTGTCCCAGCCTCCCCGCATCCCAGCCAGCCTTCCTGTGTCCCAGCCTCCCCGCATCCCAGCCAGCCTTCCTGTGTCCCAGCCTCCCCGCATCCCAGCCAGCCTTCCCGTGTCCCAGCCTCCCCGCATCCCAGCCAGCCTTCCCGTGTCCCAGCCTCCCCGTATCCCAGCCAGCCTTCCTGTGTCCCAGCCTCACCGATCCCAGCCAGCCTCCCTGTGTCCCAGCCAGCCTCCGTCCAGCTCCCAGCCAGCCTCTCCTGTGTCCCAGCCTCCCCGCATCCCAGCCAGCCTCTCTCTGTCCCAGCCAGCCTCCCCGTGTCCCAGCCAGCCTCCCCGTGTCCCAGCCAGCCTCCCATGTGTCCCAGCCAGCCTCGTGGACTCGTAAAGCGTGGCAATCCAGTCAAAGTAATACACTCATCTCCAATGATCCTATAAGCGGACTGCTTGATCGCTATAAGAGAATTATTGAAACAGTGTTTGTATAGGAACCATTCTGTCCCAGGCTCTGTGATCATATAAGCGGTTGATCACTATATCCGTGATCACTAGAAGCGGATTACACTGTATAACAATAATAATAATAATATAATAATAATAACAATAATAATAATAATAATATAATAATAATAATAATAATAATAATAATATAATAATAAATAATAATAAATAATAATAATAATAATAATAATAATATAATAATAATAATAATAATAATAAACATAATTGTACAGTTGCATAGAATACATGGTTGCTATGCAGCTGGGCTGTGGCTGCGGCGTAAACCTTAATATCGTAACGTTGGTGCTTCTCAGAGCTTGTGAACAGATGTCTATGGTCGCGGTGTGGGAGCGATGGAATATAGTCGTGTTGATGTTGGAGAGGCAAGCTGCTGCATTACGGTACCAACACAACTGGAGAATAACGCTTTGGACAGATCTAAAGTGTAAATGTAAACTCAACAGATTGCTTGTTGTTGTGTTTATGTGCTGTATGACCTGTCAGACTTAGTCTGCAATAAGACTGGTTTCCTTGAAAATATGTTCTTCGTTTTAAGCTTAAAATGTAAATTAAAGTTGTTAAAAGGGGAGTTGGATAATCCCATCTGGTAAATTGATTGTCTGGACAATTATCGCAGAATTATTTAAGAAAAATATTGTATTGGTCAGCTACTTTTACAATTAACTGCTCTTTCAAGTATTCAGAAAACAGATGCATCCAAATAATACTTTCTACCAAGCTGGTTACCTTACTGGTTCCAATTTATAGACATCTGCAGAGATAGAGATCTCTACAAAAACCATCAGATGTAAAACATATTACATCAATTCAAAGTATACCCTTTACCCTGGTAACCTGGTTGGAGGCTGCCAAAAGAAACAACCTTGTTTTGTCTGAAGAGAGCCGTTTTTGGCCCTTGGCCCCAGACTGACCCCGGCCCCTACTCTGAGGGTTGGGAAGTAGTTTTGAGAGTCTTGTCTTCTTGTCGTGCTTTTGTCCAGCTCATCTTCCATGTTTGTTATTAGATGTTAGAGAACGGCCAACCCTATAGCTGCAGTCTAACCTATAGCTCCCTGTGCTTTCTGCTGGCACAGCTAAGATGGCTGTTCGGAATGTCCTAAGATGGCGGCAGCAGTATGGGCTGTTGGTGTTCCTCTAATCATATCAACATTCTGCCAGTGTGCCTCGACGCCCGGGATAAAAATGGCTGCCGACTCCCGACTCCCGACCGAGCAACAAAACCCTAAACATCTGCCTTCACAAAAGCTGTTATGAAAATTCTGAGCTATGTGGTTTCCATTGTTTCTTGACAAGAAAGGCAAAAACGTCTCCTTATTGACAACGCTCCTTCACTGTGCTAAATGAAATATTAACAGCACATAGGCGGTGAAGAGTAAATCAAAGATTGACATTGGCTTTTCATTTTTGTTTTCTATCACAAGGAACACCACCCCAGTACCATGTTCCCCCGACTGTGTCTCCCAACTAAGCCACTGTGGAGAAACCCACACACATATCCACTGACCCTGTTTGTGAACCTCTCTGTGTGCTCTCTGGAAGAACGGAGAAGGCTCGGGTGACCCCTGGCCGACCCGAGGCTGGGGTGAAAGGTCAGGGTTGAAGGCCAGGTGAGTGTGGAGGAAGGCCGCGGGAGGGTTGAAGTCCGGGTCAGTGGTCTGAGAACACAGCTCTGGCAGGAAGATGGCGCCCTCCTACTGTAACACTCCCCAAGCTTCTTTTACATTTTCCCCAAAACCTTTATTTTATTATATTCACACTGACAGAATATATATATATATGAAGAGTTTAAAAGTGTTCACTATCTAGCTGTAACTCATACATAAAACATAAAATGCTTCAGTATTATGCAACATTTTTTATTAATTCATCATTTCTGTATGCAATGCGTGCACACATACACACGCACACTCCACACACACACACCACCACACACACACACACACACACACACAACCCCCAACACACACATTGATTATGTCAAAGTGGATGTGTGTGGGAGTGTGTGTTTGTGTAATAAGAATCTTCTACGTTTAGAATAGAATCTTTTACTGCTTTGAACCCCACCTCCTCCTCCTCCACCCCCTCCTCCTCCTCCTCCTCCTCCTCCCCATCATTTGTAATGATTTAGCTGTGGAATGGACCACCTCCTCTCCAAGACTTACACATTAAAGACAAGGACCAGTGTTGTCCCTATAGGACAGAAGCATACTTCATGGGGAGTGTGTGTGTGTGTGTGTGTGTGTGTGTGTGTGTGTGTGTGTGTCGCCTGTGTGGGTGTGTGTGTGTCATTGTGGTTGTGTGCTCAATGTTTGTGTGTGTGTGTGGCATGTGTGTTGGTTGTGTGTGTGTGTGTGTGGTGTGTGTGTGTGTGTGTGTGTGTGTGTGTGTGTGTGGGGTATGTGTGTGTCATGTGTGTGTGTGTGTGTGCGTGTGTGTGTGTGTTGGTGTGTGTGTGTGTGTGTGTATGGCGTTTGGGTGTTCTTCGGTGACCAAAGTTGACCCTTCTATGACTCGACCGTGATTTTCAACATGAGTACTTCCTATTCTTTCTCAGAACGTTACTTCGTCCCGCTTCTGTATCATGAGTATACGCTACTGCACATACTGCATGCATGGACCACTGTACGTGTGTGTGTAGCGTTTTGTAGTGACGTTATAAAGTAATAATGCATACTGGATTCGAGACAAAGTCTATGTGTGCCATTTCTATGTCGCTGACCGAAGACTGACCCCTGTAGCCGTTGTCATGGAAACACTGCCTAACCCCAGACTGACCTCTGGAGTCACTGTGGCCACCGGCTGACCCCCAGGGGCTGTGTGTTGTGTGTGTGGTTGTTAAGTGTGTGTGTGTGTGTGCGTGTGTGTGTGTGTTAGAAGACCATAGGGTCACCAATGACCTTAGACTGGTTGAAACACATCGTGACTATGTGTATGTGTATGTGTGTGCGTATGTGTACATGTGTGTGTCCGTGAGTTTTGGTGTGAACGGTATATTTGTGTCTTAGAGTGTGTTGACCATAGGATGATCATAACACGGTGGCCATAGATGTCCCGTGTGTGTGTGTGTGTGCATGTGTGTGTGTGTGTGTGTGTTCCTGAAGTCACCAAGCCAAGCAGCGTAAAAGGTCAAGAGGTCAACCGAAAGAAACGAAAGAGCTAAAGAGAGATGAATAGAGAGAAAGTGAGGGAGGAGAAGGGACGGACGACAGTGGTAAAAAAAGAGGGAAAAGGTGTGTACAAATGGGGAGTCAGAAGGTCAGAGGTCGTAATAAGAGGCTCTGTCTACACATGTGCAATTCCTGCATTGATGAGGGGAGTGGTGTGACCTTTGACCCCATGGACATCCTCTCTGACAAGGAGAGGGACTCAAAAACACATTGAGCCATACGGAGGACAACGGTCAGTTTGTGTGTGCAACAGTGCATGGATGTATGTTGTGTGTGTGTGTTCTGTGTGTGTGTGTGTGTGTGTGTGTGTGTGTGTACGTGTGTGTGTGCATGTTATGTGTGTCACTGTGTGTTTCATGTGCTTTTTTTGTCTGTATGTGTGTGCGTGCATGGATGTTTGCGTGCGTGTGTGTCACTTTGCATTCCGTGTTTCATGTGTTTTTTTCCCGCAGTAGTCCTCTCTGGCTTATCTTTTTTATTTGTACTTTTTTGTATTTGTTAGCTCTCTCACATTAAAAGCTAATTAAATTAAGATAAACAGAAGGAGGTCTGAAGAAAGGGCATATATATAGGTGGGAGAGGGAGTTTGGGCAATATACAAATAATAATAATACTGATAATACTACTAACTACTAATAATAAAATAATTAAAAAATTAAATTGCTAAGACACATTTTATTGAAACCTTCACCCATTTTTCAAACATAAAACCCAAAATTGTAACTACTTTCACAAAACCACAGAGTCTTCTGGCAAAATCAAACAATGGTTTCAGATCATACAGCACAGCCAGTCAATATATAAAACACTACAGAGCATTCATTACACACCGCATAACAAAATAGAGAACACAGCGTCCAGGGCATGTAGTTACTGAATTCCATATTTGCGTATGAATTAGCTAAAAAATATTCATCATATCATACTGTCGTATAATAATACCGTACTGAATGTCTGTATATTCAGCACATAAAAATACTGTAAGCCCAAATAACAAAGAACACTCAAAGCAAATGAAAAGCACATTACAGTTCACAAAAAATGTTGCAACTACAAAAATCAAAGTCAATGGGAGATTACATCTTTCTTGGTCCACATCATGTAACGTTTCTGCCAGGCAACGGGAGGAACCCTCTGGTGTGCCGGGTCCAGTCGTGACAACACTCAACACCTACTGTCACCACAGGCCAATCCCATTATCTAGTCTGTAGGAGATGCTCTCTTGTATCTGGGCTTCAGTCATAGACCTTCCCAACCACCACACAGAGAGCCTTCTTGCTGCTGGAAACGCTAAAAGCAGGTTTCTTCCCAT
Organism: Coryphaenoides rupestris; assembly: GCA_002895965.2. NCBI lineage: Eukaryota > Metazoa > Chordata > Actinopteri > Gadiformes > Macrouridae > Coryphaenoides > Coryphaenoides rupestris. The sequence goes on from PIJE02000315.1 coordinate 32,538, forward strand.
CTCCATGTGACTAGGTCCTGCAATTTATATACATAAGTACAAAATCGTAATGGAAGATAGGTGCTACTTCTGGCTGGAATGGTTGTATTGTATACGATCCTTGCTTCCCCTCATTGTCTAATTGCCCATGAACAATATGGTTCGATAATTTGCCGCGAGTTTCACGTCATTAGAAACAAGTGCGAAATCATTTTGACCCATTTTGAGTGTTGTGTGTAAAACCAATGACAACTGTTGTTATAGTTGGTGTTTCAACTTTCCACCTGTGTTTGAATATATATGCATCACAGTGCAAACTTAGTGCTGAGTTTTAGTGACTGAGAAATGTGTTTAAGAGTTTTGCAGAATATTGGGATGAGATTTGCAAATAGTGGGCTAACTACATCAACTTGTTTAAGGTTTTGCCAAAAAGTATGATTCATTTAACAAATGGTTTCCAGCCACTGAGCATTTGGCTCAGAGAATGGAGTTTAGGCGTTTAGCAACTGCAAAAACTGCAATACATTATCAATAAAAACCACGAAAGAACTAGAGTCGGGGTTCATCACCTCTGGTTAACTCCCCAGCAGTACAGATTCAATACGAGATGCAGCTTTGTTTTTGACACACAATAGAACAGACACACAATGTGCTCATTGCTCGTGCATGACGCCTGAATGGATCCGCATCCTCGCCTCTCCACCACCAGGTGGCGTCGGTCAGCCGGGCGTGACCAGGACCGGCTGGCCTCTGTGTTGTTCTGTGGTAATCCATTCCTGCGGCCGTTAGTTACGGCGAGGTCTGCTTGTGCACAACGCTGCATTTTGCCTCACATCCCCAGCCAGAGAGGCTCGCTACTGTTGCTAGGCAACCACAGGGAAAGGGCCAAGTTGTTTTCAACACACACACGCACACACAGCCACACACACATCATACACACACACACACACACACACACACACACACACACACACACCACACACACACACACACACACACACACATTCAGATGAGATTGAAACATGGTTAACAACAGCCATTAAACTCTCCCTCCTTTGAAATGAACCAATTACTTTAATTCTGGTTATCTGCTTCTCCTTATTCTTTTCTCTCTTGCTCTCTCTCTCTCTCTTGCTCTCTCTCTCTCTCTCTCTCTACATCTCACCCTAAATCCCAGTTCTCATTCATCTCTTAATCTTCCCGTCTCTCCCTCGCTCCATCCTCTCCATTGTCTCCTCCACTAAAGTCAGCTACTAGAAGCGAACACAGTCAGGCCAGTGTTGCAGACCCTCAGTGTTGCAGAACCTCAGTGTTGCAGAACCTCAGTGTTGCAGAACCTCAGTGTTGCGACCCTCAGTGTTGGCAGAACCTCAGTGTGCGACCACTCAACTCTGGTGGAAAACAAGCCTCTCTTCAGATGACTGGAGCCGGTCCCTCAGAGGGGAAAGCGGCACACATGTTTTATGAGAATTATTTAGAAGTAAGGTCGTCCATTAACACAGGTAGCCATTATTTTCAACCCCTTCAGCGCACACACACACACGACACACACACAGACACACACATCCAAAGCGACTTACAAAGAGTACACACACACACACACACACACATATATACTGTAATATACGTGTATATATATATACTATATATATAGAGATAGAGAGAGAGAGAGAGAGAGAGAGAGAGAGAGGCAGGGAGGCAGGGAGCCAGAGAGAGATGGGGATGCAGAGAGCGAGAGAGAGAGATGTGGAAAATGTGTTTGGGCAGAGGAGAGTACATGTGGGGAGGGGGAGTGAGCGAGAGATGAAAGAAGGAGGGAGAAGGAGGAGAGCGGGATGGATGGGTGAGGGAGGGAGAGGGATGGAGGGATGGAGGAATGGAGGAAGGGAGGGAGGGAGGAGGAGGGAGGGAGGGAGGGAGGAGGCGTAAGGAAGGCAGATGGATGTGGCTGTTGGACAGTATTTCATGTCCGACTGTGCAGGCTGCCAGGGCCCTCACAGCGGGGGAAGTGTGTACGTGTGTGTGTGTGTGTGTGGGTGTGTGTGTACGCGTGTGTGTGTGTGTTTGTAC
>PIJE02000315.1:42086-44586 GCA_002895965.2 Coryphaenoides rupestris
CACACAGTGACACACATTAACATGCACACACACACGTACACACACACAGGCATACACACACACACACACACACACACATACATCCATGCACTGTTGCACATACAAACTGACCGTTGTCTCCGTATTGGCTCAATGTGTTTTGAGTCCCTCTCCTTGTCAGAGAGGATGTCCAGGGGTCAAAGGTCACACCACTCCCCTCATCAATGCAGGAATTGCACATGTGTAGACAGAGCCTCTTATTACGACCTCTGACCTCTGACTCCCCATTTGTCACACTTTTCCCTCTTTTTTTTACCACTGTCGTCCGTCCCTTCTCCCTCCCTCACTTTCTCTCTATTCATCTCTCTTTAGCTCTTTCGTTTCTTTCGGTTGACCTCTTGACCTTTTGCGCTGCCTGGCTTGGTGACTTCAGGAACACACACACACACGCACACACACACACACACGGGACATCTAGGCCACCGTGTTACGATCATCCTATGGTCAACACACTCTAAGACACAAATATACCGTCACACAAAACACACGGACACACACATGTACACATACGCACACACATACACATACACATAGTCACGATGTGTTCAACCAGTCTAAGGTCATTGGTGACCCTATGGTCTTCTAACACACACACACACGCACACACACACACACACTCAAACACACACACACACACACACACACACAGCCCCTGGGGGTCAGCCGGTGGCCACAGTGACTCCAGAGGTCAGTCTGGGGTTAGGCAGTGTTTCCATGACAACGGCTACAGGGGTCAGTCTTCGGTCAGTGACATAGAAATGGCACACATAGACTTTGTCTCGAATCCAGTATGCATTATACTGTATAACCTCACTACAAACCGCTACACACACACGTACAGTGGTCCATGCATGCAGGATGGAGTAGCGTATACTCATGATACAGAGCGGACCGAGTAACGTTCTGAGAGATAGGAAGTACTCATGTTGAAATCACGGTCGAGGTCATAGAAGGGTCAACTTTGGTCACCGAAGAACACCCAAACGCATACACGCACACACACACACACACACGCACACACACACACACACATGAACACACACATACTTTCTCTCTTTATCTCACACACACACACACACACACACACACACACACACACATGAACACACACATACTTTCTCTCTTTATCTCACACACACACACACACACACTCCCCATGAAGTATGCTTCTGTCCTATAGGGACAACACTGGTCCTTGTCTTTATGTGTAAGTCTTGGAGGAGGAGGTGGTCCATTCCACAGCTAATCATTACAAATGATGGGGAGGAGGAGGAGGAGGAGGAGGGGGTGGAGGAGGAGGAGGGGTTCAAAGCAGTAAAAGATTCTATTCTAAACGTAGAAGATTCTATTACACAAACACACACTCCACACACATCCACTTTGACATAATCAATGTGTGTGTTGGGGGTTGTGTGTGTGTGTGTGTGTGTGTGTGTGGTGTGTGTGTGTGTGAGTGTGCGTGTGTATGTGTGCACGCATTGCATACAGAAATGATGAATTAATAAAAAATGTTGCATAATACTGAAGCATTTTATGTTTTATGTATGAGTTACAGCTAGATAGTGAACACTTTTAAACTCTTCATATATATATATATTCTGTCAGTGTGAATGTAATAAATAAAGGTTTTGGGGAAAATGTAAAAGAAGCTTGGGGAGTGTTACAGTAGAGGGCGCCATCTTCCTGCCAGAGCTGTGTTCTCAGACCACTGACCCGGACTTCAACCCTCCCGCGCCTTCCTCCACACTCACCTGGCCTTCAACCCTGACCTTTCACCCCAGCCTTGGGTCGGCCAGGGGTCACCCGAGCCTTCTCCGTTCTTCCAGAGAGCACACAGAGAGGTTCACAACAGGGTCAGTGGATATGTGTGTGGGTTTCTCCACAGTGGCTTAGTTGGAGACACAGTCGGGGAACATGGTACTGGGGTGGTGTTCCTGTGATAGAAAACAAAAATGAAAAGCCAATGTCAATCTTTGATTTACTCTTCACCGCTATGTGTGTAATATTTCATTTAGCACAGTGAAGGAGCGTTGTCAATAAGGAGACGTTTTTGCCTTCTCTTGTCAAGAAACAATGGAAACCACATAGCTCAGAATTTTCATAACAGCTTTTGTGAAGCAGATGTTTAGGGTTTTGTTGCTCGGTCGGGAGTCGGGAGTCGGCAGCCATTTTATCCCGGGCGTCGAGGCACACTGGCAGAATGTTGATATGATTAGAGGAACACCACAGCCCATACTGCTGCCGCCATCTTAGGACATTCCGAACAGCCATCTTAGCTGTGCCAGCAGAAAGCGCAGGGAGCTATAGGTTAGACTGCAGCTATAGGGTTGGCCGTTCTCTAACATCTAATAACAACATGGAAGATGAGCTGGACAAAAGCACGACAAGAAGACAAGACTCTCAAACTACTTCCCAACCCTCAGAGTAGGGGCCGGGGTCAGTCTGGGGCCAAGGGCCAAAA
>PIJE02000315.1:47086-53075 GCA_002895965.2 Coryphaenoides rupestris
ACAGAGTCAGTCTTCAAGATTTTCACAATTGTCAGATAAGTTTGTTAATGTCTATTTAACACTAGATTGTGTCACTATTTAGTTTAGTTAAATAGGCTGAACAAAAACTGTGGAATTAAGCCACTGGAACGTTTTAGCCAATAGTTTATAATGACAAAATGAGTGTTATTAAAATAAAAAAGAACAATAAATGCTGTTTTTGTAATTAATATGAGTGAAAGTATATTTTTATAACGACTTTATTTTGTGTTTTAAGAGAATATTATGTTATTATTATCAAGAAATTGTAATTGTTCATTATTTAAAAAATATGGTTTTGGAAAAAATATTACATTGAAATTATATGAAATTATATATTTATATGTTTTTCTGTATTTAATATGATAATAAAGAGATAATTATGGAGAAAATAATTACAATTGTGAGAATGTTATTGCTCCATATTATCAGCATCAATAATTAAAGGTTTATCAAAACATGCACTATTCTCAGAAATAAACATTATTTCATTCTTAATTAAAAACATTTTTTAAAATGAATTGTACTTAATGTGTTTATTTTTTATACATCATTCACCTGAACCATGACAGCGAAATACATACCGAAATAAATTAGCAATAGACATATGCCCATTCAGCATTTCTTTCATTATGAATTCATATAATTTCTAAATTGTGTTACCTAAACTGTCAAATGAACTCTTAATGTTAAATAATCTGAAAATATGTGTGCCTGGATCAATCTCAATCGTGGCTTTTTATATCTGGACAGAATAATGTAATGGCAAAGTTGAAGATATAAAAATAAAACATTTCTGGACATTCTGGAAGCTGGACTCACGGGAAAGGTAAATTTAGAAATTAATTATCTAAATTAGCAGTTCAATTCTGTGTCGGCTTCTCAGCTTAAAGACGACGAGAAGCACTACACTACAAAATCATACGCACAGACTTCTTTATGTAAAAAACAAAGATGCGGGTGAGAAAAAATCTGCAAGAAAAATGGAGAAGGAGGAATAAAATGAGTGCATGCATGATTCATAAGATATAAACTGTATGAGGGCCTAATGTAGCACTGATTCAAGGGGAGAGAGGGAGAGAGGGGGGGAATGGGGAAGGGAGGTAGAGAGTGAGAGGGAGGGAGGGAGAGCGAGGCCTGAGAGGGAGGGAGGGGAGGGAGACGCGAGAGGGAGGGAGGGAGAGAGGAGGGAGAGGGCAGATCTAAGGGGTTCAACAGCAGGGCAACGACTCTGCTCTTACTCTCCATCACACAACACACACACACACACACACACACATGCACACACACACATTGACGCATCACGCACTACATAGACACATACACCACACACACACACATGCACACACACACACGCTTAGACCTCACATGCATACACTCAACGCACATACATACACTCACACACACACACACACACATACACACACCACACACACACACACACACACACACACAACACACACAGGCACATACATACACACACACACACACACACAGATGTACATGTGATAGCAGCATGCTGTGCAGTGTGCCTCCAGGGTGTGTGTGTGTGTGTGGGGGGGGTGTTTGTCTTGATGTTGTAGTGTGTGTGTGTGTGTGTGTTGTGTGACTTGTGTGTGTTTGTGCTTGAGTGTGTGTGTGTGGTGTTGTGTGTGTGTGTGTGTGTGTTGTCTTGATGTGTGTTGTGTGTGTGTGTGTGTGTGTCGTGTGTGCATTTTTTCCGGTAGATATGGCAAAATGAGGACCGTGTGGCAAATGACAAGAAAACCAATTCACGTTCCAAAAAAAATACATGAAAAAAGAAAATAGAGAAATGAGGGGAGAGAGAGAGATGAGGGGAGAGATAGAGAGAGAGAGAGAGAGAGAGAAGAGAGAGAGAGAGAGAGAGAGAGAGAGAGAGAGAGAGAGTAAAATGAACAGAACGGAAAAGAGACCAAAATTATTGAATGTGTTCCTGAATGAAATGTGGAGGAGAAGAGAGAGGAGAGGAAGAGAGAGAGGAAGAGAGGAGAGAGGAAGAGAAGAGAGATGAGAGAGGAAGAGAGGAGAGAAAGAGAGGAAGTGATGAGAGGGGAAGAGAGGAAGAGAAGAGAGAGGAAGAGAGGAGAGAGGAAGAGAAGAAGGGAGGAGAGAGGAGAGAGGAAGGGAGGAGGGGAGGAGAGAGGAAGAGAGGAGAGGAGAGAGGAAGAGAGGAGAGAGGAAGAGAGAAGAGAGGAAGAGAGGAAGAGAGGAAAAGAGGAGAGAGGAAGAGAGGAGAGAGAAGAGGAAGAGAGAGAGAGGAAGAGAGGGAAGAGAGGAGCGATGAAAGAGAGGAGAGAGGAAGAGAGGAAGAGAGAAGAGGAAGAGAGAAGAGAGAAGAGAGGAAGAGAGAAGAGAGGAAGAAGAAGAGAGAAGAGAGAAGCAGAGGAAGAGAGGAAGGAGAGGAGAAGAGGAGAGAGAAGAGAGAAGAGAGAAGAGAGGAAGAAGAAGAAGAGAGGAAGAGAGAACGAGAGGAAGAAAGCAGATAGGAGAGACGAAAGAGAGGAGAGAGGAAGAAAGGAGGTGAGAGAAGACGAGGAGAGGCTTGACCCTTTACAGAAGGCAGAAAGGGAAATTAGTCCCAAAGTCAACAGTGCCAGAGAAAGGAAGAGATAGAAGATATGAAGAGGGAAGCGAGGAAGAGAGGAGAGAGGAAGAGAGGAGTGAGGAAGAGAGGAGAGAGGAAAGAAAAGAGAAGGAGAGAGAAGAGAGGAGAACGAGAGGAGAGAGGAGCGCTTGACCCTTACAGCAGCCAGAAAGGCGGAAATTAAGTCAAAGTCAAGTGCCAGAGAGGGAGATGAAGTGGCATACCGTGACATCAGCTACAATCAGTGCACGCACGCAACAACACACACACACACACACACAACACACACACACAACACACACACACACAACACCACACCCACACACACACACTTACACACGCCACACACCAAAGGTCAAACTGAAAAATGATTTCCAACATTGACACGCACACGTCATCTCTGTGGTTCGGCCGGCTCCAGTCTTGAGCTGGGGGTGTCAAGCCGCTGCCTTGCTCATCGGCCACTGACGTATGCCGGGTGTGTGTGTGAGTCTGCGTGAAGTTTGCGTTACCTGTCACGCACTTGTATGTGTGCAGCCATGTATAACATTTGCATGCACACACAAATTCTAATCACGCACACAACACACACACAGCACGCACATACACACACAGACACACAAACAAAACACACACACACTGTAACCCTAATGCACAGCTTTCAATTATCCAAGGACTTCCACATGCATAATGTTGTGAGTGTTGTCATGGTAACTGGTAACTTGGTAACATGGTAAACCTACCACCCCCCCCCCCATTTTACTCTCTGTGGGTCTAATTGAAGGCAGTTGGGTTTATGATGTTGTGTGAATGTTACGTGAACAGCACACATCCCACAATGGCGTTGTATCAACAACCTATTCATTATTTATTGTGTGTGTGTGTGTGTGTGTGTGTGGTGTGTGTGTGTGTGGTGTGTGTGTGTGTGTGTGTGTGATGTGTGTGTGTGCGCATGCGTGTGTCTTTAATGGGATAAGCAATCAAGATGATTTGTGTTTTTATTCTACCGCTAGAATCTGGGGTCACGTAAAGCCTACTTTACTACCTGCGTAGTGTACCAACTGCGTGTGTTGGTGGAGAGACGGCGAGAACAAGCAATACATCTACAATTACAATTTACATTTTAGGTTTATTTGGCTTTTATCCAAAAGCGACTTACAAAGAGTACATTTATTGAAGGACGCAGCAATATATATCACTGTGATACATAAAGATTAATAATAGAGCAGGATTCAAGCACTTCATAGTTTTGAGGTTAATAGAACGAGTTCATAATTGCTAGGTTGCTGGCATAATAGCTGGGATAGAGCGGAAGTGCAATTCTGAATGCATTACCAACATCTAAGTAGACAGAACACAGAAAAGGAGAAGGGAAAAGAGAAGAAACCCTAAAGAACGTAAGGAGGCTACTGATAGTGTCCCTGCGGAGACCAAGGTGCCCAACAAGCCCATTCTTGTAGCCGTAAATTTCAAGCAAAGAATTCTGCCGTGTCAACAGAAAGCGTCACAGAGATGAAATAAGAGACCATTGATTCTCTCCGGATTCCTCTTTCTGTCTGTTTAATTTGTGTGAGCAACTGACTTATTCCTCTCCCTCACTTGTCCAACGTTAGAGTCCTGGATGAATGGTGAAAAAACCATTATAGATGTCATAATCATTGTAGCTTCAATTCCACCCTCTTCTCTCTCTCTTTTTCTCTCTCGTCATCTCTCACTCTCTCCTCGCTCTCTCTGTCATCTCTCTTCTCTCTCTCTCTTCCCCTTCTCTCATGTCCCTGTACCACTCTCTCTCTCGCTCTCATCACACACACCACCACACACGAATGACCGTTTGGTCTCTGTTGTCACGTGGCCATGATGAGAACAGGGGTTTTGATGGCGATCATTTATATTGATCACAGTTTGGATAATCACAAAGGTTATATTAAGTCTAGGCTAAATTATTCCAATTCTTATTAGTGTTCTCCTTTCATTAAACAATTTCCTACTTTTATCCCTTTCCTCGTTCTCTTAAATAATTAAATCTGGTGTCTCTATATAATGTGGAAGAGGAGACACTTAGTGTTTGTGTTGTAAGTTGTATTTTGGTTCATTAAAATGGCTTAATATGTCTATGCTCCATTGCCCCCTCTGTTGTCAGAATCGGTCACTACACCAAACCATTCATCCAACAAATGGATCAAAATAGTCAAATGGAATGTTTGGAGGGATTGTGATCCACGATAGGAAAGGATCACTTTCAAGATTCACTGATAAAGTATATTATGCCGTTGTTTTAAAAAATATGGAAAATAATTATTCACATTCATGACTCATATTACCATCCTTGATTCAAGCCTTATCACCGAAAACTATATATGACGTCATATTTCCAGTAAAGTTTAACATTTTATAAATGTAAAATACTTTCTGAAGTGAGGAACTTGTGATCAAATGCAAATTACATCATAGCGCACCTCCACTCGACGACTCCCAGGCACACCCTGCCGGTTAGTAGCGGCACTGCAGCCAACTACATCACTGCACACATACAACACAATTGCACAGAACACACGATTACACACACACACACACACACACAATCCACAATTATCCACGTAACTTCCCATTTCAAACACCCTAATGGGGGTACGTTAGGCTACTCACTTCCCTTCTCTCTCTCTAACATTAGGAATGGGCTAATGAATTACAAGTGAATGCAAAAATGAACTGCACGTCTTCCTTTGTGTCACTAGATGGCAGCACTGCACTGGCGGTGGGCCGGTATGCGGCTCAATCGCCTCGTAATGAAGGCAACGTATATTACTGGGACATTTGATGCATAATAGCCCGCATAGGACCAATTGGCTTGTCACAGCCATAGCTAAGAGCAATGTGTACGTGTTCGCCGATAATAATAATAATAATAATAATAATAATAATAATAATAATAATAGAGGCAGGGGTGTCGGACTGGGGGGAAAAGTGGGACTGACTACCCAGGGCCCAAAGTGGAGGGCGGCCCCGCTAAAAGCCTGAAATTAAAAGTTTGTCGCGTGTTGTGCTGCATTTGGGTCTTAACACACCTGTTGCGAACTCTCCTCGTTCCACTCCAAGAGATGCAAAGTGTTGAAAAAGAAGAAACTGGTTCTGTGAGTCACGTAAATTAACTGAAGAAGAATAAATATTTTCCACTTTTATGCTGGGGCATGTAATGTTTTAGGCGTCTTGGTTGGTTGAGGTTACCTGTTAGGTGTGGAGGTCTGTACTGAGGTAACCAGACATTGTGATTTCTTCTGTCCACTTTCACGCTGCTTTCCTGAACTCTGCATTTTCATCACATGCATGTTGTCATGTGGTGTGGTCAGAGTGTGCGATGCATGCCGG
>PIJE02000315.1:53159-126012 GCA_002895965.2 Coryphaenoides rupestris
GTTCAGGAGTGACCAAGCACCGAAACCCTTGAAATCTGTGAATTCATACAGATCGTGTTGCAAGAGAGAGAGAGAGAGAGAGAGAGAGAGAGTAAAATAACAGAACGGAAAATAGACCAAAATTATTGAATGTGTTCCTGAATGAAATGTGGAGGAGAAGAGAGAGGAGAGGAAGAGAGAGAGGAAGAGAGGAGAGAGGAAGAGAAGAGAGATGAGAGAGGAAGAGAGGAGAGAAAGAGAGGAAGTGATGAGAGGGGAAGAGAGGAAGAGAAGAGAGAGGAAGAGAGGAGAGAGGAAGAGAAGAAGGGAGGAGAGAGGAGAGAGGAAGGGAGGAGGGGAGGAGAGAGGAAGAGAGGAGAGGAGAGAGGAAGAGAGGAGAGAGGAAGAGAGAAGAGAGGAAGAGAGGAAGAGAGGAAAGAGGAGAGAGGAAGAGAGGAGAGAGGAAGAGAGGAGAGAGAAGAGAGGAAGAGAGGAGAGAGGATGAGGGGAAGAGAGGAAGCGATGAAGAGAGGAGAGGAAGAGAGGAAGAGAGAAGAGGAAGAGAGAAGAGAGAAGAGAGGAAGAGAGAAGAGAGGAAGAGAGAAGAGAAGAGAGAAGAGAGGAAGAAAGGAGATAGGAGATAGGAGAGACGAAGAGAGGAGAGAGGAAGAAAAGAGAGGAGAGAGAAGAGAGGAGAGCTTGACCCTTACAGAGCAGAAAGGGAAATTAGTCAAAGTCAAAGTGCCAGAGAAAGGAAGAGATGAAGAGATGAAGAGGGGAAGCGAGGAAGAGAGGAGAGAGGAAGAGAGGAGTGAGGAAGAGAGGAGAGAGGAAGAGAGGAGAGAGGAAGAAAAGAGAGGAGATAGAAGAGAGGAGAAGAGAGGAGAGAGGAGAGCTTGACCCTTACAGAGCAGAAAGGGAAATTAGTCAAAGTCAAAGTGCCAGAGAGGGAGATGAGTGGCATTACCTTGACATCAGCTACAATCAGTGCGCGCACACACACACACACACACATCCACACACAAAGTCAAACTGAAAAATGATTTCCAACATTGACACGCACACGTCATCTCTGTGGTTCGGCCGGCTCCAGTCTTGAGCTGGGGGTGTCAAGCCGCTGCCTTGCTCATCGGCCACTGACGTATGCCGGGTGTGTGTGTGAGTCTGCGTGAGTTGCGTTACCTGTCACGCACTTGTATGTGTGCAGCCATGTATAACATTTGCATGCACACACAAATTCTAATCACACACACACACACGCACATACACACACAGACACACAAACAAACACACACACACTGTAACACTAATGCACAGCTTTCAATTATCCCAAGGACTCCACATGCATAATGTTGTGAGTGTTGTCATGGTAACTGGTAACTTGGTAACATGGTAACCTACCACCCCCCCATTTTACTCTCTGTGGGTCTAATTGAAGGCAGTGTGGTTTATGATGTTGTGTGAATGTTACGTGAACAGCACACATCCCACATGGCGTTGTATCACACACCTATTCATTATTTATTGTGTGTGTGTGTGTGTGTGTGTGTGTGTGTGTGTGTGTGTGTGTGTGTGTGTGTGTGTGTGTGTGTGTGTGTGTGTGTGTGTGTGAGTTTTGAGCTGAAATGTGGTTGTGGTTTCAGGAAAAGCCTTTAAAAACAATTGAGCATTGTAGAACTGTAATGAGCTGGTAGGGGTTATAGGGGAGTCTTGCTCTCCAGGACGCCGCTAGGCTAGGGTTTGGGGGGGTCTGGGGTCTGGGGGTCGGTGAGTCTGGGGGTCTGGGGGTCTTGGGTCTGGGGTCTCGAACCCGGTCCAGTTTAGCTGGGAGTCCATATAAGGAGCTTCCTGTAAGACACTCTTACACAGGCTGTGTACAGAGCCTAGCAATGTGTGTTACGTTAATGTATTCAATTGACGGTTTAGTCAAATCTAAATGGTGGTGGTGAGGTGGGGGGGGGGGGGCGCGGTTAATGTATTCATAGCGGCGCCACAGGAGCGCGTTTCTGTGGCGCCGGCTTCTTATAAATTGGGGTCAGCTGATATCTGTCACCAGCGGCTTTTCGGCTGACAAAGTCTCGCTGCTGACATTTTGGGCGGCGAGAGAGAGAGAGAGAGACGAGAGAGAAAGAAAGAAATAATAAATACAGAAAAATATTGTCTCTCCGCTCGAGTGTTGTGCAGGAAAATAAAAACAGCCGTTCCCCTCCGTTCAGGCCTCCCAGTCGGAGCACAGCAAGAAAGATCAGCATTAGCATTGAGAAACGCTAAGTCATTTTATATTTCATTATATGTAGAAGTGTGCAGCTCAAACCCGGGCGTCTCCGTCTTTCCCGCTCTAGACTGGAGAGAAGGGAGATGGTGGAGATTAGGGTGGTGCTCGACTTTCTCGCTGGCACTTTAGTGGCCGTTCCCAATCTATTTGAGTAGGATTCTCCTCCATTATAACAGTGAGAGAGAGAGAGAGAGAGAGAGAGAGAGAGTTGTTAATTATTTCAAATTTTGAGTCCTGTGGGTTTAAAAGTTCTCAGGGAGTTAGGACCTGGTACTGTCTAGTGCTCTCCTTGTCATTTAGAATTATCACTTCATAAGCCACTTCAGAAATAGACTAATTAGCCCAAATATAACATTTCAGTTTGTCACTCTGCTATTCAATTCAATTAATAACAATTAACAGGCACTGAAGGTGCTGAGAGATCTTTTTGTTACAAGAAAATGTAATAATGTTGAACGTTTTTGAGTGTTGTTGGGGTTTTTTTAACATCAAAATTATGTTTAATTATGTTCACTGATTGGCTGGTGGAAATGAAAGATATTGGAGGCTTATGATTACTCTGTTAACGATGTGTTTGTAACAAGTCACTATTCTGTTAATCTCTTTTCTTTTCAACAGGAATCACTATGTTGTCAGCTCCTTTTAATTTACAGCTTTGTTTTGCATAAAACAATTTCATTTAGCTCACGGAGGAAGACAGCGAAACTACGTTTCAAGTTATAGTTTCAGAAAAATTGTTTAGTATATTATATGTTCTTAGATGTTGGTACTGCACTCAGAATGACACGTCTGCTCTTATCTCAGCTAGTTATGCAGTCCCGAGTCCCGGTCCTCGGCTGGACCGCCGGCAAGCTCCTGCCACTCCCTGCTAGCCAGGTGCCAGCCGTCCCTCCGGCTGGACCGCCGCAGCTCCTGCCAGTCCTGCTGCAGGTGCAAGCTGTCCCTGGTCCCGGCTGTAAATAAATAGTGTGGATATTCGGAGCATTTTCCTTCAATTGTGATATTTGTGATTTTTGTATTCTGTTGCAGTCGCTGGGCATCGCCACTTTTTAATTTCACTGCATATCCAGTATGTGTTTGTACAATTACATTTCTTGAAACAAGTTTCATAATTGCTGGGTAGCCTGCATAATAGCTGGGATAAGAGCAGAGGTGCCATTCTGAGTGCCAGCCATCCCCGGTCCCGGCTGAACCGCCGCAGCTCCTGCCGGTCCCTGCTGCCAGGTGCCAGCCGTCCCGAGTCCCAGTCCCGGCTGGACCGCCGCAGCTCCTGCCGGTCCCTGCTGCCAGGTGCCAGCCGTCCCGAGTCCCGGTCCCGGCTGGACCGCCGCAGCTCCTGCCGGTCCCTGCTGCCAGGTGCCAGCCGTCCCGAGTCCCGGTCCCGGCTGGACCGCCGCAGCTCCTGCCGGTCCCTGCTGCCAGGTGCCAGCCGTCCCGAGTCCCGGTCCCGGCTGGACCGCCGCAGCTCCTGCCGGTCCCTGCTGCCAGGTGCCAGCCTCCCCGAGTCCCGGCTGCAACGCCGCAGCCTCTCCCGGTCCCGGCTGCACCGCAGCAGTTCCTGCCGGTTCCGGCTGCCAGGTCTCAGCCGTCCCGAGTCCCGGTCCCGGCTGGACCGCCGCAGCTCCTGCCACTCCCTGCTGCCAGGTGCCAGCCGTCCCGAGTCCCGGTCCCGGCTAGACCGCCGCAGCTCCTGCCAGTCCCTGCTGCCAGGTGCCAGCCGTCCCGAGTCCCGGTCCCGGCTAGACCGCCGCAGCTCCTGCCACTCCCTGCTGCCAGGTGCCAGCCGTCCCGAGTCCCGGTCCCGGCTGGACCGCCGCAGCTCCTGCCGGTCCCTGCTGCCAGGTGCCAGCCGTCCCGAGTCCCGGTCCCGGCTGGACCGCCGCAGCTCCTGCCGGTCCCTGCTGCCAGGTCTCAGCCGTCCCGAGTCCCGGTCCCGGCTGGACCGCCGCAGCTCCTGCCGGTCCCTGCTGCCAGGTGCCAGCCGTCCCGAGTCCCGGTCCCGGCTGCACCGCAGCAGTTCCTGCCGGTTCCGGCTGCCAGGTCTCAGCCGTCCCGAGTCCCGGTCCCGGCTGGACCGCCGCAGCTCCTGCCACTCCCTGCTGCCAGGTGCCAGCCGTCCCGAGTCCCGGTCCCGGCTGGACCGCCGCAGCTCCTGCCGGTCCCTGCTGCCAGGTCTCAGCCATCCCGAGTCCCGGTCCCGGCTGGACCGCCGCAGCTCCTGCCTGTCCCTGCTGCCAGGTGCCAGCCGTCCCGAGTCCCGGTCCCGGCTGGACCGCCGCAGCTCCTGCCGGTCCCTGCTGCCAGGTCTCTGGCTGGGATAAGAGCAGAAGTGCCATTCTGAGTGCCAGCCATCCCCGGTCCCGGCTGAACCGCCGCAGCTCCTGCCGGTCCCTGCTGCCAGGTGCCAGCCGTCCCGAGTCCCAGTCCCGGCTGGACCGCCGCAGCTCCTGCCGGTCCCTGCTGCCAGGTGCCAGCCGTCCCGAGTCCCGGTCCCGGCTGGACCGCCGCAGCTCCTGCCGGTCCCTGCTGCCAGGTCTCAGCCATCCCGAGTCCCGGTCCCGGCTGGACCGCCGCAGCTCCTGCCGGTCCCTGCTGCCAGGTCTCAGCCGTCCCGAGTCCCGGTCCCGGCTGGACCGCCGCAGCTCCTGCCACTCCCTGCTGCCAGGTGCCAGCCGTCCCGAGTCCCGGTCCCGGCTGGACCGCCGCAGCTCCTGCCACTCCCTGCTGCCAGGTGCCAGCCGTCCCGAGTCCCGGTCCCGGCTGGACCGCCGCAGCTCCTGCCAGTCCCTGCTGCCAGGTGCCAGCTGTCCCTGGTCCCGGCTGTAAATAAATAGTGTGGATATTCGGAGCATTTTCCTTCAATTGTGATATTTGTGATTTTTGTATTCTGTTGCAGTCGCTGGGCATCGCCACTTTTTAATTTCACTGCATATCCAGTATGTGTTTGTACAATTACATTTCTTGAAACAAGTTTCATAATTGCTGGGTAGCCTGCATAATAGCTGGGATAAGAGCAGAGGTGCCATTCTGAGTGCCAGCCATCCCCGGTCCCGGCTGAACCGCCGCAGCTCCTGCCGGTCCCTGCTGCCAGGTGCCAGCCGTCCCGAGTCCCAGTCCCGGCTGGACCGCCGCAGCTCCTGCCGGTCCCTGCTGCCAGGTGCCAGCCGTCCCGAGTCCCGGTCCCGGCTGGACCGCCGCAGCTCCTGCCGGTCCCTGCTGCCAGGTGCCAGCCGTCCCGAGTCCCGGTCCCGGCTGGACCGCCGCAGCTCCTGCCGGTCCCTGCTGCCAGGTGCCAGCCTCCCCGAGTCCCGGCTGCAACGCCGCAGCCTCTCCCGGTCCCGGCTGCACCGCAGCAGTTCCTGCCGGTTCCGGCTGCCAGGTCTCAGCCGTCCCGAGTCCCGGTCCCGGCTGGACCGCCGCAGCTCCTGCCACTCCCTGCTGCCAGGTGCCAGCCGTCCCGAGTCCCGGTCCCGGCTAGACCGCCGCAGCTCCTGCCAGTCCCTGCTGCCAGGTGCCAGCCGTCCCGAGTCCCGGTCCCGGCTAGACCGCCGCAGCTCCTGCCACTCCCTGCTGCCAGGTGCCAGCCGTCCCGAGTCCCGGTCCCGGCTGGACCGCCGCAGCTCCTGCCGGTCCCTGCTGCCAGGTGCCAGCCGTCCCGAGTCCCGGTCCCGGCTGGACCGCCGCAGCTCCTGCCGGTCCCTGCTGCCAGGTCTCAGCCGTCCCGAGTCCCGGTCCCGGCTGGACCGCCGCAGCTCCTGCCAGTCCCTGCTGCCAGGTGCCAGCCTCCCCGAGTCCCGGCTGCAACGCCGCAGCCTCTCCCGGTCCCGGCTGCACCGCAGCAGTTCCTGCCGGTTCCGGCTGCCAGGTCTCAGCCGTCCCGAGTCCAGGTCCCGGCTGGACCGCCGCAGCTCCTGCCACTCCCTGCTGCCAGGTGCCAGCCGTCCCGAGTCCCGGTCCCGGCTAGACCGCCGCAGCTCCTGCCAGTACCTGCTGCCAGGTGCCAGCCGTCCCGAGTCCCGGTCCCGGCTGGACCGCCGCAGCTCCTGCCAGTCCCTGCTGCCAGGTGCCAGCTGTCCCTGGTCCCGGCTGTAAATAAATAGTGTGGATATTCAGAGCATTTTCCTTCAATTGTGATATTTGTGATTTTTGTATTCTGTTGCAGTCGCTGGGCATCGCCACTTTTTAAATTCAATGCATATCCAGTATGTGTTTGTACAATTACATTTCTTGAAACAAGTTTCATAATTGCTGGGTAGCCTGCATAATAGCTGGGATAAGAGCAGAAGTGCCATTCTGAGTGCCAGCCATCCCCGGTCCCGGCTGAACCGCTGCAGCTCCTGCCAGTCCCTGCTGCCAGGTGCCAGCCGTCCCGAGTCCCGGTCCCGGCTGGACCGCCGCAGCTCCTGCCGGTCCATGCTGCCAGGTGCCAGCCGTCCCGAGTCCCGGTCCCGGCTGGACCGCCGCAGCTCCTGCCGGTCCCTGCTGCCAGGTGCCAGCCTCCCCGAGTCCCGGCTGCAACGCCGCAGCCTCTCCCGGTCCCGGCTGCACCGCAGCAGTTCCTGCCGGTTCCGGCTGCCAGGTCTCAGCCGTCCCGAGTCCTGGTCCCGGCTGGACCGCCGCAGCTCCTGCCGGTCCCTGCTGCCAGGTGCCAGCCGTCCCGAGTCCCGGTCCCGGCTGGACCGCCGCAGCTCCTGCCGGTCCCTGCTGCCAGGTGCCAGCCGTCCCGAGTCCCGGTCCCGGCTGGACCGCCGCAGCTCCTGCCGGTCCCTGCTGCCAGGTCTCAGCCGTCCCGAGTCCCGGTCCCGGCTGGACCGCCGCAGCTCCTGCCTGTCCCTGCTGCCAGGTGCCAGCCGTCCCGAGTCCCGGTCCCAGCTGGACCGCCGCAGCTCCTGCCGGTTCCGGTTGCCAGGTCTCAGCCGTCCCGAGTCCCGGTCCCGGCTGGACCGCCGCAGCTCCTGCCACTCCCTGCTGCCAGGTGCCAGCCGTCCCGAGTCCCGGTCCCGGCTAGACCGCCGCAGCTCCTGCCAGTCCCTGCTGCCAGGTGCCAGCCGTCCCGAGTCCCGGTCCCGGCTGGACCGCCGCAGCTCCTGCCAGTCCCTGCTGCCAGGTGCCAGCTGTCCCTGGTCCCGGCTGTAAATAAATAGTGTGGATATTCAGAGCATTTTCCTTCAATTGTGATATTTGTGATTTTTGTATTCTGTTGCAGTCGCTGGGCATCGCCACTTTTTAAATTCAATGCATATCCAGTATGTGTTTGTACAATTACATTTCTTGAAACAAGTTTCATAATTGCTGGGTAGCCTGCATAATAGCTGGGATAAGAGCAGAAGTGCCATTCTGAGTGCCAGCCATCCCCGGTCCCGGCTGAACCGCTGCAGCTCCTGCCGGTCCCTGCTGCCAGGTGCCAGCCGTCCCGAGTCCCGGTCCCGGCTAGACCGCCGCAGCTCCTGCCGGTCCCTGCTGCCAGGTGCCAGCCGTCCCGAGTCCCGGTCCCGGCTGGACCGCCGCAGCTCCTGCCGGTCCCTGCTGCCAGGTGCCAGCCGTCCCGAGTCCCGGTCCCGGCTGGACCGCCGCAGCTCCTGCCGGTCCCTGCTGCCAGGTGCCAGCCGTCCCGAGTCCCGGTCGCGGCTGGACCGCCGCAGCTCCTGCCGGTCCCTGCTGCCAGGTCTCAGCCGTCCCGAGTCCCGGTCCCGGCTGAACCGCCGCAGCTCCTGCCAGTCCCTGCTGCCAGGTGCCAGCCTCCCCGAGTCCCGGCTGCAACGCCGCAGCCTCTCCCGGTCCCGGCTGCACCGCAGCAGTTCCTGCCGGTTCCGGCTGCCAGGTCTCAGCCGTCCCGAGTCCAGGTCCCGGCTGGACCGCCGCAGCTCCTGCCACTCCCTGCTGCCAGGTGCCAGCCGTCCCGAGTCCCGGTCCCGGCTAGACCGCCGCAGCTCCTGCCAGTCCCTGCTGCCAGGTGCCAGCCGTCCCGAGTCCCGGTCCCGGCTGGACCGCCGCAGCTCCTGCCAGTCCCTGCTGCCAGGTGCCAGCTGTAAATAAATAGTGTGGATATTCAGAGCATTTTCCTTCAATTGTGATATTTGTGATTTTTGTATTCTGTTGCAGTCGCTGGGCATCGCCACTAATAGCTGGGATAAGAGCAGAAGTGCCATTCTGAGTGCCAGCCATCCCCGGTCCCGGCTGAACCGCCGCAGCTCCTGCCAGTCCCTGCTGCCAGGTGCCAGCCGTCCCGAGTCCCGGTCCCGGCTGGACCGCCGCAGCTCCTGCCGGTCCCTGCTGCCAGGTGCCAGCCGTCCCGAGTCCCGGTCCCGGCTGGACCGCCGCAGCTCCTGCCGGTCCCTGCTGCCAGGTGCCAGCCGTCCCGAGTCCCGGTCCCGGCTGGACCGCCGCAGCTCCTGCCGGTCCCTGCTGCCAGGTCTCAGCCGTCCCGAGTCCCGGTCCCGGCTGGACCGCCGCAGCTCCTGCCGGTCCCTGCTGCCAGGTGCCAGCCGTCCCGAGTCCCGGTCCCGGCTGGACCGCCGCAGCTCCTGCCGGTCCCTGCTGCCAGGTCTCAGCCGTCCCGAGTCCCGGTCCCGGCTGGACCGCCGCAGCTCCTGCCACTCCCTGCTGCCAGGTGCCAGCCGTCCCGAGTCCCGGTCCCGGCTGGACCGCCGCAGCTCCTGCCACTCCCTGCTGCCAGGTGCCAGCCGTCCCGAGTCCCGGTCCCGGCTGGACCGCCGCAGCTCCTGCCAGTCCCTGCTGACAGGTGCCAGCTGTCCCTGGTCCCGGCTGTAAATAAATAGTGTGGATATTCGGAGCATTTTCCTTCAATTTTGATATTTGTGATTTTTGTATTCTGTTGCAGTCGCTGGGCATCGCCACTTTTTAATTTCACTGCATATCCAGTATGTGTTTGTACAATTACATTTCTTGAAAAAAGTTTCATAATTGCTGGGTAGCCTGCATAATAGCTGGGATAAGAGCAGAAGTGCCATTCTGAGTGCCAGCCATCTGAGTGCCATTCTGAGTGCCAGCCGTCCCGAGTCCCGGTCCCGGCTGGACCGCCGCAGCTCCTGCCGGTCCCTGCTGCCAGGTGCCAGCCGTCCCGAGTCCCGGTCCCGGCTGGACCGCCGCAGCTCCTGCCGGTCCCTGCTGCCAGGTGCCAGCCTCCCCGAGTCCCGGCTGCAACGCCGCAGCCTCTCCCGGTCCCGGCTGCACCGCAGCAGTTCCTGCCGGTTCCGGCTGCCAGGTCTCAGCCGTCCCGAGTCCCGGTCCCGGCTGGACCGCCGCAGCTCCTGCCACTCCCTGCTGCCAGGTGCCAGCTGTCCCGAGTCCCGGTCCCGGCTAGACCGCCGCAGCTCCTGCCAGTCCCTGCTGCCAGGTGCCAGCCGTCCCGAGTCCCGGTTCCGGCTAGACCGCCGCAGCTCCTGCCAGTCCCTGCTGCCAGGTGCCAGCCGTCCCGAGTCCCGGTCCCGGCTGGACCGCCGCAGCTCCTGCCAGTCCCTGCTGCCAGGTGCCAGCTGTAAATAAATAGTGTGGATATTCAGAGCATTTTCCTTCAATTGTGATATTTGTGATTTTTGTATTCTGTTGCAGTCGCTGGGCATCGCCACTTTTTAATTTCACTGCATATCCAGTATGTGTTTGTACAATTACATTTCTTGAAACAAGTTTCATAATTGCTGGGTAGCCTGCATAATAGCTGGGATAAGAGCAGAAGTGCCATTCTGAGTGCCAGCCATCCCCGGTCTCGGCTGAACCGCTGCAGCTCCTGCCGGTCCCTGCTGCCAGGTGCCAGCCGTCCCGAGTCCCGGTCCCGGCTGGACCGCCGCAGCTCCTGCCGGTCCCTGCTGCCAGGTCTCAGCCGTCCCGAGTCCCGGTCCCGGCTGGACCGCCGCAGCTCCTGCCACTCCCTGCTGCCAGGTGCCAGCCGTCCCGAGTCCCGGTCCCGGCTAGACCGCCGCAGCTCCTGCCAGTCCCTGCTGCCAGGTGCCAGCCGTCCCGAGTCCCGGTCCCGGCTGGACCGCCGCAGCTCCTGCCAGTCCCTGCTGCCAGGTGCCAGCTGTCCCTGGTCCCGGCTGTAAATAAATAGTGTGGATATTCAGAGCATTTTCCTTCAATTGTGATATTTGTGATTTTTGTATTCTGTTGCAGTCGCTGGGCATCGCCACTTTTTAATTTCAATGCATATCCAGTATGTGTTTGTACAATTACATTTCTTGAAACAAGTTTCATAATTGCTGGGTAGCCTGCATAATAGCTGGGATAAGAGCAGAAGTGCCATTCTGAGTGCCAGCCATCCCCGGTCCCGGCTGAACCGCTGCAGCTCCTGCCGGTCCCTGCTGCCAGGTGCCAGCCGTCCCGAGTCCCGGTCCCGGCTGGACCGCCGCAGCTCCTGCCGGTCCCTGCTGCCAGGTGCCAGCCGTCCCGAGTCCCGGTCCCGGCTGGACCGCCGCAGCTCCTGCCGGTCCCTGCTGCCAGGTGCCAGCCGTCCCGAGTCCCGGTCCCGGCTGGACCGCCGCAGCTCCTGCCGGTCCCTGCTGCCAGGTCTCAGCCGTCCCGAGTCCCGGTCCCGGCTGGACCGCCGCAGCTCCTGCCGGTCCCTGCTGCCAGGTGCCAGCCGTCCCGAGTCCCGGTCCCGGCTGGACCGCCGCAGCTCCTGCCGGTCCCTGCTGCCAGGTCTCAGCCGTCCCGAGTCCCGGTCCCGGCTGGACCGCCGCAGCTCCTGCCACTCCCTGCTGCCAGGTGCCAGCCGTCCCGAGTCCCGGTCCCGGCTGGACCGCCGCAGCTCCTGCCACTCCCTGCTGCCAGGTGCCAGCCGTCCCGAGTCCCGGTCCCGGCTGGACCGCCGCAGCTCCTGCCAGTCCCTGCTGCCAGGTGCCAGCTGTCCCTGGTCCCGGCTGTAAATAAATAGTGTGGATATTCGGAGCATTTTCCTTCAATTGTGATATTTGTGATTTTTGTATTCTGTTGCAGTCGCTGGGCATCGCCACTTTTTAATTTCACTGCATATCCAGTATGTGTTTGTACAATTACATTTCTTGAAACAAGTTTCATAATTGCTGGGTAGCCTGCATAATAGCTGGGATAAGAGCAGAAGTGCCATTCTGAGTGCCAGCCATCCCCGGTCCCGGCTGAACCGCTGCAGCTCCTGCCGGTCCCTGCTGCCAGGTGCCAGCCGTCCCGAGTCCCGGTCCCGGCTGGACCGCCGCAGCTCCTGCCGGTCCCTGCTGCCAGGTGCCAGCCGTCCCGAGTCCCGGTCCCGGCTGGACCGCCGCAGCTCCTGCCGGTCCCTGCTGCCAGGTGCCAGCCTCCCCGAGTCCCGGCTGCAACGCCGCAGCCTCTCCCGGTCCCGGCTGCACCGCAGCAGTTCCTGCCGGTTCCGGCTGCCAGGTCTCAGCCGTCCCGAGTCCCGGTCCCGGCTGGACCGCCGCAGCTCCTGCCACTCCCTGCTGCCAGGTGCCAGCCGTCCCGAGTCCCGGTCCCGGCTAGACCGCCGCAGCTCCTGCCAGTCCCTGCTGCCCAGGTGCCAAGCCGTCCCGAGTCCCGGTCCGGCTAGACCGCCGCCAGGCTCCTGCCAGTCCCTGCTGCCAGGTGGCCAGCGCGTCCCGAGTCCCGGTCCCGGCTGGACCGCCGCAGCTCCTGCTCAGTCCCTGCTGCGTGTGTGTGTGTGTGTGTGTGTGTGTGTGTGTGTGTGTGTGTGTGTGTGTGTGTGTGTGTGTGTGTGCGCATGCGTGTGTCTTTAATGGGATAAGCAAATCAAGATGATTTGTGTTTTTATTTACCGTAGAATCTGGGGTCACGTAAAGCCTACTTCTACCTGCTAGTGTACCAACTGCGTGTGTTGGTGGAGAGACGGCGAGAACAGCAATACATCTACAATTACATTTACATTTAGGTTATTTGGCTTTTATCCAAAGCGACTTACAAAGAGTACATTTATTGAAGGACGCAGCAATATATCACTGTGGTACATAAAGATAATAATAGAGCAGGTTTCAAGCATTCATAGTTTTGAGGTTAATAGAACGAGTTTCATAATTGCTAGGTTGCTGGCATAATAGCTGGGATAAGAGCAGAAGTGCAATTCTGAGTGCATTACCAACATCTAAGAAGACAGAACACAGAAAAGGAGAGGGGAAAAGAGAAGAAACACTAAAGAACGTAAGGAGGCTACTGATAGTGTCCTGCGGAGACCAAGGTGCCACAAGCCACTTCTGTAAGCCGTAATTTCAAGCAAAGAATTCTGCCGTGTCAACAGAAAGCGTCACAGAGATGAAATAAAGAGACCATTGATTCTCTCGGATTCTCTTTTCTGTCTGTTAATTGTGTGAGCAACTGACTTATTCCTCCTCCCTCATCTTGTCCAACGTTAGAGTCCTGGATGAATGGTGAAAACCATTATAGATGTCAATAATCATTGTAGCTTCAATTCCACCCCCTTCTCTCTCTCTCTTTATCTCTCTCTCTCTCTCTCTCTCTCTCTCTCTCTCTCACACACACACACACACACACACACCAAAATGACCGTTTGGTCTCTGTTGTCACGTGGCCATGATGAGAACAGGGGTTTTGATGGCGATCATTTATATTGATCACAGTTTGGATAATCACAAAGGTTATATTAAGTCTAGGCTAAATTATTCAAATTCTTATTAGTGTTCTCCTTTCATTAAACAATTTCCTACTTTTATCCCTTTCCTCGTTCTCTTAAATAATTAAAATCTGGTGTCTCTATATAATGTGGAAGAGGAGACACTTAGTGTTTGTGTTGTAAGTGTATTTTGGTTCATTAAAATGGCTTAATATGTCTATGCTCCATTGCCCCCTCTGTTGTCAGAATCGGTCACTACACCAAACCATTCATCCAACAAATGGATCAAAATAGTCAAATAGAATGTTTGGAGGGATTGTGATCCACGATAGGAAAGGATCACTTTCAAGATTCACTGATAAAGTATATTATGCCGTTGTTTTAAAAAATATGGAAAATAATTATTCACATTCATGACTCATATTACCATCCTTGATTCAAGCCTTATCACCGAAAACTATATATGACGTCATATTTCCAGTAAAGTTTAACATTTTATAAATGTAAAATACTTTCTGAAGTGAGGAACTTGTGATCAAATGCAAATTACATCATAGCGCACCTCCACTCGACGACTCCCAGGCACACCCTGCCGGTTAGTAGCGGCACTGCAGCCAACTACATCACTGCACACATACAACACAATTGCACAGAACACACGATTACACACACACACACACACACACAATCCACAATTATCCACGTAACTTCCCATTTCAAACACCCTAATGGGGGTACGTTAGGCTACTCACTTCCCTTCTCTCTCTCTAACATTAGGAATGGGCTAATGAATTACAAGTGAATGCAAAAATGAACTGCACGTCTTCCTTTGTGTCACTAGATGGCAGCACTGCACTGGCGGTGGGCCGGTATGCGGCTCAATCGCCTCGTAATGAAGGCAACGTATATTACTGGGACATTTGATGCATAATAGCCCGCATAGGACCAATTGGCTTGTCACAGCCATAGCTAAGAGCAATGTGTACGTGTTCGCCGAGGCGACCATCAAATAATTAATTAATAATAATAATAATAATAATAATAATAATAATAATAATAATAATAATAATAATAATAATAGAGGCAGGGGTGTCGGACTGGGGGGAAAAGTGGGACTGACAACCCAGGGCCCAAAGTGGAGGGCGGCCCCGCTAAAAGCCTGAAATTAAAAGTTTGTCGCCACGTCTCGTGTTGTGCTGCATTTGGGTCTTAACACACCTGTTGCGAACTCTCCTCGTTCCACTCCAAGAGATGCAAAGTGTTGAAAAAGAAGAAACTGGTTCTGTGAGTCACGTAAATTAACTGAAGAAGAATAAATATTTTCCACTTTTATGCTGGGGCATGTAATGTTTTAGGCGTCTTGGTTGGTTGAGGTTACCTGTTAGGTGTGGAGGTCTGTACTGAGGTAACCAGACATTGTGATTTCTTCTGTCCACTTTCACGCTGCTTTCCTGAACTCTGCATCTTCATCACATGCATGTTGTCTTACTGATGGGAGTGTGGTCAGAGTGTGCAGAGATGCATGCTGGATACAGTGCCGTCTGGAGTCTACAGTTCTGTAGACGTGCCCCTCCAAGAGATACCAAGTGTTCAAGTGGCCGTCTTACGTCAGTTGCATGAGCTGGAATGTCCTTCAAGATGAAGAAAGGGATTCCCGAAGGACAAATGTCAAGGGCAAGATAATAATAATAATAATAATAAACTTTATTTTTATAGCACCTTTCATACAAGAAATTGCAGCCCAAAATGCTTTACAGCAGTAAAATAGGCATAAAATTAACATAAAATAGACAGAATAAAAGCAATGTAGAAAATAATAAAGATTTATTAAGACGAGCAGTGGATGTGGGATTCAACAACATATCGATGGTTGAGAACAGTACTCTAGGATTATTAGTATTGTTAGAGATGATCTTAGAGAAGTAGGCTTGTCTCTCTTTCCTCATAGCATTGTTATGAAAGGCAACACACTCTTTAAAAATATCATGGTGGACCTGGAGTTTTGTTTTGCGCCACAGTCGTTCAGCTCTGCGGCAGTTCCTTTTCAACTGACAGGTTGTGTTGTTTTTCCACGGTGCAATTTGGCGATTAGTTAGTTTTTTTTATTTTAATTGGAGCTACAGAGTCTATGGCCTTTCTTAGATTGTCATTGAAATGATTGGCAAGATCACACACAGTCGAATTAGAAGTGGGCAGAGCTGAAGAACACATCAGAGTGGAGAAATGTGCAGTTACTGTGGCATCGATGTAACGCTTCTTTACTGTACAGTCTGGCACCTCCTTGGCATTGGCCTCCAGAATGACACCAAAAGAACCTGGGGCATTGTCTAGGAGGGCGATAGAGAGTAATAACAAGGGTGGGTAACTGATCTGAGTGATATAGCTAGATATTCAAAGCTTTGGAAATTCCCAAAAGACGTTGCTATACAGTTCAAACCCTCAGAAAAAATGTAGGCAATGCCACCACCCTTTTGTCCTTCCCTAATAGATTGTAGGAAGCTATAATTGGGAGGAGAGGCTTCAATGAGCGCAGCTGAACCAGCTGATGATAGCCAGGTTTCTGTCATAAACATACAATCTAATTTATGTTCAGAAATAAAATCATTAATAAAAAACGTCTTATTGGTCAGTGACCTGATATTGAGAAGAGCCATATTGAGCCAAGCATTTTTACATTTGGAGGTCGGCGGCATCGTTTTGATGGTGATTACATTTCTCTTAGCTGAGCTCAGCTGTAGGGATTCCCTTTGAAAACGTCCCATTCCTTTTCTAAAACCTGTCAGGACAGGGGATGGAGGAAAGGACTACCAGTGCATCAGTGGGAGAAAGAGGCCAGCGGGGGGAGCTGGTGGGTAGAGTGGGACTGTGGGCTCCCACTGTGGGCGGAGAAGAAAACTCCGAGGGGGGGGTCATGTGGAGCAGACTGTCGATAAAAGCAAAGTTGTGGGTTCTGCAAGCGGACTGGATCCATGAGCTAAGGCTAATAAGTCTGCTAACACGCTCTATTCCATGGGACAGCGTCGGGAGAGGACCACTGATAAAAACACGCTTCCCACAGTTTTTTTTTTAAAAGGCTGAACAAGTCATTAAAATCCTTCTTTGTCAGCTCAGACTGCCGACGAGCTGTGTCGTTACTGCCCACATGGACTACTACCCGGTTTATGGAGGGTGGGAGTGATTGCAGCAGCCCAGGAAGTTTATCCAGGATGACCGGGACTGTGGCTCCAGGAACACAGTGTCTGGTTATGCTGTCACCTACTATCAAGGTGGTAGGATGGAAACGTGGACTAGGGGGAGAGGACTCACTGGTGGAAGGTGCAGAGTCCACACTGCGTGGCGGGGATGGTAGGTGATGCGGCGAGACGGTGGTCCCAGCCCCGGCAGGAGGAGCGTGTGCCCAGCTGGGATGGTCATGAAAGTGCCGAAATACGGCGTCATCCGTCGGGCAGAGGAGGTCGCCAACTGGGAGGATGGTCGCTGATTCCCCACAGCAGCTGAGCGGCAAACCTCCCGAGCGAGCTCCAGCAGCGCCGGCCGCCGCAGTCAGAGGAGGGGAAGGTCTGCGGGGAGGAGCGCCTGAGGTGGGAAGTCAGCGATGTCAACAGGCGCTGCAATCAGGTCCGGATCCCGACGAGAAGGGGCTGCCGAAGCAGGGTCGTCCGTCAAACAGACCGGAGAGTCAGCCGCCGACAGGACCTCATCAGCCAGGGCAGCATAGCGGTTGGAGAGGTTGAGGCGAGGGGGAGAGGCTGACCCCGCTGAGCCTCTTTTGCTGCCCCGCACCACCACCTCAGCCCGCCAAACAAAAGAGTGCTATACAGTTCAAACCCTCAGAAAAAATGGAGGCAATGCCACCACCCTTCTTTCCTTCCCTAAAAGATTGTAGGAAGCTATAATTGGGAGGAGAGGCTTCAATGAGCGCAGCTGAACCAGCTGATGATAGCCAGGTTTCTGTCATAAACATACAATCTAATTTATGTTCAGAAATAAAATCATTAATAAAAAACGTCTTATTGGTCAGTGACCTGATATTGAGAAGAGCCATATTGAGCCTAGCATTTTTACATTTGGAGGTCGGCGGCATCGTTTTGATGGTGATTACATTTCTCTTAGCTGAGCTCAGCTGTAGGGATTCCCTTTGAAAACGTCCCATTCCTTTTCTAAAACCTGTCAGGACAGGGATGGAGGAAGGGACTACCAGTGCATCAGTGGGAGAAAGAGGCCAGCGGGGGGAGCTGGTGAGTAGAGTGGGACTGTGGGCTCCCACTGTGGCTGGAGAAGAAAACTCCGAGGGGGAGGGGGGGGGTCATGTGGAGCAGACTGTCGATAAAAGCAAAGTTGTGGGTTCTGCAGGCGGACTGGAGCCATGAGCTAAGGCTAATAAGTCTGCTAAAACGCTCTATTCCATGGGATAGCGTCGGGAGAGGACCACTGATGAAAACACGCTTCCCACAGTTTTTTAAAAGGCTGAACAAGTCATTAAAATCCTTCTTTGTCAGCTCAGACTGCCGACGAGCTGTGTCGTTACTGCCCACATGGACTAATACCCGGTTTATGGAGGGTGGGAGTGATTGCAGCAGCCCAGGAAGTTTATCCAGGATGACCGGGACTGTGGCTCCAGGAACACAGTGTCTGGTTATGCTGTCACCTACTATCAAGGTGGTAGGATGGAAAAGTGGACTAGGGGGAGAGGACTCACTGGTGGAAGGTGCAGAGTCCACACTGCGTGACCGGGGTGGTAGGTGATGCGGCGAGACGGCGGTCCCAGCCCCGGCAGGAGGAGCGTGTGCCCAGATGGGATGGTCAGAAAAGTGCCGAAATACGGCTTCCTTAAGCATCATCCGTCGGGCAGAGGAGGTCGCCAACTGGGAGGGTGGTCGCTGACTCCCCACAGCTGAGCGGCAAACCTCCCGAGCTCCAGCAGCGCCGGCCGCCGCAGTCAGAGGAGGAAGGTCTGCGGGGAGGAGCGCCTCAGCAGAGTCTGTCACCCCGGTACGGTCGGGCACCAGAGGTGGGAAGTCAGCGATGTCAACAGGCGCTGCAATCAGGTCCGGATCCCGACGAGAAGGGGCTGCCGAAGCAGGGTCGTCCGTCAAACAGACCGGAGAGTCAGCCGCCGACAGGACCTCATCAGCCAGGGCAGCATAGCGGTTGGAGAGGTTGAGGCGAGGGGGAGAGGCTGACCCCGCTGAGCCTCTTTTGCTGCCCCGCACCACCACCTCAGCCCAGCTTGCTTCATGGCCCGGTGTGGAGCAGGACGTGGGTCGCTGGGCGATCCTAACTTTCTGGATTGATCAGCCACCATAAAGCTGGACAGCAGTGGGAGACGACTCGTAAAACTGGACAGCAGAGTCTTTTTTCTGAAGCTCATATGAAAGCTGAGGTCAGCTATCTTTTTATTTGCCTTCTTCAGGAGTTTGCTGTCCTCCCGGGGCACTGCAGGCATTATAGGTGCTGAGGATGTAGCCATTAGCTTAGCCGTCTCAGCTAGTTAGCTTAGCCGCCGGCTACAATATAAATGTTTTGTTTGCGCGTCTCTCCCTATACTACTATACTACTATACTACTATACTACTGATCTTAAGTATAGTATTGCCCCATCAATATGCAAATTTGAATGAACATTTAAAATGTGAATTATTTTTTTCCCTTTAATTAGTTATCATAATTATGATCATAATAAAACACAGGACAAAGATTGTAGGCAAATAAAAAATACTTTTTTTACTAAGTCAATATTGCAAACATGAAATCTGCACAAAATTATTACTTTATTTACATTTTACTTTTTCAGTTGAGTTTTGTTCATAAACAATATAACAATATCAACAATATAACAATATCACAATATCAACAAATATAACAAAATATTCCCTTTCATTACACACAATTGTTTGTGAAAAATAAAGGCAATAGTGCAAAATAACTAAACAAAAGCAAAAACTACTATTGGCTCTCATTCACGACCTTTGGCTTTTTGCCCCCAAAGCCCTCCTGTGTCCAAGGAATTACAGGAGAATTAGACTTTTATAGGTTTTTGTTCAGAAACATGTTTACATTTTTCCCTTTTTATTGCACTTCTTCTCTGACTTACTAACTGTCCTGCCTTAGGGAAATCCTTGCACAGTCCTTCCTCCAATCCAAGGGGATTGAAGTGGACTGTGACAACATCGAGGCATGCCACCCTCTGCCCCGGAGAAATTACAACACACCAGCCATCATCATCATGAGGTTTGTTAACAAAACACAAAACTGCATTGTTAAAACAAGGAAGGAAGCTGAAAGGATCAAACGTATTCATAAATGAACACCTGACAAAACGAAACGCCGACATCGCCAGAAAAGCACGCTACCTGAAAAAACTGGGAAAAATTCAAAACACATGGACCACCAACTGCAAAGTATTCATTAAATTAAACGGAACGCCGGAACAAGCCATAGTTTTGGTCATCAGAAACATGGAGGAATTGGACAAATATCAATGATCATCCTACATGGTATAAGGTATGAACACTCAAAACAACCATGACACAGTCCGAAAGAACTCATTCATCTACATCTGGAGACAATAATTATATCGCTGAAAGGATTGCTGATCATGATAAACTGGAACTGAAAACATTTCAATACACTGACCATAATCTACTTGACTTGGAAAATGATATAGACCCGGACAATAACTTCTTCTCCAACGTTAACGACAACTGCTGCTACTACACAGAGGAACAGTTCAACCAGACCATTAAAACGGAAAACAATTTATCAATAATCCATTTCAATAGTAGAAGCCTGTATGCTAACTTCAATAACATTAAGGATTATTTAAGACAGTTTACAAAATCATTCAATATAATTGCCATATCAGAAACATGGATCAATGCTGATAAAGGAATGGACTTCAAACTGGATGGGTATGAATTTAACTGGATAAACAGAACAAGAGTGGAGGAGGTGTGGCTCTGTATGTGGATAGAAACTTGAATTATAAGGTGGTAGAAAGTATGACAACTGTGATTGATAACTTATTAGAATGCATAACGATTGAAATCTGTAAAGAAAAAAACAAATGTTATAATTAGCTGTGTATATATAGAGCACCAGGCTCTAGTATTTAAGGACTGGATGGAAGGGATGTTTTCAAAAAACTAACCAAAAAGCTATTTTCATCTGTGGTGACTTAAACATTGACCTGCTAAATCCTAATAAACATAAAATGACTGACGAATGTATTAATACAATGTACAGCTTGGGCTTATATCCAAAAATCACCAGACCCAGCAGAATCACACCCCATTGTGCCACTTTAATCGACAACATATTCACTAATACAGTGAGCGAACTATTAATTAACATCAGTGACCACCTACCAGTTTTCACAGTTTATGACAACTACAAGAAAAATCAGCCAAATGAAAAACTACAATACAGACGAGTGAGGACAGAGGAAATTATGAATGCACTAAAGAACTTGCTAGCACAAAATTGGGATATTGTGTATATAATGAAAATGACACTGACAATGCATATGAAACATTTTGGAATTTTATATCATAAAAACTGTCCTATAAAACCATATAGCAGATTACATACACAGACCGACCATGGATCACAAAGGGATTGCAAAATGCATGTAAAAAGAAAAAATACTCAATAGAAAATTCATAAAACAAGGAAATAAAGAGGCTGAAAAAAAATATAAAAACAAGTTAGCCAACATTATAAGGGTATGCAGGAAGGAATACTATTGTAAAATATGGGACGTATTAAATAATGTTATTAAAAATGGTTATAGACAATGATATTACCCTCAGCATTTTTTTGATAACATTAAAAAAGACTATCCATGAATAGTTTTAATCATTTTTTTGTAAATGTTGGACCAAATCTGGCAGAAAAAATCCCTGATCCATCGTCATCTGAGGATTGTAATGATAAACTTATAGATAGGAATCCCAGCTCAATGTTCCTTACAGCAGTGGATGAAAAAGAAATAAGATATTGTAAATAAATGTAAATACAAAACATATACTGACTGTGAAGAAATTTACATGACAATTGTGAAAAAGGTCATTGAGGGGATCTCAGAACCACTAACATACATCTGTAACTTATCATTTCAAACCGGTAAATTTCCTCACAAAATGAAAATAGCTAAAGTTGTGCCGCTGTATAAAACTGGGGATAGACACCACTTTACAAATTACAGGCCTGTTTCTTTACTTCCGCAATTCTCTAAAATTCTAGAAAAACATCACTGGCATTAATTTAATCAATAGAGGAAATTACAAATGCCATAGATCACAAACAGTATGCAATTGGAATATTCATAGATCTTAAAAAAGCTTTTGATACAATTAATCACAACATATTAATCAATAAACTGGAAGGGTACGGGATCAGGGGGGTGGTATTGAACTGGGTGAGAAGTTATTTAAGAGACCGAAAACAATTTGTAAAGTTGGGTAAAAATATTCTTCGTCATGCTTGGACATTGCTTGCTGCGTTGCCCAGGGATCGGTACTGGGTCCAAAACTGTTTATTCTTTATATAAATGATATCTGTAAGGTATCAAATATATTAAAAATAAGTTTTGTTTGCAGATGACAAACATTTTTTGTTTTGGGGGGAACTTGCAGGAGCTGTTGGTGATTGTCACTGCAGAAATGGGTAAACTAAAGGGGTGGTTTGACAGAAACAAATTATCATTAAACTTAAGTAAAACAAAAATCATGTTATTTTGGTAAATTGTAATAGAAATACTCAAGTACAGATACGGGTTGATGGTGTAGACATCGAAAGAGTTCATGAAAACAAGTTCCTTGGTTTAATAATAGATGACAAAATAAGCTGGAAATCTCCCATAAAACATGTACAAAATAAACTGTCAAGAAGCATTTCAGTACTGGGTAAGACAAAACACTTTCTGGACCACAAATCACTCCACATTCTCTACTGTTCACTGGTTCTACCATATTTAAATTACTGTGCGGAGGTGTGTGGCAATACTTATAAATGTACAACACAATTAGGGGTGGGAATCTCTTGGCACCTCACGATTCGATTTGATTCCGATTCAGAGGTCAACGATTCGATTCTAAACCGATTATCAATGCATCTCGATGCAACTCGATGCAACAATTTTTTTATGTACATTTCCATGCGTGATTTAAAAAAATATGTATATACTTTTGCTACTCAGAGGCCACCAGGGGCGCACTGATCAAGAAGCGCAAGAGCGAAAGACAGTTCGCGCCATGGGTAACGAGAGCAAAAACACGAGAGCGAGACAGATAGTAGGAGAGCGAGACAGTTTTGCGCCAAGAAAGTGTTCATGCACACACCCTCATTATGGACCGACGAAGAGGACTTCGGTGGGTTTTAGTACGCAGGAGGAAGACGATGACACGGGTAATGGCTGACTTTCTGGTATAACGGGCTTGTTGTTTTGATACAATAAACGGCTGCGTTTACTGCCCACCTTTACTGCTGTGTTGGCACTTTTGGGAAAAGATGCTGGTTATTTTTTTTAAGCAGCCGTGTTACTGCACCTTTACTCCGTGTTACAGGCAAGCACTTTTAAAAACCAAATTAATTTAGCCATTTAACTTTTTGCCTCGTCAAGTGCTGTAAGCTTTGTTTTTTGTTATACTGCACTACTACTATGACTACAGGACGTGCGCTGGAGCGCACCGTTGTATTATTTGTGTACTGCACGAATGCTTTTCGTCATGTCAAAGATGTGAACAGTTTGATTGTTTGATTGAAAGATTTATTCGTGTTTCCCAAATGTTAATAAATGGGACGCTTTGCGTTACCCAAACAGTCATCTCTGTCCCGACAATCCCCTCCGTGGTAGCAGGAACCTTATATATCGGCAATTAAACATTAAAACACCTGCGGCTTATAGTCGGGTGTGGCTTATATATGGAACAATCTTGTATTTCCCTCAAATTTAGCTGGTGCGGCTTATATTCAGATGCGTCTATAGTCCGGAAATTACGGTATATAAACAAACTCGCACATGTGTTTGGGTGCGCATGCGTGTATAGCAGAGAACCGGCAGGCAGAAAGGGAGAGTTTTCTGTAGCGCTCTTGCAGCAAGCGAACAGAATGTTGCAGCAGGCAAACTAATTAAATTTTTAAATTCCGATTATTAAACTTATCTGAATCGATTCGGAATCGTTCTGGAGAGAATCGCGATGCATCGAAGAAACGATTATTATTCCCACCCCTAAACACAATCATTGACTATACTGCAAAAAAGAGCCATAAGGATCATTCATAACTCCAGTTACAGGAATCATACAAATGTACTATTTTTTTAAATCAAATGCATTAAAATTCACTGACATGGTTCAATTTCAAACTGCACAAATAATGTACAAAGCAATAAACAAGCTACTTCCTGGTAACATTCAGAAATTGTTTTTTAATAGAGATGGTTATAATTTGAGGGGGGAATTGAATTTAAAACATCTTTATTTTCGCACAACGTTAAGTTTTTGTGTTTCCGTATGTGGAGTGAAGCTGTGGAACGGGTTGAGTGTGGAGCTCAAGCAATGTCCAAGCATGACCCAGTTTAAAAAGCGGTACAAAAATGTTTTTTTTACGAGGTACAGGGAGGAAGAAGGGCTTTGAAAAACACTTTTTGTTTATTTATAGTACTTGTTTATTTTGTTTGTTAATATGTACTTTTGTAAATGTGCATGTTTATGGGTGTGCGGGTACACATAAACTTAATTGAGTGATGGAAAAGGGGTAGGATTAAATAAGCTTATGCTTCTTCCGGCTCCTTTTTGGACATGTTAGGTTATTTTCTTTTACTGTATTCTATTTATTGTATTGTTCTAACATGTTCAAAATAAAGCCTGCATCAATCAATTCTGAGCAAATGTTGTCAGCACTGTGTTTTCCTGAAAAACTACTGGTTTCTGGACATATGCTTGCATTTGCCAGTTCTCATCAATGGTATGGCATGAGACGGTTAAATAAGCCTCTGTGGCTCTTGATGTCCACATATCCATTGTGAGTACAACACTGTTTGCAACATCCAGAGATTTTTTCACTTTTGAGCGACACTCTTAATACAGCGGTGGTATTTTCCCTCATTACATTTTTCCTACTTGGAATCTTGTAGCGATGATCAAGTGTCTTTACAAAATTCCTAAAACCCTCATCTTGAACCACAGAGAGAAGTTGTAGGTCCTTTACAATCATTTCAGCAAGGCTCCTTGTGATAGCCATAGCTCTTGGAGAATCACCAAGGTGAAATAATGAACTCTATAACCTATCTGCATGTAGCCTAAATATAGGAATACTAATGCTCCTTTGACAGTTAACAAAAGGGTTATTATATTCAACCATATTCATATTTCAGGTTTGAGGTATATATCTTTATATAGGTATATATTTTTCAGTTCCAGTAAAATAATTCATTTAGATTTATTTCAACTGGCTGAATATATTATATGACTGTCTGAATAGTGTATATTTAATCAGTCTGCTAAAATTACAACTATGATGACCAATTACACTTAAATAAAATAGCATTAACTAATGCTGGAGATGACTAAGTCTTACTTTCACTTCTATAAATCAGCTACCTGGATATTGTTGGCCATGCTGAAAGGTCTCTGACGGTGACTTCTGTCTCGGTGCCGGGGGTCTGGTTGTGGTTTGGGGATTCCCCTCCTCCTCTCTCCGTTTATTTAGCACCTCGGAGTTCTGTTTTGGGTGTGTTTTCAGATGTGTGTATAGGTTAGTGGTGTTGCCAGAGTACCTAATTTGTTTTCTGCAAACATCGCAGCTTGCAGTATTGTGGTCTATAGCTGTAAAACAACACCAAACGACACTCCTCTTCATCATCCAGCAGCAACTGCTGCTGGGTGAGAGGAGCGCTGATTGGCTGTCTGCACGTCATGCACAACCACTATGACGTCACGGGAGTTGTGTACGTTCAGTACTGAGAATAGAAACTGAAACTTAAGTATCGATCTCATCACGCAAGTATTGATCAATACCGATACCAACATTGGTGTCGATACATCGATATTTTAGATCGATCCGCCCACCACTAGTTAGAACACAACCTAGGTCTTACACCGGAGAACCAGGGAACCCACGTCAACCTTCCTCTACATCAGTGTTAATTTTGGCAGCTATTTTAGATTTAGTCTTGGTCTTAGTCTTTAGACGAAAATGCATATTAGTTTTAGTTACATTTAGTCATTTTTATCCTTCTTAGTTTTAGTCAACGGAAACTCATTAACTCTAGTTTTAGTCACATTTAAAAAATAAGATGACCGGAACTGCTGTGAACAACAGACCGGGTATCCTTCTAATGATGTATAGCATAGATCGACATACTGCGCGACGATTTGATGCATTCATCTGATTGATAAAAACCCGACAATGCGCGCCTGTCCCCCCCCCTCCTCGCTGGACCTAATTAACTGTTATAAGACGCAGAAGCGCTGGTCCTGTTCAACTTTAGTTGAACAGGACAGTTGTCAGTTTAAGTACTCCAGGAGGAGAAAGTCCTCCATAACAGTGGGCAGGGTAAATGGATCAATGTTATGTGTTTAGTAGGGGTGTGCATCTCTCCAAAAAAGACGATCCGATACATTTTTAAAATGGAACGATTCGGTTCGATTCAGTAGGATTCGATACGATTTGATGGGATCTGATAAGAGTTCCTTGTTTAAAGTAGACAATCATTTTACATTATGAATTAACATAATGTCAATCCTATAAATGTGGCATTGCTTACCTTCAAATAGATTTATCAAAGACCAGGGAAGTATTTTGTCACTTTTGACATGTGAATTCAGAAACATGTCATGTTTATTAGTGTAACATATTGCATTTTAAGAACTTTACAAAGCCCCTCTGACAATAAAACAAACTATTCAATTTCACTGTTGGCACAAATAAGAGCCAAAGTTCTGGAGAGGTCTGTGTAGGCTCAGATCAGGGAACAATGAACTACTGAGGTAGAAAATTCTAACAATTTCAAGACATCCCATCATGGCAAACTGTAAGCACTCATAGAATGTCTGTTTTGGACATTGGTGGACATCACAGATATTGCGCCAAGGATGTGCAATTACGCTACCGTGAGGCGCGCGTCAGGCTCCGAGTCAGCGTCTCTGGGGGGGGGGAGATGGATATCGCTGGATATTAGTGGGGACATGTCCCCAGCGTCCCCACTAAATTCTATGCCCATGGTTCACGTTGTGAATCATATCGGACATTTTTTGTCTTTCCTTCGCAAACAGAGCGCTATCTAATGTTACTAGTCTCGCGAGAGTTTAATGTGTGAGTGAGAGAGAGAGCGCTGCAGACGGAGGATTCAGCAGCACAGCAACAACATAAAACCGATTCATAACTTTGTGATCGTGCCATCGGCCGGTTGATGCTACGTTTAGACCGATCCAGGGGTCCGTGTACCGATGCACTCGCATCTTTTAAATCAAAACCAATTTTCCGATTTAAATCGGTTATTTGTTACACACCTAGTGTTTAGTGGCGGGGGTCTGACTCCAGTACTTGCTGTCTTGAACCTGTACCATGGCCAGGATGTAAACAGTCCAACAGGATGGGGTAGTGTTTTCGATGAAGATGGTTTCACATTGATACTTTTCCCCCATGTAAATTTCCCTGTGTATATTTTCAATCACATTTAAATACATGCACACAAAATCAAATTGATATGTAATCTTCGTAAGACGGGCAAGATGACAGTTAAACAGCAGCGTGAACCTATAAAGCCTGTACCCGCTACAGCTCTATGCTGGGGCTCTGGTTCATGAACAATGGGAGGTCATTCCATCATCCAATAAATGTATAGAAGTGTCTTGTAGCGCTAGTTTCCTTAAGCACACTACAAGACATGGCTCTGTGACCCTGTTGCTGAAACACCATGCCATGTTGTGTGACCTTCAGGATCCCCTTGACAAGACATGCTCGACCAGAGAGGCCGGGGACCGAAGGGTAACACCAAGCTAATCTGAAACTGAAAATTGGATGCTCTGATGACTTTGTTATGCATTTGGAGTTATGCATTGCCATGCCATCTGGCGCTATTGTTGCTACGATGTTATAAATTACTCATTACATTAATGTGTTGACTTTAGTAAAGTGGATATTGTCTACTCCTTTACAAATGAAGCACACAAAAGGTGTGCAGGTTTTAGATGCCTAGGTAAGACGTTTGTTACCAGAGCACGAATCCGTGGTGGAGGAGAGCTGACTGAGGAGCCGTGCTGGTGGACCTGCCTGGTGAAGGTTGGTCCTGCTACTAAACTAGCCACTCAAATAGTTCTTAAACCACCCAGCCATCACCCCTGATCAACATGCCTGGTGAAGGTTGGTCCTGCTACTAAACTAGCCACACAACTAGTCTTAAATCACCCAGCCATCACCTCTGATCGCCATGGTGTCGACATGATTCATTAGACTAGTCATTTCCTCTCTAAATGGCAGCAGTCTGCTCTTCAAGGTGTGGAATTATAAGGTGTACTCTCACACAAAGGTTGTTCATGTTCTTTTTTCAACAAATGAGATGCATGTGCTGTGTAATTTAAAGGTGTGTGTGTTTTACCAGGATGGTACTCTGTGGTGGGAGGATGGAGGATGTCCCTCGTTGAACGAATGAAGCCAGACTCTAAAGTGATTATCACACTCGCTGCCACTTCTGTGGACTAGTCCTGCTACTAAGCTAGCCCCTAAACTAGTCTTGAATCATAAAGTATTGTGAGTTGCTTTGAGCAGGCTTAAAGAGCCTGTTTTAAGGCCCAGGTGTTTTAATGATGTCTGTGTCCCTGGAGGCAGCAGAGCATCTGGAGGAAGAACATGGACCTACCAACAAGTACTGCTTGTACGTTTACAGAACCTGTACATTGGCTTGTAAACTACAGCTGTTTGTTACCAGGCGTGGCAGTACAGAGTACCATTGTGTTTATAACCAGACCAGGACTCCTTGGCTGAGGGTTGACTCTGGAGGAAGAAGATGAATCTACAAACAAGGAATAATGGTAAACATGGAAGACTTGTACAGGGTGTTACCAGGCTATCGCCTGGTAACAAAGTACGGCTGTTTGTTACCAAACGATAGGCCAAACAACTGCTGTGTTTGTTACCAGATGACAAACCAAACTACTGCTGTTAGTTACCAGACTGTGGGAATGTGTGGTTGGTGGTTGGCTGGCCTAATTAGTCTCACCAGGCCCTGTTAGGATCTGGGGGGGTGGGGCTACGAGCCTGTGGTGTATTGGGCAATCAGTGCACCACAGGTTAAGTCGGCCACCAGCACACGCACTAGCATGCTAGCTAGCACACGTGCCATCTGCTCCATATCATTTTACTTGCATCCATCCATCCATTGTCGTCCGCTTATCCGGGGCCGGGTCGCGGTAGCAGCCGGTTAAGCAGGGCCCCCATGCCTGCACAGCTGCTGCCAAGTTGGTAGAGTCTTGGTGGAAGGAGAAGGTGGGCACCGACATCACGATAAAGTCACTATCATCCCTCTTGGATATGGTTATCAAACTTGAGGCTGAATGGGCAAAACTGTTCAAATTCCGTTGGAAGACCACATCGGAGCAGGTGGCCCTCCGTGAGGACTTCAAAGCCAAACTGGCTCAGACATTCTGGGCCGTCAGTCCTGTGTACGAAGCAAAAATAGCAACTTCCCAAGATGCGGTCAGTGTCAACAACAGGGAGTGGCTGAAGAACATGAGGCACCCTGATAGAGGGGGTGCTTCACTGGACAAAAGCTTCACTGCTAAGATGGACAGGAAGGCCAAGAAGAGGGTGTCTTCTCAGACCTCATCCTTAAGCACTGCCAATGTCGATGATTTAGATTTGGACGAAGACGAAGATCTATCCAATTCCAAGCCTACACCCGAACTTGACCCAAACTTTATCTCCAGGCCAACCACCAAAAATGAAGAGACAAATCCATACTCGATGATCCATCTCTCTCTCTGATTGCAGATAAATACAAGCTCTCTCATCGAGGTCTAACAGAGATTGTTAGCGCAGTTAGCAAGTCACAAGGGAAGGATCTTGGTGAGGGCACAGTATCAGTGATGTCTACAAAGAGAAGGTCTGAGGGAAAGGAGAAGCCCGGGCAACAAGAGCAGCCTGCAGCGAGACAGTGGAGGGACAAGAAACTGAAGGACTTCATTGGACCTGACAGTTACACCTTCTTACACCTTTTTGGGATCGAGCCCAGTTTTCTCAACAAGCCGGTTTCCGAATGGTCCTCCGATCTCTCCTACAGTCTGTTGAAGGGCCTTGTTTGGTCCACCAAGATAGTAAATGACAGTGCTGAGCGAGCACTGGGGCTGATCACGGAGTTCAACACTGGACAGGTCACCCATGATGAAGACCAGAAGCAATGGAGGTGGGAGTTAAACACCTTACGGACAGGGGCATCCACCAGACATTCCCAGTTCACCCTCACTGCACGTTTGGGTTCACCGGGTCTGTCTGGCAGCCTCCCGCGCCATCTGATCCAACTCACCACCAGGTGGTGATCAGTTGACAGCTCTGCTCCTCTCTTCACCCGAGTGTCCAAAACATGCGGCCGCAGATCTGCTGATACGATTACAAAGTCGATCAGCGACCTTTGGCCTAAGGTGGTCCGGTACCAGGTACACTTGTGGACCACCCTATGTTCGAACATTGTGTTTTTTATGGCCAGTCCATGACTAGCACAGAAGTCCAATAACAATACACCACTCTGGTTCAGATCGGGCAGGCCGTTCATCCCAATCACTCCCCTCCAGGTTTCTCCATCATTGCCCGCGTGTGTGCGTTGAAGTCCCCCAGTAGAACTATGGAGTCCCCGGATGGAATCCTTTCCAGGATGCCACCCAAGGACTCCAAGAATGCCGGATACTCTGAACTGCTGTTTGGTGCGTAGGCACACACAACAGTCAGAGCCTTCCCCCCAGCGACTTGCAGTCGCATGGAGGCGACCCTCTCATTCACCGGAGAGAACTCCAACACAGCGGCACTCAGCCGGGGACTTGTGAGTATCCCCACACTCGCCTGGCACCTCACACCCTGGGCAACTCCGGAAAAGGAGAGGGTCCAGCCCCTCTCCAGGAGTTTGGTTTCAGAACCGGTGCTGTGCGTGGAGGTGAGCCCAACCATATCTAGTTGGTACTGCACCAGCTCCGGCTCGTTCAACACCAGTGAGGTGACGTTACACGTCCCTAGAACCAGTCTGCGATGCTGGGGATCCGCACGCCCAGGACCCCGCTTTTGCCTACGGCCCAGTTTACAACGCACCCGACCCCAATGACTCTCCCTGCAGGTGGTGAGCCCACAGGGAGGTGACTCCACGTAGTCTTTTCGGGCTTGGCCCGGCCGGGCCCTCCAGGTCCGGCCACCAGACGCTCGCCGACAAGCTCCCCTCCCAGGTCTGGCTTCAGAAGGGGGCCCCGGTTTCCCTTGTCCGGGCGAGGTGACTGTTCTTCGGGAGTCTCTTCATGGGGTCTTTGAATCGCTCTTAGTCTGGCCCCTTCCCTGGGACCACTTTGCCTTGGGAGCCCCTACCAGGGGCTAATGCCCCGGACAACACAGCTCCCAGGGTCACGGGGGCACCCAAACCCCCCCACCACGATAAGGTGGCGATTCTTCTGGGATTATTTTACTTGCACCTTAACAAACAACTTTACAACACCACAACCTGCCTCTGTCTTTGGAGGAGACCTGAACTAAAGCCACTTCAGTGGCATTGTAGCACAAGCTATGCTACACAGACGATAGGCCAAACTACCACTCTGTTACCGGACCAGGAATCCTTGACTGCAGAGATGTGCATCTGGAGGAGGAGGACCATGAATCTAACGGGTATTCCTTATAATTTAGCATAACATGAACATGGTAGATTTGTGCAGAGCATGATGGTGTAGTGGGTGGGACATGCAGCCCAATGGTACTGGGTTCGATCCCCATGTGATTTTGGCAAAGCATAAATTGAGCTGCAATTTTTCCAATGAATGAAAGTGCTGCTTCTAAATGTGTCCGGTGGGTGTCGCAATAGCAATTCTGTTAAGCAAGCAAACTGTTTATACTGGGGCTGAACAAGTAGGCTACAGCCAGTCCAGAGCTAGCTTGTCAATTCTGCCTGACCAATTTGAACATTACGTTGCTTTGGCCTCATTGCCCAAAATTTCATCCGATCCAGAGGCCTGAATCACCGTCAGTTTGACCAGCCTTCTGCAGAGAGAAAAGACCACAATTATGGGCTGCCATACCACACTGAGGTAAGATGGTTAAGCCGAGGTGTTGTGCTGAGGCGTTTCTTTGAATTACGAGAGGAAATTGAAACAGTTCATGGAAAAAAAGGGCAAACCAGTGTTAGAATTCAGTCACAGAATGGATGCAGGACCTTGCATTTATGGTGGATGTTACAGAGCACTTGAATAACTTGAACAAAATGCTGCAAGGGCGCAACAAAGTTGTCACGCAGTATTATGACAGCACGATGTGCGTTCACGTTACAGCTGTCATTGTGGGAGACGCAACTCGCAGGTGGTGATGCAGCTCACTGTCCTTGTCTGAAAGATGTGTGCGCGGACCCAACATGCCACAGACATGAAGCGGTTCAAAAGATAAAAATAACGGGGACTATTGCGGGAGGTTGAGACACGCTTTCAGATTTTTGGTGAACGGAGAAAGACTTCAAGTTTTTTGCTCGCCATTCACCGCAAATGCTTCTGATCTGCCCGTCAACATCCAACTTGAAATAATAGACTCTGCAGTGTTGACTCAGATTTGAAGGGCAAGTTTGCCGCAGCTGGCTTGGACACATTTTATCAGTATCTCTTGCCACGTTACCCCAACTTGACAGCCCTTGCTGCAAAAGTGTTGCGCATGTTTGGAACCACATATCTTTGTGAGCAAGTTTTCTCTGTAATGAGCATCCAATAAAACAAAGCTGCGCCTCAAGGCTCACAAACAACACTTGAATAACATCCTGAAATTGGCTACCATTCAGGATGT
This sequence comes from Coryphaenoides rupestris, assembly GCA_002895965.2. Taxonomy (NCBI): domain Eukaryota; kingdom Metazoa; phylum Chordata; class Actinopteri; order Gadiformes; family Macrouridae; genus Coryphaenoides; species Coryphaenoides rupestris. Next base: position 85,000 of record PIJE02000315.1, read on the forward strand.
GACGCCTGATATTGATGCACTTGTGAAAGCTGAAAGATGCCAGGTTTCAGGAATGAAATAATGGGTAACCCCGCTTAAAATGCTGCATGAGATACTGCACCCTGATATAGTTCTGTGAAAATGATTGTCTTCTGTGGAAATGTAAAGAAAATGAACAGTGTGTGATTTACCTGTAATAATGTCAGTCACTTCAGTTCATAAGTTTGTTTGTTGAAATTGTTCATAGCATTGCACAGCTTTTATTTTCTATCAATAAATAGTGTAGCCTACAAGGCAGGGAGTAAATCAACCCTCTTGAATAGTTTCTACCTCGGTTTGTATGGTTTGTTGAGTTAGCACAGGATTAAATACGTGGAAATGACAAATGAGGTATTTGATACATAAAGAGTTGTTTTATTTTTTTATTATTTATTTTGTATTTTGTTCAATCCCAGATAGGCTGTGACTATAAGTTTAATGGCTTTGTAGATACACTGAGACAAAGTCTAAGTTATTTTTGGGAGTAAAACAAAGAAAACAATCTGAAGTTGTCGTTATTTTTAAGTTTTTATGCCATGATTTTACTGGTCCGGCCCACTTGAGAACAGATTTTCCTCCATGTGGCCCTGAGCTAAAATGAGTTTGACACCCCTGGTGTAGTGGGTGGGACATGCAGCCCAATGGTACTGGGTTCAATCCCCATGTGCTCGGACCACATGTAGGTGTCCCTGTGCAAGATGCCCAAACTCCTGCCTGCTCCTGTGTTTGTGAACTCACTGTTGGTCACTTTAGATAAAGGTGTCTTCTGAATGTTGTACCAATTTGAATAATGAAGAACATGTCCTCCATTGTTAGACCCTGCTGAAAACATGTGGGGTCTGGGGCAGAAAGGCCTGAGCTGGACCACACCTGCATCCAGACCTCCTCACAAGGTTAATTTCAGCCTCATCCTCAAGAAGAAACTGCTCCAGTTCTTCAGGTCAGTCTACTGCTGGAACTAACACGGGCTAGAAGGCCTTCAGATATGTTGGTAATCAACTACAGTTGTAGTAACCTGGTTAACACTACTCTGCTACTATGAAATACTTCATATTTCCTCTGCAGACAGCTGCAGGACTTTTACCCTTGTCCAAAAGTCAACATTATGCATAATTGTTAATTTCTCAATTTCAGAATGACCAACCAACAGCACCTCATTCCACCTGAAGTCATCGCTGGATTGTGGATACATCTCCTACACACACGGGTGTGTGGGTTTAGAGTTGGTGAGGCATGGGCTGGTTTCACCACACACCTCTTCACTTTCAAAATGGTTTGGATGTTAACCCCCTCTCCTCTGAAGAAGTCAACAGGCTTTTGACATCCAACCATGCCACCACCTGCCCCCTTGAGCCAATCCCATCCTCTCTTCTCCAAGACATCACGGGCGACTTCCTCACCACACTAACTAACACCTCCCTCACTTCAGGCCTGTTTCCGACTGCCTTCAAGACCGCCAGAATCAAGCCACTCTTTAAGAAACCCATCCTGGACACCACCGACGTCCGACACTACAGACCTGTGTCCTGTATCATTCCTCTCCAAAACCATAGAACGTGCTGTCTCCACCCAACTATCACCCTATCTCTCCGAGAACAACCTGCTCGACCCTCATCAGTCAGGCTTCAAAGCGGCGCACTCCACGGAGACGGCCCTGCTCGCAGTATCAGAGTCCCTTCACGACGCTAGAAGCTCTTCCCTCTCATCCTCCTTGACCTGTCCGCCGCTTTCGACACAGTGAACCACCAGATTCTCCTCTCCACCCTGGCAGAGCTTGGCATCGCTGGAACTGCGTTATCCTGGTTCACTTCCTACCTGACAGATCGCACTTATCAGGTCACATGGAATGGCTCCCTGTCCAGACCCTGCACCCTTGACACCGGAGTACCCCAAGGCTCAGTACTGGGACCCCTTCTGTTTTCTTTATACATTAGATCTCTCGGCTCTGTAATCACATCCCACGGCTTCTCCTACCACTGCTATGCTGATGACACCCAACTGTTTCTTTCCTTCCCCCCCTCAGACACCCACATCGCAACACGCAGCTCAAAATGCCTGGCCGACATCAGCAGGTGGACGACCGCCAACCACCTGAAGCTCAACCTTGACAAGACTGAGCTTCTCTTCATACCGGGTAAAGACTGCCCTCAGATGGACCTACTTGTCACCCATCGAGGACATCGAAGTCTCCCCTGCACCCACGGCAAGGAACCTTGGCGTGGTACTGGATGACCAGCTGTCCTGCAATGCCAACATTACCTCTTTGGCCCAATCTTGTAGAATTGCTCAAGATCCGGCCCTTCCTCACACGTGAAGCAGCGCAGATCCTGGTCCAAGCGCTCGTTATCGTCTCGACTACTGCAACTCTCTCCTGGCTGGACTCCCCGCCTCATCAATCAAGCCCTTACAACGCATCCAGAACGCAGCAGCAAGCCTCGTGTTCAACCTACCTAAATTCTCCCATATAACCCCTCTCTTCCACACCCTCCACTGGCTCCTGGTAATCACTCGCGTTTGATTCAAGACTCTGGTACTGACTTTCATGGCTGTCAACGGAACCGCCCCTACCTACCTCCAAACGTTAGTCCGACCCAGCTCGAGCACTCCGCTCGGCAACTTCTGCCAAACGACTGGTACCGCCTTCACTAAAAACAGCCAAACATCGCTCTTCCCAGTCCCAACTCTTCACAGTTCTGGCTCCGCAGTGGTAGAATGAGCTCCCGGCTCATGTCAGGATGGCTGAGTCGCTCGCCAGCTTCCGCAAGAGACTCAAGACCCACCTGTTCCGAGTTCACCTGGACTAACCTGAGTGTTTGTATGTCTTGACATTTATTAATGGCACTTAGCATTGTTGTTCGTTCTCAGATGTTGTATCATGCTTAGCATTGCACGCCTGCCCAGCTACTTATGCAGACAACTTAGCAATTATGAAACTCGTTCTATTCGTCTCATACAAAGGAATGCTCGAAAACAGCTCTATTCTTATCTTCAGGCACCAGTGATATATTGCTGTCTCTCCTTCAACAAATGTACTCTTTGTAAGTCGCTTTGGATAAAAGCGTCTGCCAAATGCCCTAAATGTAAATGTTGAAGACAATGCTTCCCCAAAATGCAGTCTGATATGTCCCTCCAGTCTTGTCCTGAAGAGTTTCCATTTATTCTTGTTTATTCCAACAGGTGACAATCTCAATGCAATCTCTGTACAACCGCTGCTTGCTTCCTTAACTTAACTTGGGTCACTGGGTTACTTTAATGCCCCTTAACGTGCTGACTCATGTACCCCACGTAAGCCCCCCAAACTGACAATACATTCACATTACAACAAAGTCAGTGTGTTATTGTGACATGTACATCACAACACAGGCCCATTCAGAACAGTGAAACTCTTTTGAAATAGAAGGCGACAGTATGTAGGAAGTAAGCAAAAAATAAGAGAAAAAAATATATGCATTGAAAAACAGCAATATATATACACGGCAAAACATGTATAATAAAGATAACACAATATACAAAAATATTGTAAAAAGTAAAACGCATCAGCTACCTCATCAACAAGGTTGAAATGGAGGAGGAGGCAGGCCAGTTCAACCCTGTGGGCCACAGCAAGGACAGCCTTTTGTCCTTCCTGCAGTACTGCAGGGGGTTTAAAGAGCTCGAAGACCTCCGTAGGTACCTGGCAGAGAGGCTAGCTCCAGCTGCTGTGGAAACAGAGGATGACAATTCGGTTAAAATTACTTCAGTTTATGTCATTATTCATCCTCTAATTTATGAGTCCCATCATCTCCAGTCAGGGTCCCACTTCCAATTTCACTTAAGCTGTTAGCCTTGGCATTATCCTTTGATCTACAGTCTAGGACAAACCCTCAGGAACCTAAAATGTGAGAGCAGAGTATTTAGATTAATATGATAAACGGCAACCTAATTATCTACCTCAGGCTAAGTTTTGCCAATATTACTCACAATTCTTTACTAACTACTGTTTCTGAAATGTCTGAGTAATAAAAAAAATTCTATCTTTAAAGCCTCATTATTCAAGCACAAGTACCTGCAGCAGCTTCTTCGCCTCCCCTGCATGTCCATCTGCAGCAGCCACCTCTGCACCTGCCCAGCCTGCCTCTGCCCCCAGTTATGACCAGGATGTCATCAAATGGAACTGTTCTCTCCATCAGCGCATCTGGATGAAGACTGAGCTGGAAGCCTTGGGTCTATGGCCAGGGTCCCGACAGGTCCGGCATCTGATGGATATGGTGTCCTTGTGGCGTCGTCCACCTCAGCCTGAACTCATTGACTAAGCTGCCATCACCCAAATACTTCCAGCTCCATCATTTCTTCATCTGGAAGCCTGAGCATGCCATCATGGAGCGACTCAGGAACAACTACATCCTGCCTTGTCTCTATGGCTGTCCTCCCCAGGTTCTCTCTGCAGGTGTAGGAAGGCCTCGGGTGATTGTTTGTACCAGTGGCCAGTATTACATCTTTGCCTCCCATCTCAACTGCAAGATGTGTAAAAGGTACTGGTTTGCTGACAAGCCTCAGTGGCTGGAAATGCTCCCGAATAGGTTGTCCAACATTCTCCTTGCCATATGCAAAATAGTGACGGATGAGCTAAGGAGAACAGGCAAGTCTCCAAATGACATGGCCAACCAGGTGAATGAGTTGCTCTACCTCAAATATGAGCGTGTCAACCTGGCCTACCTGCTTACTGTGCAGAATGTCAGGGATGCAGAGGCAGGGCTGTATGGACAGAAAACCATCACTGGTTTCCTACGCCCTGCACTATTTGGCAAGTATGGGGTCTCTGTCTCCTCACACTACCGGATTGAGTGCCTCCTCCAGGAGTATAAATGGCAGGAGCCAGTCCTGAATTTACTCCTACAAGGAACATTTGGACAGGTCTTCAGATCAGACCACACTCGTTGACTGGCCAGGAAGGTCACTTTATCATCTGGCACCATGTCATCATATTCCATTATGAATGAAAACTGGATGATCCTGTCCTTGGTGATGCTTCAGTTGGAGTGTGACAAGTCCTTTGAGCCAATGTATGATGGGCTGGCCCACCGCTACAACTCTGCTGGGGTAGAGAAGGCCAAGTACCAGTGGGTGGACAGGTATGAACCAAAACCTGAACTAATGAATGTGGTCAGATTACATCATTTCATACATAGAATAAATAGAAAAAAAGTGACACATTTCACTATTTACATCATTTGTATATCAGCCCATTTCACATCATTTTTCAATACAATTTCTCTTTGCTTTTTTGTATAATTAGAGACTGCTGTGCTCCTTTCCGAGTCCCGGACTCTGAACCTCACGAGCACCTTCAGTGGGATACCACTGTTGCCATCATGGCTGAGGCCACCTCTGGGAAGTTGGCCAACTGGTGTGCATCAAGTTCAACCAGGACATCACTGTGAAGCTGGATTTGTTCCACTGCATGCGCAGGTTCACAAGGGAGTGTGGTCTGAGCACCATCCACTCCACAGCACCTTCTGTAAGTTCCTGTCTGCAGCATTCAGTGTGGTGGATCAGGATGACCTGCAGAAGCTTAAGGAAGCCTACACCTTCTGTGGGATTGTGCCTGCTAATCCTACCAAGCAGCACATCAGGGAACACTGCAGGACCAAGGTGCCTCATCCCAAAGAGCTGGTAAAGAGTGGAGGATGTCCTACACCACTTCCACCTGACCAAGGACCCCAACGGCGTCTTGCTGTTCAAGCCCTCAATGCTGAAGGAGTGGAGGATCCAGCATGTCCACATCCTGAGAGGGTGCCTCAGTGACGCAGAGGGGGAGGACGGGACCCTTTACCGTTACGGTGGCACCCTGCAGCTCAACCATGTGCAAGGGAAGGGAGCCACTGTGCCCATCTGGATCCCTGTCAGGGGCACCTCTCAGCAGGAGGGCTTCCACTTTCACCAGGCCCACTGGGTGACAGGCAACCAGGTGTCCACCAATTTGTTCCAGGCCCAGGGCATGACAGGAGTGGTGAGGTGGAACTTCCAGCGGCTTCTGGACTTGAAGCAGCCTGACGGTGCTGGTGCTGCCAAAGGTGTTTGACCCTGTTTTAATAGCAGATTTAAACAGGGCATCTGAGAGGGTGATGGGGGGCCATCAAATACCCAGCGCTCCACCTCTGTCAGGGACACGGGGGAGAGGTTTGGACTGCAGTACCTTGAACCAGGCTGTGGTCCAGTTCCACTGGACTGGGACAAACACAAGTCCCTAAAGACAACTCCTCCTCCTCCTGTTGCTGTAAAAACAGAGCAGCCCTCCGTCCAGCCACGGTCTATCCCTCCTGTGGTGTTTCACTTCCCCCATGCCCACCACACATCAGATGCCAGAAAGGGAGACACTTCACAGGTAATCTTCATTCAACTTGATTTTTACACATTCCTGTTGTCCAGCTGTTTACCAGCTAATCACTAATAGTAATTTGGCGTGTTTTCCAGGAGAGCTGTGACATCAGTGAGCTCTTCTCCGTCTTGGCCCCAGCAGCACAAACTGGCCTGCAAAGTAATGTTGGCTCTTTTATGGACACAGGTAATTATAATTATACTGCAGTCAAACATACTTCTACAAATAACTGTTAGTTAGTAGTTGACATCTCTCCCACACATCATTTGTTGTCTATTTTTCACCAGTTTACCTTCTCTCAATAACAATTGATTTTTAAAGTCTTTTTATTTTATTTTGTATTTTTGTAAGAGCTCAAAAAAAAAACACCACTGCCAATGGCTGCTTCTCCCAGGGCTACTTGCACTGGTTCAATCAAGACAGGAGGGCTGGTCTTTGTATTGTACCACAACAGATTGCCGGTCCCGATGAGAGCAGCCATCGATGAACTGCTGGCTAAACACAGGAGCGAAGGACCTCCTGGTGCGGGTTGACGCTGATTATGCAGCCCTGATGCACAGCTGCCATGGAGACCCCAACAGCCTCCTGCAGCCAACCACAAAGCAGCACATCTCACGCGACATAAAGTACTTGGCAAAGCAAACCAATGCCAGTACTTCTCTCAACACCAGCCCTGAGAAGCTCCAGGAGAGCCAGCAGCTGTGGCAGTGTTTGACTGCAGGGAGTCAAACAGTCAGTGTCCCTGTCACCACTTTGCCTCCAGCCCTGGTGAATCCACCAGCTCCAGCCACACCATTGACTGAGGGTGGCCTCCAGGAGCCCCCTCTGTCCCAGGCTGCAGTGGAGAAGATGGTGAGGGAGATGCTGGAGAAGCAGCAGGGAGCCATGCAGCAGCAGCAAGAACAGCAACAGCTCTCCAAGAGAACACGCAACTGCCTCGCCTGTGGTCAGCCAAAGTCCCGGTACCTCGGGGATGGCTCCTCCATCCACTTTTTTTTTTTTATCAGATGGGAGAGGTGAAATACCTCTACTGCTCTACTAAGGTCTTCCAGACCTATGCAGCAGAAGGTCTCACCAATCCCAGGATGCCATTCCAGGACTTTGCTGACAGTTCTTTCAGAGGGAGCTGGAGGCCTTGAAGCAGTGGGGGATGGTGAGGAAGAAAGTGCTGGAGGAGAGAGGGAAGAGAAAGTGTGTGGAGCAACTGCCTTCAGGTCGCCTCTGCAGGTTCTGCCACAAACCAATGAAACAGGGACCCAACAGCCCCCACTGGCTTCCCTGGGGTGACAGGGAAATATATTTACTGTCCTGCCAAGGTGCTTTCTCTGTTCCAGGCACAGGGGATGGAGAGAGAAATGAGCTGGGAGGAGCTCAAGTTGTCTGCCTTTTATGAGGCAGAAAAAAAGAGGTGGGCAACTGAAAAAAGGAACACAGAGAGAGAGAGAGGAGCAACCAACAGCCCAGGTCAGGAGCCCCTGCCATTGACTGAGGTGTAAAGCTGCTGCTTCTCTGGCCTGCCAGGGTGTTATGGAGGGAATGGCTGGCATTATCCAGGATGGCCTGCACCTTACTCAGTGCATCTTTTCACCACAGTCCCCAGTGAGTCCAGCCTCCTGCCAAGCAAAAAAGCTTTGTTAGAATAAAATTGTTTAAATGTTTTTTGAGGAATAAAAAAAATAAAAATCTAATTCCTGTTGTCTGTCCTTGTTATTTTGTCATTGTGGTTTCTTTTTTCTCATGACTGTTTTCTCATTATTTAGGGTTTGTTTTTTATTATTAGTACACTGTTACACACCACTATAATTCTGTAATGTTGTGTGGCCCAGTTCAGAGTTTAACAGAATGCTAAAGTACCACAGAAATCACCACATTGTACCGTTATAATCTGCATGACCAAAAGGCAGGTATCAACAGTCACCAGTTTACTTGTTCTAAATTTCAATGGCAGTTCTTAAATGAGGAAACATGATTTTTGACAAAGTTGACAAAAACCTCTGCCTCTACAATCTAATGATAATCTCAAGAAAAAGTGTGCAACAAAGTGGTATTCATGTTTATTGATTCAACATAGCCGTTTATCTTTGATAATGATGACAGGCTTTGCCCCGATCGGGATTTGAACCTGCGTCCGCATATGCGTGAAAAATTACATTACATTTACATTTAGGGCATTTGGCAGACGCTTTTATCCAAAGCGACTTACAAAGAATACATTTGTTGAAGGAGAGGCAGCAATATATCACTGTGGTACCTGAAGATAAGAATAGCGCTGTTTTCGAGCATTCCTATTTACGAGACGAATAGAACGAGTTTCATAATTGCCAAGTTGCCTGCATAAGTAGCTGGGCAGGCGTGCAATTCTAAGCATGCTACAACATCTGAGAACGAACAACAATGCTAAGTGCCATTAATAAATGTTAAGACATATAAACACACAGGTTAGTGCTAGGGGGGGGTTATGTAGAGTCCAGGTGAACTGTTACACCTATATGCGGCTGGCCCAGGGGTGGCAGGCGAGAATTCTACCACTGAACCACCAATGCATTGACACAGAAAAGACCTCATGATCCACAGTTGTCTTGCGTGACTAGGTCCTGCTGCATTACCACTCGCAAATTTGTTGAGTTCAGTGGTGTACTGGCCACCGTGCATATTTAACGGGTGTGCCTGTACTGCCACAGTTTATCTCGACGCACATCCGTTAACCTGACCGCGTGATCTGCGTTGTGTTCTGTGTTGCGCTGGTTGAATGAAAGCCTGGACCACAAACAGCTGCTGGTTGCTCCTTTAATGTACTGTCTGGACAATGGCTGTGTCCCTCTGTACAGAATAAAGAAAATAACTTAACATGAAGTCCACACACGTGGGTCATCAATCCTCTCAGACAGCAAGACGCAGAGTGGGAGCAGAGCAGCCCTGACGTCAAAAACAACTTGATTTCTTAAAGCGACAGTACAAGTTTTACAAATGAAGCTCAAACAGGCCACAACTCAAACGCACATACTAAAACACGCATTGAATATACAGAAAACAAAAGTTCGAAAACATTAAATCAGGATTTGGTGAAGTTAAAGGTTGATCAGATCTCAGAATCCCCCTAGATTAATGTGACGCCTGATACGCCACACAACACTTGGCTTAAAAAAAACTGTCCAATCGACACTTCCAACATGCTTTAAAGTTCAACACTCACGCCTACCAAATAATATTTGGACCCTTCAGAAACGGTCTCTGAACCATAGATTCTATCAATCTGTTCACTGATTTCACAAATCTTCCTGCACGTGTTCTAACATGACTATCAGCCTCAGTGTGTGCGTGTGAGTCAGTGTCAACTGAAGTGTCAGCATGGGCTGAGTGTGATGCCTCTGTGTGTAGTGCAGCTGAGATGCATGGGTCAGCAGTGGCCCCAGCGGGACTGAGTACTGGACTAGGCTGGACTAACTCTTCCGTATCAGCCAACTCAGACTCGGGTGAGTCTCTAGGTGATGAGATTGCAGGCTCCTCTACCTCCCCGGAATCTGACAGCTCCTGCGCATCGCCAGCTTGTGCATCGTCACCCTGAGTCAGTATTCCAGACATTGAAGCCATCCCATCACCACAGTCACAGTCTTCCTGATCGAACTCCTCACTGATAAGTGACTGACCAAACACACGCAGAGGGGTGTGTGTTTGACCACACACGCCCTGATCCTCGCCAGGGAGTGGCAAGAAGTTGACCTCCAGTAAGCGATTCCTGTGCACCACTCTTGTGTGTCCCGCTGTATCTTGTATCTTGTAGACATGGATACTCGGATTGACACCAACAACCGTATACACCCCATCCTCCCATTTGTCGGCCAACTTTCTCTTTCCTCGTTCTCCCCGATTTGCTACCAAAACATGATCTCTCACAGAGAGGTAGGTGCCCTTGACGCGTCTCTTGTATTGTCAGGCCTGGTTCTGCTGCTCAGTGGAAGAATGTTTCTGGGCAATCTCCATAGCACTTTTCAAGCAGATGAGCAAAGATTTTGCATATGAGTCATAGTCAGCAACAACAGGGTCATTCAAAACCTGCTTGAATATAACATCCACCGGCAGTCTAGGGACACGCCCAAACATGAGGAAGAAGGGTGTATAGCCCGTGGTCTCGTGAGCGGTGGCGTTATAAGCAAACGTGAGGGTTTGGACCTGTTGCGGCCACTGGTGTTTCTCCTTAAGGGGAAGGGCGCGAAGCATGCTACCCAAGGTGCGGTTAAATCGCTCTGTACCCCCATTACCCATTGGATGGTAGGCTGTCGAGTGGGATTTCGCTACACCAGCCAACCGGAGGAGCTCTGCGATTAACTTGCTCTCGAAATTGGCACCCTGGTCGGAATGTATCCTCTCCGGGAAACCATTATCCATTATTAACACATTATCCCAGAGCTTTTTGGCAACCTGCTTTGCGGTCTGATTGGCGCAAGGAAATGCATGTGCGAGTTTGGTGAAGTGATGGGTGACCACTAGGACGTCCACAGACCGCTGTTTACTGTCCTCTGCCGACCAAAAATCCATGCACACTAACTGCATTGGGGTCTTGATACTTTCCAGGGGCGCACGAGCAGCAGGTTCCGGCGACTTCCCAAACACACACCTGCGACAGCATTTGACATATGTCCTAACATCTCTCTCCATATTAGGCCAATAGAAACGCTGCCTGCCTGCCTTGCAAGCGAGAGAGTACGGTCCTGACCCTAATGACCTGCCAGATCGTGGATGCCTGACAACATTCCGACCTTCAAACGCTGACTCTGAGGCAACACATATTGGGTTCTTTTCTGCTTTGACACTGGATTTCTCGTCACCCTATACAAAACACTATCATGGACTTCCAGCTTGTCCCACTGTTTGAACAACCTGAGGACCTTCGAGTCAGCACCATGCTTTTCACGCCTAGATGGTCGCTTTCTGGTGGCAACGAAGGGAAACACCTTAGAGATGCAGGGATCTTGCTTTTGACTCAGCTGGAGCTCCTGGGCAGAGAACATGGGCAATGCATCCTGACCACCTGATAGTTGTTGGATTTGTTGGATGTGTTGAGCTAAACTAAGTGCTCTGGACTCTGCTGCATCTACCCAGTCACATTGAGCCTGACAAAGAGCCTTGATCTGGGCTGTATCGCACACAACATTGGGTGGTGTATTGTTCACTGGTCTGTGGGTTTGGGACTGACAGCTGACCCTGAAAACATCTTGCACAGAATCCCCTTCCACCCCATTGGCTTCATGAATCAGAGAGGAATATGGTTCCTTCAGCAGCCACTGGCTAACGGATTTGGGGAAGGGGTCGTGACTCAGGGCATCCGCCACCACGTTCCTTTTCCCCGGCAGGTGTTTGAAATCAAAGGAGTAGGATGCAAGCTTCGACACCCAACGGATCTCACATGCGTCAAGCTTCAGCTTTGTTAGAAGGTATGTCAAAGGATTATTATCCGTCCAGACAGTGAAGTCATGGCCCTTCAGCCAGTGGCTGAAGTTTTCACACACACTCCATTTCAGAGCCATGAACTCCAACCTATAAGCTGGATATTTCCGCTGTGACGCACTGAGAGTCTTGCTCGCAAAAGCAATCGGTCTGGCCTTGGATTCCCCTCGGGGCACCTGTGAGAGCACCGCACCGAGTCCGTCCAACAACGTATCAACTGACAGGATAAAAGGCTGGATGGGCAAGCACGACACACTCCAGTAACATGGTCTTCAACTGGTCAAAAGCATTCCCACACTACGATGGACACCTTGGGACTTCCTATTTTTAGCTGACTTTCCCCGTCTCTTTTGTCCAGCTGTAAGTGCAAACAAGGGCTTTGCAATGGCAGAGCAGTTTGGGACGAAATGTTGATAGTAAAACACCATGCCAAGGAATGATTTGATTCTTCGAACAGACGGTGTGTACCCATCACCCTCCATGAGATCCTGTACTTTCATGTCGGTGACGACCTCCACCTTGGCAGGATCAACGGACACACCCCCCCCCCACCGACCACATGGCCAAGGAATCTGACCTGGTCTGTTTTTGTAGCAGATGGCACTTCTTAGGAGCCAGTCTCAGGTTGTTCTCTCTGAAACACTGTGTGGAGCCTAGACAGGGCCTCATCCTCTGACGGCGCAAAGAAAAGAAGATCATCAAGATAGCACAGCAGCTTTGTGAAGTTCATGTCCCCGAGGATTCCAGTCATCATCCTCATAAATGACGCTGGGCTATTACACAGACCCTGTGGCATGCGATTATATTCATGCAATCCAAGGGGAGTCGTGAAAGCTGTGTACTTCTTGTCATCCTCGTGCATTGGGATGTTGTAAAAGCCAGAGGTGAGGTCCATTGTGCTAAAAAGGCAGTTGCCACCAAGAGCAGCCAAACAGTCTGACTGGTGTGGCAAGGGATGAGCATCTTTCAAAGTTCAGGCATTCAACCACCTGAAGTCAGTACAAATCCGCAACCCACCGTCTTTCTTCCACACCATCACCAGTGGCGAAGCATACTCACTCGAGGACTTCCTGATAATCCCTTTTTCCTCCATATCAGTAAGAACCTGCCTCAGCTTCTGATAATGGGCCGGTGGGACCCTCCTATATGGTAAGCGAAAAGGGCGATCATCAGTGAGACGAATGCGGTGTGTGTATCCCTCAACCTCACCACAGTCCAGCAAGTGCTTGGAAAAGATGTCTTGATACTCAGTTAGCAACTGTCCACTAACCTGTCTAATTTCGATGTCACTTAGGCCCAACTCTGACAGATTTTTGGTTAACTGAGCCGATGTATTGGCACTGGATGAGGCATCAGGTATCTGTTTCTCTGTGTCTGATTTTTGTTTCTCTGAAACTGCATGTAGACCCTGGAAAGCATCTAGATCCTCAATTGCCAAACATGGAGACACATGAGCCAATTTGCAATTTCTTCTCAGTGTGATGGCTTTGTCAGATGGATTGACAACGGTCATGGGCACCCATCTGTCGGCCCAGAGAGGTGTGACAAGACGACCCACTAGAACACCGCGTGGTATGGCTTTGGAGTTGGTTGGCTCCACAACAACGGTGCTGCCAGGTGACATAGGCACATTAGCAGGGAGTCTTCCCCAGACTAAGTGTTCGTGTCTGGGTAGGAGCGTCACCGCTTGGGTGAGCTTGAAAGTGAATATTTTCTCAGGGGCCCCACTACCTCTCCAGCGCTCGACATTGGTGAACATCGGCAAGAAATGCTCAATGTTAGGGTCAGACTGATGTTCATGTCTAGATGCAATGTCCCAGTAGTCGCTACCACCCTTCAGGACATGTGTCACGTGTTTGATGACATTTGAGCCCAAGATAAGGCACAACTAAAGTGGGTACAACAAAACTAACGCCATAAAGCTGCATGTCTAAGTCATAAAAAACCATCAGGCCGAGTCTGCAGACCACCACAACCGATCAAGACAATGTTTTCCTCAGAATGTTTCTTCTCAGGCAAAACACCCGCAGAGCAGAGTTTCCCTACTGCATTTTCACTGATGGTACATGCCATAGAGCCAGAGTCCAACATGCCTTTAAGCTGCACGGTATGGTTGACAAGGACAGGAGCATAGAACAGCTCACTGAAAGCTCGGATCTTCTGAGTGGCTTGAATGACCATACGGGACCCCTCAGGCACCTTGGCACAGCTGTCTTCAAATATTTGAGCTAGGTCGCAGAATTCAGAGAGGGATTCATCCTCATTACCCACACCACCCCTCTGCAGGTGTGTGTTTAAATGCGGGTTCCGTCTACCAGCACTGTCGCTGGGCAAGGAACGTTGCTGATTGGTCTGCTTAGGACAGTCCCTCTTCCAGTGACCAGGAGGTAAACACCCTAGACCCTAGATCTGTTCTCCTGCCTGCAGTGAAACAATTACCCCTTTTCCACCAACGTGAACCGAGAGCTGGTTCTGGGATGGTGCTAGTGCCAGTTCGGCGCTGGTTCAACTTAAGAACCGGTTTGCTTTTCCACCGGCTAGAGAGCCTCGAGAGCCAACCCGCCCCCACGTCATTACGTCACTGTACGTCTGTATAAGTCTCCGCCTTCCCAGCAACGCGAGCACAACAAGAACAATGGCGGACTACATCGCGGCGTTGCAAGTGTTGCTGTGTTGTTGTGGATGGCAAAGGTCTTTTCTGGGATGTATGTGTTGGCTATCCAGGGAGTGTGCACGACGCAAGAGTACTACGGCAGTCACATTTGTGGGAAGTCATAAGTGATGGGGAATTACTAGGGCAAAACAAAGTGACTATCTCTGGCTGTGATGTTGGACATTACCTAATCGGTGACCCAGCTTACCCCATGCAGAATTGGCTCATGAAGCCCTTTTCGGACACTGGCAGACTGACCCCTGAACAACACACCTACAATTACAGGCTGAGCAGTGCATGATCGGTTGTGGAGATGTGTTTTGGGAGACTAAAAGGACGATGCAAACGACTGCAAGCTGGAGCTGAGCAAGAAAATGGCACTGACCCGCTGTGTACTTCACAACATTTGTGAGGAATATGGTGACAATTTCACTGATGTGCACCCAGACAGACAAGCAAACATGCAGCCTCCTGTTCAGGCATTACCTGAGCATGGTAATCCAGTAGGTGCTGACATTAGAGCTGCATTAATGGAGTATTTTAACAGAGGGGACGAGTGATCTTGTTTTTGTAATTGTATATTTTGTTACTACCTGTTCTGTCATAACTCAAATAAAAACTGAATGTTATTTGTTTCTCTGTTCTTTAAGTATACTGAAGCAGACATGTTAACAAAATGTTTATTTAGAAAAACAATAAATTAAAAACAATAGAATACAAATAAAGTGAACACAGTGCAATGAACGTGCATAATGAACTAAAAACTAACAAAACAATAATGTGGTCATTTGTTTGCTTGGGCCTCCATCACCGCCACCATGCGCCCCATGAGCCCAAGCAACGCACTCGAGTCCGCTTCCAACTTATGCAGCAAGGCATCATTCATGTCTTTGCTGTGCTGCAAGAACCTGTCATCTGCCCTCTACAGATATTGAAGCAGCTCCTCGTTGCTGTCTCTCTTCCTTTTTCCTGTGTACAAGAACAATGACAATTAACACAGATCTGTGTAGTCATGCCATTGCAAATAATTACATATATCTGGAAGTATGAATAAATAGACACAGTAAGGGGTGATATGAGTATGCTAATATATATATAGTAGAACAGTATGATCAGTGCAAATGAATACACTACATATATACCGTATGAAAGTATGATGTCAGAGCCTGGTGGTTATATATATATATATATATATATATGTTTGCATAGCGTCTGATGTGTCAGACTACTATATACCTAGCACAACATCTTACCATGTCTGGCCTGTTGTGAGGACAACTGAGCTGAGCTGGTAGAAGGTGTTGGCGAGCTGCACGCCAACGGTTCCTCCTCGCCAGCATGGACAGACAACTCTATAAGACAACAAAATGAAAGCCAAATGTTAAGTGACGTTGGTAGGTGAGCCAATGGCAATGTTAGAAAGTAGCATGTTAACGTTAGCTATTGTTACCAAGGTTATAAATAAGTAAAATGCATGGCAACAAGGCGAAACGTGAAAAAATAACACTTATCAGCATCAGTGCTACTTGGCAGCGACGTATCCTCCACCATCGACTCCAGCATGGCTGTTGCCGAGTTCAAGGCGCCGGTTATTTGGCACGCCGGTCTGTCGCCGAGGACAGAGTCGAGGACATCATAAAAGTGCGGATTCCTCTTTGGCCGACCACTGCCGCTTCGACCGAGGTCCCTCTTTTGATCCCTGTAGTCTTTTTTAAATTTCTTTACTTTATTTATTATTTGGTTGACGGTTCTCTCGTACCCCGCCGTACACATATCGCTCTGGAGAGTGTGGAATACATGTTTGGTCCGAGAAACCCCCTCCAGTTTCTTCTGCACTTCGGCTGAGGACCAAAGTGCAAGGAGACAATTTGTCTCCTCCACGGTCCACTGCTGCTTATTTTTCACTTTCATTGTCGGGGTTTGTTGTGAAATGGAGCTCAGAAAGTTTTTGGCGGACTTGCTAATCCCGCCCCCAGCCACTGACATAGTCGGTTCTTAGTCTGGCCCAGCAAAGAGTTGGGGCCAAGAACGAACCAGTTTTCCTGGCCGAGAGCCGGTTCTTTGGCTGTCGAAACACGAAGAACTGGTTCGTTTTAGGCTCTGGCTCCGAACCGGCCCTGAAAATGCCTTGGTGGAAAAGGGGCAAATGTGGAATGATCAGGAGTCCCACAAACCCTGCACACCTTCTGGGAAGGGTGAGGCACTCGGGTGCTGATATTAGCTGGCACTTGATTCTGCTGTGTGACCAGACGATCTAACAAGCTCACTAAACTCCTCATTAGGGCTGGGCGATAAAACGATAACGATATGTATCGCGATAGACACGTAATCAATATCAATAGAAAATGCGTTCGATAGAACGTTTCGATATTTTTTTTCCTCGTTGGAAGAAACCGGAGCTAAGAGTCTAGCTCCGCTTTGAACCAGAGGTTGCGAAGCAAGGTTGGTTGCATGAACAAAGGCACTCGTCCTCTGGTACCTAGCAACGTATGGAGTGCTGCAGGAACATGGAACATGCTGCAGAAGAGTCAGACATTGATGGAGATGTGCTATGCATAATGTTAAGCCCAGGGTCAGAGACTGTCAATGTGGTCCAGAAGACAACCACAGAACCTGGTACTGAGCTCTATGCAACCATGCTGGTGAACAAAAAATCTGTCAGATTTCAGCTGAACTATGGTGCTAGTTGCAACGTCATCCCTGTAAGCCTCACACAGGGCATGCACCTAGAGACATGCAGCCTCAATACACATCGGAAGAGTTGAAACGCTTCAGCAAGGGCACTGGGACTTCACACACAAAACGTCCTCTCCAGGCTATCCACAGAGTAATGGAAAAGTGGAGTCAGCAGTGAAACAGCCAAGAGACTGATGGCCAAAGCAAAGAGGCCAGGAGCTGATCCATATCTAGCAATTTGTAAATCTGTTATATTATTTTTGTATTAATTGACTGTTTATTTATCTATTTTTATTCTATTGCTATGCAACCTGGCACAAGAATTTCCTTCGGGATCAATAAAGTTCTGTCTTATCTTATGTTATCTTATTGAGCCCATAGCCCACCCAGTCCTTCTAACCTGTTGACATACACTTTAAAGGGTCAATACAACCCATAAAACTGTCACGCCCTCCACTTCTACCTCTCTCTACGTGTGTGTGTGTGTGTGTGTGTGTGTGTGTGTGTGTGTGTGTTTCTCACTCATCCGCCAACTGCCATTCACTATACTGTGCATGATAGAATTGAGTGACTGAGCTCTGATGCTATATGAGCTTGAGGGTTGAATCTTTCTCTTTTTCACCATCGCGGTTCTTATTGAAAATGCTGCATATTCGTATCGTGACTTTGTAAATTGTTCGGGCGATTGTATGTCTCCTTGCGGTGACAAATCGCAAGATAAAACAAAATAAATGCAAAATAAAACCAAAAAATACAATTAAAACGTAAGGTAGCTATTATATCGGCCATTGTAGCATAATTAATGGTCTTACGCTGAACTAAACGTAACTTCAGAGACCTTTTTGCAAATTTCAAAGTAAGAAAACGGATGACAAATTTAGATAATTGGGTGGTCTATGCCTTTAATGTTAGTCAGGCACAGACCGAGATACTGTATGGTAGTACACATCTGAACTGACAGAAATTATGTATTTTCGATAGAAACAAGTGTCGCTCTACACTTTTTTTCATGTCGCGTACTACCTGGAGAAATGTCTTGTGTCGCAGACGTCGTCATATTTTGCCGCACAATGCGATTGGGTAGTTTTCTAATGTCGCCATGGAGATTATAAATGGTAAATGGATTGCATTTATAGAGTTATTTTATCCAAAGTGCTTTACAGTATTGCCTCACATTCACCCATTCATACACCGACGGCGGTGTCAACCATGCAAGGTAACAACCAACACGTCAGGAGCAGTTAGGGTTAGATGGTGTCTTGCTCAGGGACACCTCGACACCCGGGATTGTACCAGCATCCTCCCGGTTGCCATTCAACCACTAGAGAGGAGGGTTTCCCGAAAACCCTACCCTGGAAATCCAGAGTTCTCGCGAGAGCAAAATTTGAATTTGCTCAGCGAGTCACTCTGGTAATGAGTAACATGCTCATTACCAATTCCTGTTGATCCAACGTAAACCAATCACATCGGTGTATCTGATATAGGCGGGCCAGAAGCGGGCTAAACAGATGACGACAGCGCTGCGACGGAATCAGTCCGGAATCAGTCAGTAAACATTGCAAGATGGCTACTGGTCTGTTTACTACCGTCACGCCAACATGAAAAAGTCTTTTGGATATACTTGGTTTACCGGCAAATCTATCGAAAATGTTGACTGAGTATCTGTACAAACCAATTATTCTCATATTCTGCTTGCAAAAACGGCAAAAGTCGTTTAGTGGCTCCATTTCCATGAGGCTACATTTACGTCTCTCTGTCAAACTATTCTCCAAAACAAACTCGTTTCCGTCTCTCTGGATACGTCACCCCGTGTATTCTTCTGATTGGTCGTAGTGTTATCTAATTGCGTGCAGTGATATTTTCAAATGCATTCTTGGTGCCGCCCCTCGAGTTGGGCCATTTTCATTACTCATTACCAGACCTACAGCTTTCTAGATGTAGGTCTGGATTTCCAGGCTACCAAAACCCATTAATATGACAAAAATCCTAATAATAATAATAATAATAATAAGCTAAAAGGTAGAACGCTTCACGAATTTGCGTGTCATCCTTGGATGACACGCAAATTCGTGAAGCGTTCTACCTTTTAGCTTATTATTAGAATTTTTGCCATATTTATGGTTTTTGGGGAAACCCTCTAGCAGACAAAAGGGCTGCAGTAAGAAGGCTGGGAGCGTGCAAAAAAAGCCTTAAAGTTCATGATGAAAGCTCTTACTGCAAACCTGCCTTTCTATGTAAGAACCAGGACTGCAAGGGTGAACACACGCCTGATCATCATTACTACCTGTGTCCCAATGCTGAGACAAGGAAAAGCAGTACAGGTCAGAGGGACAGATCTGGTCTGGATGAAAATAAAGGCAGGAAGAGGTATACAGAGGGTCAAGAGGAGTTCTTAAGTGAACTTCCACCAGAGTTGGCAAAACAATGTCGGGAAGTGTTCTCAAATACTGCATCTAGAGCCTTCAACACTTTAAGGAAAGTGGAATGAAAGAGGAGAGAGCTTCTCAGCCAAGTATCAGGACTGTATGTACTGTACACCTCCTGTGATATCAACAAATGACCGCTAGGAGTCAGCATGCGTCCATCCTTATGTCTCTTCGTTGTGGAGTAATCACGGCACCGCCTGGGTCCGGCCATCGAGTTGGTCCAACTCCGGCAGGACAGGAGGCACGAAGCATTTACTCATTAAATATGTCATGTTGTTATGTCGGCAAATTCGCAGGTATTTTTGTGACTCGTAATTTTGCTCATTAGAGTATACGGTCCATGGCTGAGTTTTTTTCTACATATACTCCTGGTATATATAGAAAATCACTTCCTTTTTTTACTTTCTTCTTCTGCTGAGCATTGGTGTTTCAGTGGTAGAATTCTCGCCTGCCACGCGGGAGGCCCGGGTTGTCTGTAACTCACTGTAGCCGAGTGATGATTCTCTTCCAAGACCCTGAAGCGCTTTCTTTACAATTCGCACAGCAGCTTCTGCAGCACCATTCCTGTGTGGAGAATCAGCTGGATGGATTCTCCATGTCCACTCTGTTCCATTTTTGGATGCATTCTCCTCCAAGGATACTTTGTTCTGGCTTTCCAAAAATCTGTACATCTCCTCTAGCACTGGTTTTGCCCCAGTGAAATTCGTGCCGGGATCTGACCACATTTTCCTTGGATGCCCACGGATCGCGGTAAATCTTTGGTAGGCCATCAGGAAACCTTCGATGGATAGTGTATTGACTACTTCGGTATGAATGGCCCTGCTTGCCATACAGCAAAAGATGACTCCCCAAACCTTGAGTGTTACCCTTTTCTTGACGTCATCTTTGACATGTAAGGGTCCAAACAGGTCAACTGCTGTGAACTGGAAGGGTGCAGCTGGTTCTGTTCTTTCAGGTGGCAGGTCACCCATTACTTGTTGACAGTTCTTGGATTTTGCTTTCCTGCACTTAATGCAGTGATTGACCACTTTCTGAGCAATCCTCCGTCCTTTTATGATCCATGCCTTCCTTCTCATTTTGAGCAAGGTTCCAGCAACACCACCATGCCTCCCATTGTGAGCTTCACGGGCTATCAGCGTAGACACCCAGGCATCATAGGGCAGGATGGGAACACCAACCTTGTCCTCTTCAAAACTCTGAACTCTGCCACCACATATCAACAGCCCAGATACTTGGGTACATCACTGCTCCATAGGCTTTGCTCGCTTCCACCTGAGAAGGTAAGTGCCAAGGGTCTATTTGTGTAACATGGTGGAGTCAGTGCTCTACTGAATTTGACCTTACCAAGTTGGACATACTCCTCAAAGAGCTGAATGGCATCCTCTCTGAGGCAGTCCGAGAGCGCAATGTCCCATGTGTCTTTGACTTGACGGCTTTCACCCTTTGCCTCTTGGAAAGTTCTGCGTACCAGAATGGCTCCCTTTTGTTTGGCAGGGGTCACCAGGCCAATGGGGCCATACAGTCCTGATACTTGGCTGAGAAGCTCTCTCCTCTTTCATTCCACTTTCCTTAAAGTGTTGAAGGCTCTAGATGCAGTATTTGAGAACACTTCCCGACATTGTTTTGCCAACTCTGGTGGAAGTTCACTTAAGAACTCCTCTTGACCCTCTGTATACCTCTTCCTGCCTTTATTTTCATCCAGACCAGATCTGTCCCTCTGACCTGTACTGCTTTTCCTTGTCTCAGCATTGGGACACAGGTAGTAATGATGATCAGGCGTGTGTTCACCCTTGCAGTCCTGGTTCTTACATAGAAAGGCAGGTTTGCAGTAAGAGCTTTCATCATGAAGTTCAAGGCATTTTTTGCACGCTCCCAGCCTTCTTACTGCAGCCCTTTTGTCTGCTAGAGGAGGGTTTCCCCAAAACCCATAAATATGGCAAAAATCCTAATAATAAGCTAAAAGGTAGAACGCTTCACGAATTTGCGTGTCATCCTTGCGCAGGGGCCATGCTAATCTTCTCTGTATCGTTCCAATTTTAGTATATGTGATACCGAAGTAACACAAACACAGCAACAAGCCGGCTTGTTTATATACGCCAGGTCATACGATAAAGATTCTCTAATGGTCACCGAGGCACAGAGAGACGCACCCATAATAGATCATAGGTGGCTATTGGGTTGTTAATACTATTCTGTAAGGCCACCGAAAGGAACTCTGGGTAATTTACAGCGGTGAGTCCTATCGGGTGATTGGTCGCTCCAGACAAAGGACCTTTGTCTGGCGGGTCACATGATGTGGAGTGGGTCACCTCCTGTGATATCAACAAATGACCGCTAGGAGTCAGCATGCGTCCATCCTTATGTCTCTTCGTTGTGGAGTAATCACGGCACCGCCTGGGTCCGGCCATCGAGTTGGTCCAACTCCGGCAGGACAGGAGGCACGAAGCATTTACTCATTAAATATGTCATGTTGTTATGTCGGCAAATTCGCAGGTATTTTTGTGACTCGTAATTTTGCTCATTAGAGTATACGGTCCATGGCTGAGTTTTTTTCTACATATACTCCTGGTATATATAGAAAATCACTTCCTTTTTTTACTTGCTTCTTCTGCTGAGCATTGGTGTTTCAGTGGTAGAATTCTCGCCTGCCACTCGGGAGGCCCGGGTTGTCTGTAACTCACTGTAGCCGAGTGATGATTCTCTTCCAAGACCCTGAAGCGCTTTCTTTACAATTCGCACAGCAGCTTCTGCAGCACCATTCCTGTGTGGAGAATCAGCTGGATGGATTCTCCATGTCCACTCTGTTCCATTTTTGGATGCATTCTCCTCCAAGGATACTTTGTTCTGGCTTTCCAAAAATCTGTACATCTCCTCTAGCACTGGTTTTGCCCCAGTGAAATTCGTGCCGGGATCTGACCACATTTTCCTTGGATGCCCACGGATCGCGGTAAATCTTTGGTAGGCCATCAGGAAACCTTCGATGGATAGTGTATTGACTACTTCGGTATGAATGGCCCTGCTTGCCATACAGCAAAAGATGACTCCCCAAACCTTGAGTGTTACCCTTTTCTTGACGTCATCTTTGACATGTAAGGGTCCAAACAGGTCAACTGCTGTGAACTGGAAGGGTGCAGCTGGTTCTGTTCTTTCAGGTGGCAGGTCACCCATTACTTGTTGACAGTTCTTGGATTTTGCTTTCCTGCACTTAATGCAGTGATTGACCACTTTCTGAGCAATCCTCCGTCCTTTTATGATCCATGCCTTCCTTCTCATTTTGAGCAAGGTTCCAGCAACACCACCATGCCTCCCATTGTGAGCTTCACGGGCTATCAGCGTAGACACCCAGGCATCATAGGACAGGATGGGAACAGTCAAAGCTGTGCCTCGGGCTGGGCAGGTGAGAGAGGATCTAACACCCCTCTATTAGACACGAGAATGGAACAATCCGTTGGCTGTGACGTAGTGATGGGAATTACAGCCGGATCTTATGGCTCCGTTCCTTTCTGAGAGACGTTCAAAAGAGCCAGGTTTTTTTTAGGGGGCGGGGTTACTAGGTTTATCTGCGAAATAATCACCAGGATAATGATTGACTGTATTAAAGGATAATGATTGACTGTATTAAAGGATAATGATTGACTGTATTGCCAGACCTTAATGTCAATGATCTGCATTGTAAACATGACACAAGGTGGCGCCATATCCATGTCACTCATGTCAGTGAATTTACTACTTTGAATGTACCCTCTCTGTCTGTGTTGTGTGTCAATAAAGTTGCCTCGCCTTGAATGCAATTCATGCAACTCTTAATATTAGAACACTTTTTATTGGCACAATAAAAAAACAAGTATAATAAACTTTTGTGTAAAACAGATTTTAGTGCAAATCAAACAACAAAACCAAAAACATTTCACCCGAGATAATTTTTAAGAATAAATTGTAAAACTACTTCTGAACAATATTTCAAGTATTATAAAAACTGAGTAAAATGAAATAGAGAAAGATCCCTGAGCTGCTTTGACAAAAACAGGAGATGAGCTCCTGGCCTATGAGCCACATTGGCTCAAACAAGGCTTACTTACTTGTAAACAATAACATAATAACACAATAAAAAATAAGCTTTCTCACTGTTCACGTAAAGGGGAGTGGATTTAGGGCAGCCAGTGAACAAACGATAAAAAGAACGGCTCTCACCAAGTACGACTCGGTTCACTTCGTTCGTACCAAAGAGCCGTTCAAAATAATCGGATCGTTCGCGCATGTAACATCACTACTGTGATGCGTAATACGTCATTTGATGTCGAAAAGTTGCGCGTTAACATTGACACATCGTTTGGCGTTCCATACACAGTGTTGCCAACTTAGCGACTTTGTCGCTATATTTAGCGAGTATTCAGACAAATCTAGCGACATTTTCTGGTGTTATTGGAGACTTTTGGCGACTGACGCAGTCGCGGATCTATGGGTGGGCCTGGGTGGGCCCAGGCCCGCCCAGATTGACAGCTTGCCCACCCATTCAGATTCATAATTACCTTAAATGTGAATTGTTTTGTCTTGGGGAATCGTTAGAATTATGTATTAATAATCTCTAAAAAGTGTGGAGATGCCATTGAAACCAACTGGAGACAACGCTGGATGTGATTGTTTGTCTCCATCGGCCCGTTGCTATGTTCGTTAGGGACTTTAAGCATCGACGGCTGCAGAGACGGCTACGGTGACTGGAAATAAATCTGTGCTCTTCTGCACCTGCGAGAACTTGACTCGCTCCCCTCTGCCGCCGTAGCCTGTTGATCTACGGGGAAAATACACCTTTCACGTAGTCACTACAACCTGTGTTTTAGATGACTGAATTTTCCTTTTTCATTGTGCTTTGAAATAAAACTTGTTTTACAATAGATAATGACACTATACTTTCAATGATTTCAGAGCAAGACACTGGCTAATTTAATCGATTTTCCCATTTTTCCGAAGCCATGTCATCTGCTCCTCTTGCTCCTCGAGACGAACTGAATTCTGATTCTGAAGAGTTGTTGCTCAGTGACTTTGATTTCCGCAGTTACGGCGACAACACAGATTTATTTCCGGTCCCCGTAGCCGTGCTTGCTCGCGCGCTAATTCTGTCAGAGTTTCATATACAGTAGCAGCCTAGTATGAGCCAACTATGGCTAAACAGCTATTATTGACCCGTTTTCTTAAAAAACCACGTCTGGAAGTGGAAGATGAAAAAAGTTTGGACCAGGACTTGTCCAACGAGGAGGAATCGCACTCGCAGGATCGTCGTGAGACGTTTGCTGGCCCTGGCAATGAAGGAGAAACGGCCACAGCAACAACATCCCGTGAGTGTCATGCTAGCCTGCATGCTAACGTGGGCATGTGGGCTCCACAGCCCCCTCCACTCCTAAAGGGACCTTCACTGCCACCGACTTCTGAACTAACCGGTACACCTTCGGATCTGTCAGCCATGATGGAGGAACCGGCCACTCAACCATAGCTGGTAATATTCCCGACTACTGTCATAGATAGGAAATTGCGCTCCTTCAACAGCAATTGGTACAAGTTCAAATGGATTGAATATAGTAAAGCAAGAGACGCCATTTATTGTAAAGCATGTAGACATTTCCCCGAGATGCACACGGAGTTCACTTTTATAAGAGATGGGTAAAAAAAAATTGGAAACGTCTCCGGCAGGCATGCGAGAAACATGAGTCTAGCAAGGCGCATGCTATTGCGCTTACGAAGTTGGAGGCGTACAGGCAAAGCCATGGACCGCAAAGCCGTGATGGGACAGTGTTAAATCAACTGCACGGTAATTCCATTTCATTTGTAGAGCGAAACCGGCAACACGTTAAAGTTGTGTTGGACATTGCTATGTTGTGTGCCAAGCTTGAAATTCCACTTAGAGGCCACAGAGAAACGGAGGAAGCGCTCAATAAAGGGAATTTCTTGGAGCTATTCAAGTTCATGTCAAAGTATGATCCAGAAATTGAAAATAGACTGAAGGAACTCCCACGAAATGCCACACTCATGAGCCACCACATTCAGGACGAGCTGCTTGAGGCTGCAGCCTCACTGCTACTACATGAACAATCCGCATATTTTGCAATACTTGCGGACGAGTATAAAGATATAACAAAACGAGAGCTAGTTGCGGTCTGCATCCGTTTCATTCATGGGGGGGGTAATCAAAGAACGAGCAGTAGGCTTTGTTGAAACTGCAGAATTGTCTGCTCAAGCAATATCACAAAAGATCCTCGAGGTCCTTGAACCATTCGGATTGGATCCTTCTCGCTGCGTCGGGTTCTGTTTCGATGGTGCATCGGTCATGTCAGGGCACAAGGGAGGGGTTCAGGTTCTCCTGAAAGAAACATTTCCGAAAGCCGTGTATGTACACTGCAATTCTCACCGGCTTAACTTAGTGCTTTGCACTGCTGTAAAGGTGTCTGGGCATGTTAGCACTTTTTTTGACACTGTGAACTATATACACAACTTCTTCACTGGGGCCCAGAGGCACGGCTCAGTTCATAGAGCTAAAAAGGAAATGCACCCAAACCGTCAGTGTATGGAGCTGGAACGATCGAGCGAGATGAGATGGAGCTCAAAATCAGGGTCGGTGCATAAAATATTAGACTTGCTAGATGTATTACTGGAGGCGCTAGCTGAATACGCCGAATCAAGTGGACAAACTAAAATGGACGCAGAACAGCTATTACAACAGATACAAGCAAAAAAATTCCTTTTCATGCTTGTTACATTTTGCAAACTTTTTGAGAACAGTGATTTTGCCACGAAGGGGTTGCAGAGCTCAACACTGTGTGTAACAGACTATCTCTTTGATTGAAACACTGAAAGCTACTTATGCGACTTTCCGGGATGATTCAAATGGTGACTTTGACTCTGTGCTCAGATTGACGGAGGAGTTGATGGAAAAGCATGAGATAGTATGCTGGGACATCACTGCCTCTCATGTGCGAAAGCTGCCTACAAAGTTCCATGACTCTGCCGTCCCTAACACTGGGGAAAACATCCGCTATCAAAAGTAATGACGATTTAAGGGAACTGTGTTCTAGACAGGCAGATAGCCGAATTGAACTGCGGATTTAAACAGGACACTTATGGCATCATGCAAGCTTCGGCTTCCTTCTTACCGGGATCCGCCACTTTTGGCATGAAAAACCTGTTGAAAACGCCATGCGATTTATATGGCATTGCAATCAGTGATGCTGAATTCACCGTTTTCACATCACACATCAGAGGCAAAATTGAGGACAGAACTTCCCTTCACTAATCGAAGTACTCGATAGCTGCCCTGAAGACATCTTCCCCAATATTAACTGTCTATTAAGGGCCATCATAACACTCCCATTAACGTCCTGCAGTGTTGAGAGACTTTTCTCCGCAACAAACCGGATCAAGACACGCCTGAGATCATCGATGTTGACTGGACGCTTGAACAATTTGACACTTCTGTCTTTTGAAAGAGAACTCACAGACACGTTGGACTATGACGAAATTATCAACCTCTTCAATTCAAAGCCCAGATGACTCCACCTTGTGTAGAACCGAATCAACCGATACGGGTATATTTTTATAGTATAAGCCCTTTTGGGTTTCTTGCCTACCTTGCACCTCTCTTTTTGTTGTTATTTTCTTTATCTCTTTGCTTTTTTGTCTAATCATTGTGCAAAATAAAAATCAAATCAAATCAAATACATTGTTGGGGTCCCCACTCCCACATTGTATTGTAAATGTCCAAGTCTGTTGAAGAAAACGTGCGGTGATGAGCTTCACTCAGGCATACCCAGATTTTTCCAGGCCTACCCATCAACCACTTTCTGTATCCGCCACTGCTCTGACGTGAAAGCACGTGTCGTTCTTACTCTTGTCAACGAGCAGCGGGCGGGTGCTGCCGTGGGCCCCTCCCCCCTCCCCGTCCTAAAGCACTGACAGGCGGCCCAGTCGTGTCCTCGCGCAGCAGTCCCTACCAGTTGCAGTCAGCGCACGAGATGTTCACCCCTCCGCGTCCAGACTGCAAATGAATCGCGCATGCGAGGGAGGGACAGGACATCCTGCTGCCCTGTCGCTATGAGAAAAACGACAGACCTGTGAGACCGGACGTGTTCTGGCGAGACAAGGATGAGGCCCACCTCTATGACATCATTGCGGGGAAGGCAGACTTGGGGTCGCAGGACAGGCGTTTCCACAACCGCACCGAAAGCTTCCCGGAGAACTACGGTCGCGGAAACTACTCCGTGCTGCTGCGCAGGGCCACGCCAGACGACAGCGGCCTCTACACCTGTTACCTCCCCTCGCTGGGCATCCAGCAGGGTGTTGAGCTACAGGTCACCACCGGTAGGTCGCTGAGGACCTGACCATTACCGTGGCAATGGTGTTGTCCGTTGTCCATAGCACCGTAGTGTACGTAGAAAATATAGACTGTCAATGTAAAATGTATACAAAACATGTCAATATAAAACACATCAAACTTGTATACAAAACTTTTAAGTATACAACGTGTATACAAAACATGATGCAAATATAAAAAACACTTTCTGTATATATGTAAATATAAGATTTATACAACAGCACATCTCTAAGTATACAAAGCACAACATTAAGTGTACAAAGTGTATGCTTTGTATACATAGTGTACTATATTATATTATAATTTGTAATATAGACAACATGTGTATGAAACAGTAATGTGACATAATATTAAACAACACATGTATAAAGCAGTACTCTGTTCCATTATAATATACACAAAACATATATGAAGAAGTACTCTGTTACATTATACTGTACACAACACATGTGTGAAGCAGTACCAATCCTCCAGATCCTGAGCTGGGTTTTACCTTCCTCCCAACTCACTCATGTCACTCCTTTTCCATGCTTCCTGCAAAATCCACTCCATGTTTTACCATTGTTCTGCTCTCTGCCAACTGACACACCGGAGACTCATCGACTGATTGTAGCAAACAGTATTTAAGCCCCCTGTGTAAACCACGTGTTGCTGAATTACATTGCCATCCATGCCATGTTTTGATTATATACCTTGCTCTACCATTATTCAATGGAAGAACTTAGTTTTTTGGTTTTTGAACATTCTCCGTTTTTAAGAACATTGCGTGAAAGAAGATGCAATTAAACTATTTTTCTAGCTTTTTTCATATCGCCTGCTTTTGAGTCCTACCCTACCGCTTCTCTATGCCCTCACCTCCTCCAAGTGCTCCTTTCTCTGGACTAGCAAAGCTGAGAAGGCCTTCTCGACACTTTTACTACGGCTCCAGTTGTGACGGTTCCCATTTCCTCAGCTCAGTTCAAGATTCAAGATTCAAGAAGACTTTAATTATCCCGAGGGAACTTATCGTGCAGCATACAAGTCAGAAGAACACAGGGGAGAAATATACACCACACAATATACAGTCTAAGGAGGGACTGTATTGAAAAAACAAAAACAACAAACATGTATCAACAAGCGTTTGGCAGTATTGTAGGCTGTCTGCATGGTAAATATTACCAATAACTACAGTAATGTAGGCTGTCTGCATGGTAAATATTACCAATAACTACAGTGAGGTAGAGAAGGTCTACACTGTGGACTACGTTGTCAGCAGGTGTTGGTGGATACATTATAAGGTGACCAGTGGTAAAGTGATAAGTGATAAGTGATAAAGTGATAAGTGATAGAGTGATAAAGTGCAGGATTGCTGGAGTGATGTGGCTGTAATTGACCTTAGTTCGTGCTGGAGGTTGATGCTTCAGACACAGGGGTGAGCGCTGTCCTGTCCCATCTTCCCAGATCTTCCCAGGATAACAAGGTGCATCCATGTGCTTTTTTCCCCACTGTTTAATCGCTTCCGAGAGAAACTAAGGTATTGGGACCTGGAGTTGTTAGCATTCGAGCTCGCCCTGGAAGAATTGAGGCATTGGTTAGAGGGAACGGAGATGCCATTCATTGTGTGGACTGACCACAAGAACCTAGAGTATATTAAGTCAGCCAAGCCAGCCAACCAAGACAGTTTGCGCCCGATCAACCGCAGGACCTGGATGAAGCCATCCTCCCCTCCCATTGTCTCGTGACAGCTGCCCGACTCAACATAGAAGCCACCGTCCAGGAAGTGGACCAGGTGACGGACCCTCAGAATGTTTGTTTGTGCCTCTCTGTACTCACCTGCAGGTGTTGGAATGGGGACACAGCTCCAAGCTTTCCTGCCGTCCTGGGGCGGCCCGTACACTGTTGGTCATAAAGCAGCGTTTCTGGTGGCCTTCCATGTGACAGGACATGCATACATTCATAGCATGTCACATCTGTTCCAGAAATAAGACAAGCAAGCAAGCAACCATCAGCGGGACTCCTAAGACCCCTGCCAATGGTCCCATATAGCTGTGGACTTCATGGTGTTCCCGAGTGGGACGGTAACACGTGCATCATGACCATCGTTGACCGATTCTCTAAAGCACCGTATTTTGTCCCCCTCCCTAAGCTTCCCTCGGCCACAGAGACAACTGAACTTATAATTGATCACGCTTTCAGGATCCATGGGTTTCCTTCTGATATAGTTTCAGACAGAGGGCCACAGTTGTCAGCACACTTCTGGAGGGATTTTTGCAAGCTTATCGGTGCCACCTAGCCTGTCCTCAGTTTATCATCCACAGGCCAACTGCCAGATGGAGCGCACCAACCAGAAACTGGAGGTAGCACTGCGGTGTATGGTTTTCTGGGAACACTACCTCCTGGAGACGAATGTTGACACGGATAGGATACTGACTCAACAGCCTTCCCTCGTCATCCACCAAGTTGTCACCTTTCCAGTGCTGCCTGGGGTACTAGCCACCCCTTTTTCTAGATCAGAAGGAAGAGGTTTCCACACCATTGGCTCAGGCTTTCGTTCGCCGCTGCCGAGAAGTGTGGCCACAGACCAGACAACAGTTGTTGCGAGCCATGAGTACCATACCAATACCAAACCCCAGACCCCGCCTATCAGCCAGGTCAGAGTTATGCTTTCCACAGTTAATCTCCCCCTCCCCCAGGTTTCGATCATTAGCCCCAGTCCTGTCAGGTAAACCCTAACCATGTCAATGCAACACATTCACCCATCTTTCCATGTCTCCCAGCTAAGACCCCTGGTTTCCAGCCCTCTCTCCCTCCCCACTAGAGCCCTCCCTCGCCCTAGGATCATCGATGGGGGTGAGGCCTTCACAGTAAGGAAGCTCCTCAAGGCCCGGCGATGAGGTTGAGGCATTTAGTACCTGGTCGACTGGAAGGGTTACGGACTGGAGGAGAGAAACTGGGTTCCACGCCATTTCATCCTGGACTCAACGCTCATCAGGGACTTCCATTGACTGAATCCAGGGCCCAGTATTTCAAAACATTTAATCTGGATCAGAATGATCCAGATTTTTTAATCTCTTTTTTTGCTATCCCAGATCAAATTGATCTTGTAGGTTTTGTCCTGGTTTTTCAAAGAATCTTCAGATAGGATCATTCTGATCCAGATACCACAAGATCAGGATTACAGAATATAGATTTGCAGTCTTTGGATAGGCCTCCGTTGGTCAAAGTAATAGGCTACAACATTTAATTGACAGACGTGAAAATGTTGGGAAGTGTAAATCAGTTATTCATATTATTCATATTCATTTAGCTGCATTAGTACACAATACATACACCAGATAATTGCATAATTGGGGGCTGGTCATAACCATCTGTCTGGTCTAACTATTGCTGTATTTATCATTGTTTTGTTTTTTCCTGTGTGAAGCACTTGTGGCATGTCGTGTATTATTATTATTAACAATAATTAAATGTCTCACTGGATAAAAAAAGTCAAACTAAACTTTTGTCAGCACACTACTGTTTTTATTGATCAAAAGACCCTCAGTAAAATAGTGGTTGACTAGAGCGTTTCTCGTTGATCGTCCAGCTGGTCCATCTGCTTGCAGTGCTGCCAGTGGTAGGTGTAATGGGAAAAGTCCATATAAGGCCTTTCTTTCAGCTGGCATTATGTTCCTTGAATAGACTGTCATTATGACAGACAAACTGTCCACAACTGGCATTAGCGTGACTTCCTCTTTGACCAGTCATAAAGATAAGCAGCTGGGGTGAGGGTTGGTTGACCGTTAAACCCCCTCACTTCTCCTATACCATGAGTGGGGTGAAAAGTGTGTTTAAAAGGGACAGGTGAATATCTGTTCTGTACTCACTCTGCTAGAGAGGAGTCTGGTGAATGCATTCATTAAAATACTCTTAATTTGTACAAGTATTGTGTTTACTTCAGTTTGAAGATCTCATTGCCCTAGATGCAATTATTGAATTGCCACGACATAGGTCAGGGACATCTACTTGGGGCTGTGAATGATCACCTCTCTCATCACAGTGAGGAACCTTGCGTTCTTCAGCAATGTTATGAAGCACAATGCAGGCCAGAATGATGTTGCATGCTCGCTGTGGGTCTACACGTAGGTAGTTCAGACATGCAAAGCGCCTTTTTAACACCCCATTCAAGCGCTCAATTGTGCTCCTAGTTCTTCCATGGGCACAGTTGAATCTATTCTCTGCATCATTATTTGCCACGGCAAAAGGTGTCATTAGCCATGGTAAGAGCGCTGTCACCCAATATGATGCCATCTGGGGGATTTTCTTGGAGGTTTCTGGAAATGTGGCTCTCCCTCAAGATCCTTACGTCATGGACCGACCCTGGCCATTTCACCACACAGTTGGTTATGATGAGGTCTGCATTCCCCAGAAGTTGCACATTGATGCTGTGGCCGTCCTTTCCTGTTCACAAACTCCCATTCCTTCTCATGGGGTGCTGGATGTGGACATGAGTGCAGTCTATCACGCAATAGTATTTGGCATTTTCCCCATTTCATAGAACTTGAACTTGATCTGCTGGATTTGTTGGAAATTTGACAAACTGCTAACACAGAGCTGACAGTGGATTTCTGGACACACACACCATCTCCTATGACTTGGTAGAATGATCCACATGCGTAGAAGCGCAAAGCTCGTGACAGCTGCCCGACCTCAACATTAGAAGCCACCGTCCAGGAAGTGGACCAGGTGATGGACCCTCAGAATGTTTGTTGTGCCTCTTGGTACTCACCACATGCAGGTGTATGGAATGGGGACCAACAGCTCCCAAGCTTTCCTGCCGTCCTGGGGCGGCCCGTAACACTGGTTGGTCATAAAGGCAGCGTTTCTGGTGGCCTTCCATGTGACAGGACATGCATACATTCATAGGCATGACACATCTGTTCCAGAAATAAGACAAAGCAAGCAACCATCAGCGGGACTCCTAAGACCCCCGCCAGTGGTCCCATATAGCTGTGGACTTCATGGTGTTCCCGAGTGGGACGGTAACACGTGCATCATGGACCATCGTTAACCGATTCTCTAAAGCACCATATTTTGTCCCCCTCCCCAAGCTTCCCTCGGCCACAGAGACAACTGAACTTATAATTGAGCACGCTTTCAGGATCCATGGGTTTCCTACTGATATAGTTTCAGACAGAGGGCCCCAGTTGTCAGCACACTTCTGGAGGGATTTTTGCAAGCTTATCGGTGCCACCTAGCCTGTCCTCAGTTTATCATCCACAGGCCAACTGCCAGATGGAGCGCACCAACCAGAAGCTGGAGGTAGCACTGCGGTGTATGTTTTCTGGGAACACTACCTCCTGGAGCCGAATGTTGACACGGATAGGATACTGACTCAACAGCCTTCCCTCGTCATCCACCAAGTTGTCACCTTTCCAGTGCTGCCTGGGGTACTAGCCACCCCTGTTTCCAGATCAGAAGGAAGAGGTTTCCACACCATTGGCTCAGGCTTTTGTTCGCCGCTGCCGAGAAATGTGGCCACAGACCAGACAACAGTTGTTGCGAGCCATGAGTACCATACCAATACCAAACCCCGCCTATCGGCCAGGTCAGAGTTATGCTTTCCACAGTTAATCTCCCCCTCTCCCAGGTTTGTGGGCCCATTCCCCATTTCCAAGATCATTAGCCCCAGTCCTGTCAGGTAAACCCTAACCATGTCAATGCAACACATTCACCCATCTTTCCATGTCTCCCAGCTAAGACCCTGGTTTCCAGCCCTCTCTCCCTCCCCACTAGAGCCCTCCCTCGCCCTAGGATCATCGATGGGGGTGAGGCCTTCACAGTAAGGAAGCTCCTCAAGGCCCGGCGATGAGGTTGAGGCATTTAGTACCTGGTCGACTGGAAGGGTTACGGACTGGAGGAGAGAAACTGGGTTCCACGCCATTTCATCCTGGACTCAACGCTCATCAGGGACTTCCATTGACTGAATCCAGGGCCCAGTATTTCAAAACATTTAATCTGGATCAGAATGATCCGGATTTTGTCATCTCTTTTTTTGCTATCCCAGATCAAATTGATCTTGTAGGTTTTGTCCTGGTTTTTCAAAGAATCTTCAGATAGGATCATTCTGATCCAGATACCACAAGATCAGGATTACAGAATCTAGATTTGTAGTCTTTGGATAGGCCTCCGTTGTAATAGGCTACAACATTTAATTGACAGACGTGAAAATGTTGGGCAGTGTAAATCAGTTTGCATATTATTCATATTCATTTAGCTGCATTAGTACACAATACATACACCAGAATTGCATAATTGGGGGCTGGTCATAACCATCTGTCTGGTCTAACTATTGCTGTATTTATCATTGTTGTTTAGTTTTTTCCTGTGTGAAGCACTTGTGGCATGTCGTGTATTATTATTATTAACAATAATTAAATGTCTCACTGGATAAAAAAAGTCAAACAAAAATGTTGTCAGCACGCTACAGTTTTTATTGATCAAAAGACCCTAAGTAAAATAGTGGTTGACTAGCGCGTTTCTCGTTGACCGTCCAGCTGCTCCATCTGCTTGCAGTGCTACCAGTGGTAGGTCAGGGACATCTACTTGGGGCTGTGAATGATCACCTCTCTCATCACAGTGAGGAACCTTGCGATCTTCAGCAATGTTATGTAGCACATTGCAGGCCAGAATGATGTTGCATGCTCGCTGTGGGTCTACACGTAGGTAGTTCAGACATGCAAAGCGCCTTTTCAACACCCCATTCAAGCGCTCAATTGCTCCTAGTTCTTCCATGGGCACAGTTGAATCTATTCTCTGCATCATTATTTGCCCACGGCAAAAGGTGTCATTAGCCATGGTAAGAGCGCTGTCACCCAATATGATGCCATCTGGGGGATTTTCTTGGAGGTTTCTGGAAATGTGGCTCTCCCTCAAGATACTTCCGTCATGGACCAACCCTGGCCATTTCACCACACAGTTGGTTATGATGAGGTCTGCATTCCCCACAAGTTGCACATTGATGCTGTGCCGTCCTTTCCTGTTCACAAACTCCCATTCCTTCTCATGGGGTGCTTGGATGTGGACATGAGTGCAGTCTATCACGCCAATAGTATTTGCATTTCATAGAACTTGAACTTGATCTGCTGGATTTGTTCTGGATTTGTTGGAAATTTGACAAACTGGTTGACAACGCCGGCTAACACAGATGACACTGTGTACTACAGAGCTGACAGTGGATTTCTGGACACACACACCATCTCCTATGACTTGGTAGAATGATCCACATGCGTAGAAGCGCAAAGCAATGAGTACCTGTTCCTCCACAGTCAATGCATAACTTCTTTTGGTAGTGTGTCCCAGTTGTGGTTGAAGTAGACTGACAATGAATGCAATGTCAGCCGCACCAAATCTGAATCTTGCATACAATTCAACGTCTGTATACTCTTGTAGTAGTTTTGGCCGTGCAATGTGCACCCTTTGGCTATATTTTCTCTTTTGCTGTTGTAGACGGTGAGCAATGGATGCCATTGTGTTGGAATGGTCCCTCGTTTGAACAACGGCTCCCAGTTCACACCTGTGCTCATTTAAGTGTGTATTTAATACAGGTGTGCTTTGCCGGAGAGATGGAGAGAAAATGGCTATGGCAGCAAGTACCTCAAAGGGGAGCAATTTCACCCAAGCTGAAACTCATGCCTTGCTAGAAGGTGTAAGGGCACATTATAACATTATGAGGACTAAGTTAGCCTCCTCTGTAACAGCCAAGATGAAACAACATCTGGACTGACATCACAAAGAGGGTGAATGCCACAGGGAGTGGTCAATGAAGAACCCTGGAACAGGTGAAACTGCGCTGGAAGAATTTAAAACAGAAGGCCACAAAAGACCACAGTGACCACTGTGGGCAAAACGGGCAAAAAACCATTTAAGCGTGGGGAGTTCACTGATATCATTCTAGACATCATTGGTGGAGAAAGATCCCAGGCTCTACATGGCATTCAGTCAGTCTCACAAGGTGGTGAGTCTGGACTGTATACGACTGAGACTAACACTCAAGATTCAGAGATGGCTAATGAGTTGGGAGGGTTGGAATCTGTTACCCTAAGTTTGGAGGCAGAGCCTGAAGACCCCCTGGTCAGTGACACACAACCACAAAGAGGACCCTCACTCTTCAAGGGGAGAACCGCCCCAAAGAAGGCGGTGTCTGGAGAAAAACCACAACAGTCAAGAGGGCTATGGGGACTGGTGAGGAAAGAAAGTGAGAGCAGAGAAACGGATCTCTCTAGCCGAGGAACAGATTAAACTGACCTTACTTCAACAGAGGGAAACAAAACTTTGCATTCGCCTCTTAGAAGAGAGGCTGAAAGATAATGGCATTGCAGTTTCGGATGAAGATGTGTGACATGCTTGTACTTGCATCTACCTATTTTTCTAAGGGCTTGGAGTTTTTTCTTTTGAGTTACTTGAAATATATTGTATTGGGTTAATTATTTAATTTAGAATGGGTATTGTTTTGGCATGGTCTGTTAGGTTACTTTAATATGCAATCACTGAATAAAAGAATGATTAAATATGTGCCATGTATCCTACATCCACCTTGAATCCATGCTTGGTCCTCCCTTCCAGTGGGATCAGGATAATCCAGATGTTTAGCATCAGAACTATCTTTATCTCCACCTTAGAATTTTGAAATACCCAAGAACAACATTTGATCAGGTTTCTGGGTAGGATTGGATTACCAAATCCATATCCCAATTTAGGAGGATCAGGATCACATATCCTGGTTTGAAATACCCAATTTTGAGATTTAATCCTATCTGGATCATTCTGATCCAGATTAAATGTTTTGAAATACTGGGCCCAGGAGATCTGTCTGAGATGCCTGGTGGCGTCCATAGAGGAGGGGGTATTGTCACGATCCAGCCCGGCTCATGGGCATTTGGACAGTTACATGGGGAACCCGCAGCCAACTGGTGACTTTGTTGTCTTTTAGTTTTAAATGTGGTCCACTTGTTCCCTATATAGTGTACTATTTATGGCATCACAATTTTGTTTGTGTTCAAAATGTACATGTTCACATCTATGTAGTGCATAACTTAATACCCATAATGCAGTGTACAATAAGTGCATGTTTATTTCTCACTTATAAGATGTACACTTATTTTCTCGATATATCCCATGAGACATAGTGGGATTCATTGTCACACTACAAAGACTTCTGGGGCATAATTAATGTTGGAATAACCCCTATACTTATTCCCTAAATAGTGCACTATATAAGTGCTAGAAATTAAGTAATGGGGACCGAGGGAACAAGTGAGCCAAATTGAACACAGCCGTGTGTACTTACCAACATGGCCACTCACACAGTCACCTTGCTATGGTTCCAGGTCGGGTGGCTGATACCGGAAGCGATGGCGATAGCAACAGGAGCCATGTTGCTGTGCTTCGATTTGACCTCGCACTACTTCCTCTCCTGGGCTCAACCATATTCCTCCACTCCATCACCACCATGTATCATCTCCTCTGCTACTAATGTGAATGGCTAGAAGTTTAGAAGCGCATATTTCAAATTTTAGAACTAGCAAAAGTTGTTATTTATTGATTGTTTATTTATTGTTGAGGCACTAATTACTAATTTCAGTCGTCATTTTAGTCCAGGTTGCTTTATTCAGGTTGCTTTATTTAGATATTTGATAACCGTGTGAGCAGACCCCCGCATCCAATAGAAGACCAGTCAACATCAACAGCTTGTCAAATTTCGTTTGGGATTGTTAAATAAAAATACACGTTTGAGTGATACGACGTGTTTTATATTTTGCATGCATAAGAACACAGGTGTGCCTATTGGGCA
The DNA here is from genome assembly GCA_002895965.2 of Coryphaenoides rupestris. NCBI lineage: Eukaryota > Metazoa > Chordata > Actinopteri > Gadiformes > Macrouridae > Coryphaenoides > Coryphaenoides rupestris. The sequence continues at coordinate 122,746 of PIJE02000315.1, forward strand.
TGAACAGTATGAAAACCACTGCCCTAAATTTCGATTAGTTATGTCATAGTTGTTAATATTTTCTGCTTTTTTGCTTTATATTAAACTTGATGTTTAATATATCTAAATATAACTTAATATCTAATACATGGATGCTGGCAACCCTATAACAGATAGCCAGCAAGCTTAACAGTATCCGTTTCCGTAGACACCCTATGTATCACAGACTGATGGGATCGTGTTAGCCAGCCCACAGATGTGCTTTTCACACGACACTAAACCCCGGGTTAAGGACGCATTTAACCCCGGGCTAAGCAGCGTGTCACGCTTGCATTTTTGAAAGAGGTGTAACACCGCTTGTAACCCTGGGTTAACAAGCAAAGTAGTGTGAAACTAGTTAAATTAACCCAGGGTTAAAGTTAACCCTGGGCTAACCTATTTAAGTGTGAAAAGCCTATAATAATTGTGCGGATGTTATTAAAGTGTGTGCAAGACAGACTGACTGACTGACATCCTCAAACAGAACCTCCCTGCGCTCTTACACACAAACCACACGCTGTTGTTGAGGACCTTCGAGGAGGCATAATTATAATATACGGGTGTACTTGTTTGTCCATTTGTTTTAAACGAGGCCCACGTTGTTGCATAGGAGGATGATAATATGGCTCAACGTGTAACGGGGTTGAAAAGTGGCTTTCAAATTGACGGCGACTTTAAACGGTGAAGTCCGTCCGCTCAGCGACACAGTGAACAGCAGCAGCAGGAGGAGGCATGGAGCCGGGGTGGCTGCTGGTCCCCAGGGTGGCGGTCCTCTGGGTGCTGCTGGCCGGGGTCTGGGGACAGGGGCACGATGTTTACCAAACTCCACGGACCGTGTCCGTGGAGTTTGGTCACGACGTTAACCTGACTTGTCGACCTGATCTCGATGACGTCTTCTGGTACATGGAAGCGAGCGGGCGGATCAGGGTCGCCATCCTCCGAACTTTCAACAAGAAAGTCAGCACGCTCGACCTTTTCGTTTATGCGTCTGATACCAACAAGTATTCGACCCTCGCCGGGAACGTGTTGGTCATCCATAACGTCGGCGCGGAGGACTGCATGGTTTACTACTGCGGCCATAAGAACAACTTTACCAATGAGTTCCACCTGCTCCCAGGTACCAAGCCCTGCTTTCATCTGTATTTTATGAATACCACATTACAGTACCTCTGTCTTGACTTACTGCTGACATCAGTGGCCTCTATATTTGGATATCTAACTTAAGAATGCTCTAAAATCATACATTCTCTAGTGCTGAGATTGTCCCTTTGTGGTTTTTACCAAATTTGACCAAGGTTTAAAGTTAGGGTTATTTAATGTCTGCTCGTGGTTAGTTTGCATAGTACATATGTAGCCTCCTAATGATTAGTTACTTAGTATCTCGGTTAGTAAATGTTTAGAGAGGTATATGAAGCCTTACTAAAGGGTTGCTAACTTTGATTATTTGGTATCTGTTCTACAGTTTCCACAGCCACTCGGCTCACTAACCAGTCAGAACCACAGTTCTGGGAGAGGTCTGTGCTGATTGGTTCGCTGACTCTGAACGCATTGCTTCGTGGTTCTGATGGCAGGTAAGCGAGACCTAACCGTTACTAAAGTGTTTTATTATCACATGTACATCATAACACAGGGCCATTCTGAACAAAAAAGATAAAACAGGAAGAAGATAATTTTTTTTTATATATTGTGGCACACTCCGTTGTTGGGTGGAGTGTGTCCACGACTGGGTATAATAAATCCACGGTCCACACCAGCATACAAGGCAAATAGGGTTTGCCCTATTTGCCCCCCCCCCCCCCCCCCGGGAGTCGCTGACTCGGTGCCGGTCGCGCGTCTCACGGTAGCGGTATTGCTCCGAATTAACGGTCTGCATATTAGTGTCCTCTGATCTAGTGGACCCAATCAAGAAATCAATTGCAGGATGAAAAAAACCATATATGTGTATGTGTAGCCAGGCTCCCTCTGCGTTGTGTGGTTTTTTTCTTTTTTAATGAGCCCTCAGACAACGACGTGCCTGCACCAGTCTTTATTGCGCAATCTGCAGAAGAGTTTATACATATAAGTTCGCTGGTCACGTTGGCTCTTCCTGCTACCTGCCGACATGAAACCATGGACAACTTACTATACTGCTAAACTCTCATACACTCGACGAATATACACACACACACACACACTCTACACAGTTGCTAAAATGATAATTACAATGATTATGAAACATCTAAAAACACATAATCATGACATTGAGCACGTTTACATGCACACTAATAAACCGATCATTATCTGATTTCTTGAGTTACCAAGATTATTCAAGTGGTCATGCCATCTTTCGCCCTCTTTCCTGTCCATGTGCCAACCGAGCAAGGTGTGTGTGCAATTCGTTCAGTGTTAACCAGCAGTAGTAGGCCCAATGAGTACGTTTACATGCACACAATAATCCGATAACTGGGAATAATCAGGTAATGGTAATAATCTGATTTGACGCATTTGCATGCACTTCAGTAATCAGATAACTGAAAACCCAGGTTTACATGATTCAGTCGATTAGTTGGATTTCTTTCATGACGTTCATGACGTTCATGACGTAAAACTCAAACTTCATGTTTTGTTTACAACATGGCGTCGCTTATCATGGCATCAAAAATGTTGCCGTTCCTATACTTTCTCCCATCTAGGAGATGAAGGATGTTCATGTCCTTCATTTCATTGAGCATGAGTTTTGTTTCCTCTTCCCTCCAAAAATGGGTCCTACCCACGGATCTACTGCTGCCGCTCGCCATGTTTGTTGTTGTCCTGTGGTTGACTACATCTGCACGCGTTCAATCTACATCCGTTTCTTCTTCTTCTTCTTCTTGTTTTACGGCGGTCGGTACATCCGTTTACACATGCGCAGATGTAAAAGAACGAAAATAAACCTGATTAACATATACATGCGCCGAAGAAAACGGATTATTGGTCAAAAACCAAGCTGTGTTTATCGGATTTCTCATAAACCGATAAAGGTTATCGGACTATGCTGTATACATGACCACTTGAATAATCTGGTAACTCAAGAAATCAGATAATGATCGGTTTATTAGTGTGCATGTAAACGTGCTCAATGTCATGATTATGTGTTTTTAGATGTTTCATAATCATTGTAATTATCATTTTAGCAACTGTGTAGAGTGTGTGTGTGTGTGTGTATATTCGTCGAGTGTATGAGAGTTTAGCAGTATAGTAAGCGCAGAAGTAAAAGAACGAGAAAGAACG
>PIJE02000315.1:130020-180020 GCA_002895965.2 Coryphaenoides rupestris
CATGTTTCATGTCGGCAGGTAGCAGGAAAGAGCCAACGTGACCAGCGAACTTATATGTATAAACTCTTCTGCAGATTGCGCAATAAAGACTGGTGCAGGCACGTCGTTGTCTGAGGGCTCATTAAAAAAGAAAAAAACCACACAACGCAGAGGGAGCCTGGCTACATACAATATATGGTTTTTTTCATCCCTGATTAACGTATACATGGCCGAAGAAAACTGATTATTGGTCAAAAACCAAGATGTGTTTACTCATAAACCGATAAAGGCCTTTATCCGATAAAGGTTATCGGACTATGCTGTATACATGACCACTTGAATAATCTGGTAACTCAAGAAATCAGATAATGATCGGTTTATTAGTGTGCATGTAAACGTGCTCAATGTCATGATTATGTGTTTTTAGATGTTTCATAATCATTGTAATTATCATTTTAGCAACTGTGTAGAGTGTGTGTGTGTGTATATTCGTCGAGTGTATGAGAGTTTAGCAGTATAGTAAGTTGTCCATGGTTTCATGTCGGCAGGTAGCAGGAAGAGCCAACGTGACCAGCGAACTTATATGTATAAACTCTTCTGCAGATTGCGCAATAAAGACTGGTGCAGGCACGTCGTTGTCTGAGGGCTCATTAAAAAAGAAAAAACCACACAACGCAGAGGGAGCCTGGCTACACATACACATATATGGGTTTTTTTCATCCTGCAATTGATTTACATTTGTATATAGTCTAGTGGTGTCTACATGGTGATATAGTCTAGTGGTGTCTACATGGTGATATAGTCTAGTGGTGTCTATAGCGTGATATAGTCTAGTGGTGTCTATAGTGTGATATAGTCTAGTGGTGTCTATAGTGTGATATAGTCTAGTGGTGTCTACATGGTGATATAGTCTAGTGGTGTCTACATGGTGATATAGTCTAGTGGTGTCTATAGCGTGATATAGTCTAGTGGTGTCTATAGCGTGATATAGTCTAGTGGTGTCTACATGGTGATATAGTCTAGTGGTGTCTACATGGTGATATAGTCTAGTGGTGTCTATAGTGTGATATAGTCTAGTGGTGTCTATAGTGTGATATAGTCTAGTGGTGTCTATAGTCGTGATATAGTCTAGTGGTGTCTATAGTGTGATATAGTCTAGTGGTGTCTACATTGTGATATAGTCTAGTGGTGTCTACATTGTGATATAGTCTGCATCGTGATACAATCTAGTCTTGTATATATTGTTATTATTCTACTGGTCTCCATGTCGGGATATAGTCGACTGTATCTACGTATATCATGATGTAGTCTGTATCGTGATAAGATCCATATCGTGGCATAGTCTATCTTGTGATATAATCTTACTTTGTGTTTCAGTATGAGGAGATATTGCCGACGGTGGGCACACCTGGACCCTTGGCTCCAGAAATCTCCAGTGTTTACAGCAAAACCCAAATACCTGTCCGTTACTGAAGGCCAGGGTGTCCAGCGTCTCCTCCTCCTGTCCTCCAACATAAACATGGTTTACACACACACACACACACACACACACACACACACACACACACACACACACACACACACACACGTATATCACAAGTCAGCTGTGTCATGCTTCCTGTCACAAGGGTAATTTCCTCTGCTCTACATGCCTATGGTGACAAGCAGGGTCATTTAGCAGTGGCGCGGGTGGAATATGTTAAGCTGTTACGTGTGTTTAATGTGAAGTCTGATTCATTGTATTAAAGAAGCGTACAAACATGACATACAAGTTGTACTGTGATTTGTGTTGCGTTCTGTCTGTGGTAGCCTCTGTATTTGTATGATGATGGTTGGATAGCATTGTGTAGCATCTTATCCTACCTATCTTGCTGTTTACCAACAATGGGTTAAAGGTAATATAAGTAAGAATCAGTGCATTCTGAGCTCCGTGGGTTCAGACAATAACAATCTAAACTAATGTTAGTTCTAGCAGGTTGTAGCGCGATAGTCTACTGGTGTCTTTGTGATATGGTCTACATTGTGATGTAGTCTACTAGTGTCTATAATGTGATATAGTCTACTGTTGTCTATATTGTGAGATAGTTTACTGTGTCTACATTGTGTGTCTAGTGGTGACTATAGCGTGATATAGTCTAGTGGTGTCTATAGCGTGATATAGTCTAGTGGTGTCTATAGCGTGATATAGTCTAGTGGTGTCTACATGGTGATATAGTCTAGTGGTGTCTACATGGTGATATAGTCTAGTGGTGTCTATAGCGTGATATAGTCTAGTGGTGTCTACATGGTGATATAGTCTAGTGGTGTCTACATGGTGATATAGTCTAGTGGTGTCTACATGGTGATATAGTCTAGTGGTGTCTATAGCGTGATATAGTCTAGTGGTGTCTATAGCGGTGATATAGTCTAGTGGTGTCTATAGCGTGATATAGTCTAGTGGTGTCTATAGTGTGATATAGTCTAGTGGTGTCTACATGGTGATATAGTCTAGTGGTGTCTACATGGTGATATAGTCTAGTGGTGTCTACATGGTGATATAGTCTAGTGGTGTCTATAGCGTGATATAGTCTAGTGGTGTCTATAGCGTGATATAGTCTAGTGGTGTCTACATGGTGATATAGTCTAGTGGTGTCTATAGTGTGATATAGTCTAGTGGTGTCTACATGGTGATATAGTCTAGTGGTGTCTACATGGTGATATAGTCTAGTGGTGTCTACATGGTGATATAGTCTAGTGGTGTCTACATGGTGATATAGTCTAGTGGTGTCTACATGGTGATATAGTCTAGTGGTGTCTACATGGTGATATAGTCTAGTGGTGTCTATAGTGTGATATAGTCTAGTGGTGTCTATAGCGTGATATAGTCTAGTGGTGTCTACATGGTGATATAGTCTAGTGGTGTCTATAGCGTGATATAGTCTAGTGGTGTCTACATGGTGATATAGTCTAGTGGTGTCTATAGCGTGATATAGTCTAGTGGTGTCTACATGGTGATATAGTCTAGTGGTGTCTACATGGTGATATAGTCTAGTGGTGTCTATAGCGTGATATAGTCTAGTGGTGTCTATAGTGTGATATAGTCTAGTGGTGTCTATAGCGTGATATAGTCTAGTGGTGTCTACATGGTGATATAGTCTAGTGGTGTCTATAGCGTGATATAGTCTAGTGGTGTCTACATGGTGATATAGTCTAGTGGTGTCTATAGCGTGATATAGTCTAGTGGTGTCTATAGCGTGATATAGTCTAGTGGTGTCTACATGGTGATATAGTCTAGTGGTGTCTACATGGTGATATAGTCTAGTGGTGTCTACATGGTGATATAGTCTAGTGGTGTCTACATGGTGATATAGTCTAGTGGTGTCTATAGCGTGATATAGTCTAGTGGTGTCTATAGCGTGATATAGTCTAGTGGTGTCTATAGTGTGATATAGTCTAGTGGTGTCTACATGGTGATATAGTCTAGTGGTGTCTACATGGTGATATAGTCTAGTGGTGTCTACATGGTGATATAGTCTAGTGGTGTCTATAGTGTGATATAGTCTAGTGGTGTCTACATGGTGATATAGTCTAGTGGTGTCTACATGGTGATATAGTCTAGTGGTGTCTACATGGTGATATAGTCTAGTGGTGTCTACATGGTGATATAGTCTAGTGGTGTCTATAGCGTGATATAGTCTAGTGGTGTCTATAGCGTGATATAGTCTAGTGGTGTCTACATGGTGATATAGTCTAGTGGTGTCTATAGTGTGATATAGTCTAGTGGTGTCTACATGGTGATATAGTCTAGTGGTGTCTACATGGTGATATAGTCTAGTGGTGTCTACATGGTGATATAGTCTAGTGGTGTCTACATGGTGATATAGTCTAGTGGTGTCTACATGGTGATATAGTCTAGTGGTGTCTACATGGTGATATAGTCTAGTGGTGTCTATAGTGTGATATAGTCTAGTGGTGTCTATAGCGTGATATAGTCTAGTGGTGTCTACATGGTGATATAGTCTAGTGGTGTCTATAGCGTGATATAGTCTAGTGGTGTCTACATGGTGATATAGTCTAGTGGTGTCTATAGCGTGATATAGTCTAGTGGTGTCTACATGGTGATATAGTCTAGTGGTGTCTACATGGTGATATAGTCTAGTGGTGTCTATAGCGTGATATAGTCTAGTGGTGTCTATAGTGTGATATAGTCTAGTGGTGTCTATAGCGTGATATAGTCTAGTGGTGTCTACATGGTGATATAGTCTAGTGGTGTCTATAGCGTGATATAGTCTAGTGGTGTCTACATGGTGATATAGTCTAGTGGTGTCTATAGCGTGATATAGTCTAGTGGTGTCTATAGCGTGATATAGTCTAGTGGTGTCTACATGGTGATATAGTCTAGTGGTGTCTACATGGTGATATAGTCTAGTGGTGTCTACATGGTGATATAGTCTAGTGGTGTCTACATGGTGATATAGTCTAGTGGTGTCTATAGTGTGATATAGTCTAGTGGTGTCTATAGCGTGATATAGTCTAGTGGTGTCTATAGCGTGATATAGTCTAGTGGTGTCTACATGGTGATATAGTCTAGTGGTGTCTACATGGTGATATAGTCTAGTGGTGTCTATAGCGTGATATAGTCTAGTGGTGTCTACATGGTGATATAGTCTAGTGGTGTCTACATGGTGATATAGTCTAGTGGTGTCTACATGGTGATATAGTCTAGTGGTGTCTACATGGTGATATAGTCTAGTGGTGTCTACATGGTGATATAGTCTAGTGGTGTCTATAGTGTGATATAGTCTAGTGGTGTCTATAGTGTGATATAGTCTAGTGGTGTCTATAGCGTGATATAGTCTAGTGGTGTCTATAGCGTGATATAGTCTAGTGGTGTCTACATGGTGATATAGTCTAGTGGTGTCTACATGGTGATATAGTCTAGTGGTGTCTACATGGTGATATAGTCTAGTGTGTCTACATGGTGATATAGTCTAGTGGTGTCTATAGTGGTTAGGATATAGTCTAGTGGTGTCTACATGGTGATATAGTCTAGTGGTGTCTACATGGTGATATAGTCTAGTGGTGTCTATAGCGTGATATAGTCTAGTGGTGTCTATAGCATGATATAGTCTAGTGGTGTCTACATGGTGATATAGTCTAGTGGTGTCTATAGCATGATATAGTCTAGTGGTGTCTACATGGTGATATAGTCTAGTGGTGTCTACATGGTGATATAGTCTAGTGGTGTCTACATGGTGATATAGTCTAGTGGTGTCTACATGGTGATATAGTCTAGTGGTGTCTATAGTGTGATATAGTCTAGTGGTGTCTACATGGTGATATAGTCTAGTGGTGTCTATAGCGTGATATAGTCTAGTGGGTCGGATTGGAAAGAAGTGACATGTAATCAGAATCAGAATCAGAATCAGAATTGCTTTATTCGCCAAGTACTTTTCACATACGAGGAATTTGCTGTTGTTGTTGGTGCATACAGACAATATAATAGATAAGAGTTAAAAAGCATTAAAAAGTAAGTAGTGCAAAAACGACGCATAAATATAAAATAAAGTAGAATAGTATGAATGTAAGTGTCGATAATGAAATACAAATATTTTAATATATCCTTTTTTTTTTAAGTGTACAAGGTTTCATTTTGACTATAACTAACATTAGTTTCTGATTGTTATTGTCTCAACCCACGGAGCTCAGAATGCACTGATTCTTACTTATAGCACCTTTAACCTAACAATCATGAGTTCTTTAAACTTGTTCGTACCGTCATCAATATATTGTTGTTTCACATTTTTTACAAATGTACTTCTTGGAAATGGCCACAAAACTTTTTGAAAACTATGTGGTGAACGTAAACAGGAAGTGGTGAACGTAAACAGGAAGTAGTGTGTGGAGCGGTGAAACTTGGTTTCAGTATAAACAGTGAGTTAAAAACTTTTTGTGCAAAACGCCCGACAGCCGACAGTAATTATAAAGAATACAAAATAGAGTGAAACTACAAAATAGAAAATAGAACTATAAATAGAATTCTATATAAAATACGTAATGAAATCTAAAATGAAATGGAATATACAGTAAAATATCCATACACATATAAATCGATGTACTAAAATATACATTGTTATATGCTGTATGCTGACATTCACAGAATGTCACGGGATACCTTCCCAGACAGTCGACACAACACTAGCACCAGCAGTTGGCACCAGGACTAGCACTAACACCAGCACCAGCACTAGCAGTAACACTAGCACCAGGACCAGCACTAGCAGTAACACCAGCACAGCACTAGCACCAACACTTAGCACTAGCATTTAGACATTGATGCCGAACTTGTTCAGCAGCCTGATGGCCTGACTGTGGAAGCTGTCTCTGAGTCTGCTCGTCACTTGATACTGCGGTATCGCCTGCCTGACGGTAGAAGTGTATACAGTTCGTGGCTGGGGTGGTTATTGTCTTTAATAATCCGTTTGGCCTTGGCCACGCACCGCCTGGTGTATATATCCAGGTGTATATAACCGCTCAGACAACAGGAAAAATATATAAATAAATAGATATAATATTACATATATTACAATATGTATATACAAGATTAGAGAACAAAGCATTTAATACACCCCATCTACCTTGTTCGAATGTACCACTGTGTATACCACAGTATTGAATACTTGATCTGATGGGTCAATAATGTTCCAAGGGTCTGCAGGACTCCTCTGCGTTTTAAGAGTTCTTGATCAATGAGCTACGAATCCAACATTAACAACGGTCCGTTTATCATGTGTGTGTGTATCAAGAGTGTGCTCTGTGTGTGTGTGTGTGAAAGGAAAGTTAAGTTGAACCAGGTAATGAGCGCTCGCTCTCTCTCTCTCTCTCACTCTCTCTTTCTTCTCTCTCATGGAAACAAACTTGTTAGGCTAAGATTTATATGTCACACACCACCCCCAAAAAAGGAACAATAAGATCGAGTTCACTTCCTCCAACAGGAGGAAGTGCTGTTTCAGGAGACCCCTGGGCCAACCAAGCCCGAAAAGCCTCCTTCTTCAGCCTGACGGCTTCCTTCACCGTTGGTGTCACCAATGGGTTCTTGGGTTGCCGCCACGACAGGCACTGACAGCCTTTTAACCACAGCTCTGAGCTGCAGCCTCTACAATGAAGGCTCTGAACATGGCCCACTCAGGTTCCATGTCCCCAACCCCCCCCCGGGATGCACAAGAAGTTCTTCCGGAGGTGGGAGTTAAAGACCTTATGGACAGGGGCTTCCACCAGATGTTCCCAGTTCATCCTCACTACACGTTTGGGTTTACCAGGTCTGTCTTTCACCCCCCCGCGCCATTTGATCCAACTCACCACCAGGTGGTGATCAGTTGACAGCTCTGCTCCTCTCTTCACCCGAGTGTCCAAAACATGCGACTGCAGATCTGCTGATACGATTACAAAGTCGATCAGTGACCTTTGGTCTAAGGTGTTCCAGGACCACCCTATGTTCGAACATGGTGTTTGTTATGGCCAGTCCAATAACAAAACACCACTCTGGTTCAGAACGGGCAGGCCGTTCATCCCAATCACTCCCCTCCAGGTTTCTCCATCATTGCGAGAGAAAAAGCGGAGGGGGAAAAAACAGAACGTACATATGTGAGGAAAATAATAGCAATAGCGCAATATCCAGTTAAAAAAAATCTAATGACTTCCTCACCTTCTTCGTCTAATCCAACTTGAGGATCGATCCATACGAAGAAGTGACCCTGGCCTTTTACTCGTCCAGCCGTGAGAGGACGTCATAGCCGTACACCGTCAGCAGCCAGACGGGTGACGGAACGGGAGGCAGCGGTGGCGGTGGTGGAAACTGCCTCCCCAAGGCCAGGAAGTGCTCGCACTCGCCGAGGTACGCGATGGACTTCCGCATCCAGGTGTCACTGTGCTGCTCCCGCAGCGTGTTCCACAGCTGAGTGGCACTGTTCCCCAGAGTGTGCGACTTCAGCTGGGTGATGACCCGCGTGTCACAGGAGAGCCTAAGGAGAGGAGCGGGAACAAAGGCAGAAAAAAGCAGACACTGATTTAGTATCATTTTAAAGTATTAATAAGGCACGTGTATTTACAGTACTTTACAGATGAAAGAATACAATTGGAACCTGTATGAGAAGTAATCAACATCAACAAAACAAAACAGAAACTGACCTCAGCACTACCAGCTGCTGGCTGTGGAGGCAGATCAGTCTGCCGCGGGGCTGGAGCCACAGCTGGGGCCTGGGCTTGGCCTGGAGGAGGGAGCAGGACCGGAGGAGGGATCTGGGCTGGTGCTGGAGCTGGGACCGGAGATGGGGGCAGAGGGGGGAGGACACACACAGTGACCTCAAAGGGGACGGGGGGTCTTGTGGTCGGGACAGGTGTAATGGGAAGGGGAACCATCTCAATTAGCTCCAGCATCTCCATCAGCTCCTGGTCATCTGCTCCCTCCTTTATGTGCTTGGCTACAGGACGCTGAAGGGGAGGCGGAGGCTGTCGGAGCGGAACGGGGTCTGCACATCATCCAAGGCTTCAGAGGAAAAATAGAATGTACAATCACCAAATAAATCATGTTGTTAAGAGTAATAACATGCATTTCTAACGGGAAATGAGTGGAAAAAAAAGTAAAGGAATCACATAAAACAAATAGATCAAAGCAATTAACCACCAGGAAAGCTGTTAGAGGAAATGATTATGAAAACGGGTGCTAGCATGCCAAGACTTTACCAAGCAGCTCCAGAGATTAATAATACTACACGTGCTATACCATGGAGCCACAGTGATCACCGGTAATGATGCTACAGGTAATACGCCAAGCAGCTACTGTGATTGTTAAGGCAGCACCAACCACTACATTAGCTTTGGATTTTGTCCTTACCCAAACTTACCTTGCCATTATTAACTTACGTTTGTCCTTGGTCTAATGAATGTTGAAACGAAAAAAGATGACAATTCAAGATAAATACACAATACTATATATATATATACAGTATATATGTTGCAAATAACATGTCACACATTCAGTGCATAATAAACCGTTAACTTACACTTGTCTATGTCAGCTGCACTCTGGACCAGCTCTGCATCTGATGGCTCAGATGACATCACATCAACTGATGCCAGAGCTGGTCTGGAGGACGACGCTGCTGTAAAACACAAGACAAAATAATGTTAGACACACATCATCACCGGGAGATTCACAACACATGCCTGCATGGATTTACCTGGAAATGCAGGCCTGGAGGCCACAATCTTCTTGGCCTTGGCCTGCATTTCCGCCAGGGACAGAGGACGCCGCTGGGCCAGGAACGCCGTGATCGCAGGAACAGGAGGCCTTTAACAACAACATGCAGAATAGACTATCAGTCACTCATGAAGTGACACTGGACCTTTCCATATTTTAAACATACGAGTAGTAACATAAGACTTACGTTGAGGCGATCTTGGCCTGTATACCGATGGGGGGGACTGATGTCCTGCTGGCTGCTGCACAGTGGGCCGCACTGGTGGTGGCAGCTGGCCTGGTGGTGGTGACGGCGGCAGTGGCAGTAGCAGTAGCGGCCCCCTCCTGGTCGCGGCGCACAAATTAATTATTGGCGTCCTCCATTTTGGTCCCTGGGCGGCAGGTCGTGGTCCTCAGGTAGCTGACATAGCTATGCAAATGGGAAGGTTGATAAAGAAATGGATTTCATTTTGACGTCTGCTTGCCTAACAACACCTGTATCCACTACAATTCACTTAGTATGCAGTCAATCGTACCCGATGTTGTCCTTGGTTTTGGACTCGTACAGACCCTGCAGCGTCTCAAACCGGTGTTTGCCAAAGCCAACAAGGGCCTGTCCCTCCTGGCCCGGCTGGAGGGACCTGACTTTGGCTTCCCCGGACACCCGGTTGAACCTGACTTCCTCCACAAAGTCAGGGTAGGTGCCCGAGTAGCGAGTCAATGCATCCTGACGATAAAAACACACTAGTTTCTATACCATTCATGTTTATCAAAGTAATGGTTACATTACATCATATATTACGTGACATATTACATGGTTATATCTACACCAGGGCACTGTACCTTGTTGGCCATCAGCGGAGACTGAGAGGCTGTGCGCTCCCGCTCCTTCTGGTGGCTGGCCACCAGGTTGATGGCATAGCCCGCGTCGTTCTCCAGCAGCCACTTGAAGGTCTGACCCTGGTACTTGCCGAACTGAACCGTGCTCTGGCTCAGAACGAGCAAGCTACCAGGGTCTCCGCCCTCGGAGACGACGCGGGCCCGAGCTTCAGCCTCCACCTCAGCAGGCTTCTTGGCCCTTACAGGAGGCCCTTCAGCTTGGCCGGCTTGGGGCCGCCGATCAGCCACGTGGCTCAAAGCCTCCTGTGAGGCCTGGAGGACCAGCTCTCCCCTCGGGTTCCTACGGAAAGTAGGGTGCTCCATCTATGAAGAGACACATAAATGAAAATAAATGGAAAACAATAGAAAACTAAGGTGTCATTTATAACAGACATGTTAAAGAAAAGAGTATTTGCATTTCTACACTGTGTGCATTTGAACTTACATCTGGACAGGATTTTGGTTTTTAAATCTGTATAAAAGGGAGAAAGAAGGAAGGAGGAAGGAATGGTACATATCAATACATATAGTTTCAAGTTTCAAGTATTTTATTGTCACTTCACAGTTTACAGTGAGTGAAAATCTTATGTGCAAAACGCCCGACAGCCGACCGCAGTTATAAAAGAATACAAATAGAAATAGAATAGAAAACTATATTAACAAGTTACAAAAAAACAAAACAAAAGAAAACTGTATAAGATAAAATAAAGTATACAAGAAATATTAAGGGGAGCAATACACATATAAATCAATGTAATAAAATATACATTGTTATATTTTGACATTCACAGAATGTCACAGAATACTTCCTCAGACAGTCACACTAGCTCAACACTAGCACCAGCAATTAGCACCAGGACTTGCACTAGCACTAGCAGTAACACTAGCACTAGCACTAGTACTAGCAGTAGCACCAGCACCAACACTTAGCACTGTGCATGTGGTGGTCTTGTAGAACAGACGCTTTTCATTATTATTCACTGGTGGTTGTTATTTTAATCAAGATAGAGGTTTACATTTCATTAAAATGTCTTGGATTACTTACCGATATTCATGTTTATTCAGAAACTATGAATTATGAAAATGAATCATTATTATTCATAATAATATGTGGCTATTATGTTTATTAGTAGTAGGCCTATTATTCAATGTCGGCCTGTAGACTACTTAAGAGTGGACATCACGACTACGCCTCAGCAGTAGCCTGGTGACAGAAGGTCGTGTAAAGAGATACAGAGAGAGTTGGAATAGTCACACAGTTACAGACTAAATGTATTTTATTAGTCAGAATAGAAATGGCAAAAGGATGCCCTTCGCCCTACGCCTACAAGTTCGTAACACCATTCAATTTATAAAGATGGCATAGAATTATTAAACTATGGCATATGACACTATGTCATTGTTTGTTTCATTAATCATAGTCTTTGAATGGTGTAATTATGTCTTGCCAATACTTTGGTCATGAATCCTATACATCATCTATAATCCTATATGTACATTGCCACACAGCACACTTTCTCTTTAGTGTACATGCTGGGCTCATCAAATAGTAAGATATGTGTAAAAGATATGTATAAAAGCCAAAAAGATATGTATATTAACACCAACAAGGACAGGACAGTGAGACATACGGCATAATAGCAGTGGGCGGGCCTGCATCATGTATAATGATGATGATAGGAGAGGATTAGAAACGAGGGAAGGGGATGGGTGTTTGACATTTGAAAAGCAAACTAATATCTCGACTAATTGATCTTACGTTCTGGGAATGAGAGATGGAGAGGTAGAGATTTTTGCATTTCATTTGAATAAAAACATCAGTACATGGAATGTTTTTTCCATTAAATATAGGCAGGGGTGTAAAGTACTTGAGTAATAGTACTTCGTTACAATACTTAAGTACTGTTTTTGGGGATTTGTACTTTACTCGAGTATTATTAGGTTTGTATACTTGTACTTTTACTCAATTACATTTCAGAGAAAAAAAACATACTTTTTACTCCTTACATTTAAAATGCAGACCTATAAAGTACAAAGTACAAATCTCGCAGGTCCAACAATTTTAATTTGTGTATTTGTTTCTCTGGCCGAACTAACGTTAACGTTATTAATTCTGCGGCCGCACTTTATTTAAAAACAGCCAATCAAATCCCCATCAATGGAAGATGAACCCGCCCACACCCATGCTGATTGGTCCTTGTGCAAGACTAGACAGCGGGGATCTTTGATGAAACACCTGCTATCAGAAGAATAGACAGTCAGAGTGACAAGCTACAGAAGATGACCACAAACGATAGTACGAGTGATGAAGAGGACGAAACGGTCGGCGTGGACGGACAAGACGAGCACCCATGGCCTTGCAATAAAAAAAAGTTTTTACTTTTACTTTTTAGTACTTAAGTACATTTAAAAGTAGAAACTTTTTGACTTTTACTCAAGTGTGTTTTTAGCCAGATACTCTGACTTTTACTTGAGTAAGATTTTGAGACGGTACCCATACTTTCACTTAAGTATAATTTCTGGGTACTTTTTACACCCCTGAATATAGGCTACTAATGTCCAACAAAATCATTTTAACAGAATGTAAAATGATTAGCCCTGCCATACTCTTGTATGGCAGGGCTAATCAACTTTCTTATGAGGTCCAGATTAATGAAATGGGACTTAGCAGGAAAGAATGATCGAATCTAAGCACTTACATGTGAACATAGTGTTTATTCACTATTTGTTTATCTAACATAGATCAAACACATCTGTTGCAATAGCTTCTTCTATGACATTGGTATTTCTCAGATAGACACCACCTGCCACCACCTCACCACCTGCAGGGAGAGTCATTGGGGTCGGGTGCGTTGTAAACCGGGCGGTAGGCAAAAGCGGGGTCCTGGGCGTGCGGATCCCCGGCATCACCGACTGGTTCTAGGGATGTGGAACGTCACCTCACTGGCGGGGAAGGAGCCGGAGCTGGTGCGGGAGGTGGATCGGTACAAACTAGATATAGTTGCATTCACATCCACGCACAGCACCGGTTCTGGAACCAAACTCCTGGAGAGGCTGGACCCTCTCCTTTTCTGGAGTTGCCCAGGGTGTGAGGCGCCAGGCGGGTGTGGGGATACTCACAAGTCCCCGGCTGAGCGCCGCTTTGTTGGAGTTCTCGCCGGTGAACGAGAGGGTCGCCTTGTGTGTGCCTACGCACCAAACAGCAGTTCAGAGTATCCGGCCTTCTTGGAGTCCTTGGGTGGCATCCTGGAAAGGGTTCCATCCGGGGGCTCCATAGTTCTACTGGGGGACTTCAACGCACATGTGGGCAATGATGGAGAAACCTGGAGGGGAGCTTCCGGACGGCTACAAGTCCCTCCTCCGCCCACCGTTCGGCAAATCAGATCACCGCTCGATCCAACTACTCCCCGCCTACAGGCAGAGACTGAAGCAGCAACCAATCGCTGTGAAGGAGGTCCAATGCTGGTCGGACCAATCAGAGTCTATGCTGCAAGATTGTTTTGATCACGTGATCTGGGATGCGTTCAGGGTTGCGTCGGACAATAACATCAGCGAGTACGCGTCCTCAGTCACCGGGTTCATTAAGAAATGCATAGATGACGTTGTTCCAACTAAGTCGGTTCGGATTTATCCCAACCAGAAACCATGGATTAATGGCGATGTTCGCGCCGCACTCCGCGCGCGTAACGCCGCCTTTGACTCTGGGAATATGGTGGAATATACGAGAGCCCGCTACGACCTCCGCAAGACCATCGGCTCTGCCAAGCGGGAGTATAAGAACAGGGTGGAGGACAAATTCAAGAGCCACGACGTGAGGGGTGTGTGGAAGGGGCTGCAGACTATCACGGACTTCAGAGGGAGAACCAGCGGTGTAGAGAACTCCTCTACCTCCCTCCCTGGCGAGCTAAACACCTTCTTCGCCCGGTTCGACGTGAACGGCAGCCCGCCGAAGTCAGCGCTGCCTGAGGAGGCCAGCCTGCTGAACATCTCAGAGGCTGACGTGCGCAGAGCCTTCAAGCGGGTGGACATCCGGAAGGCGGCGGGCCCAGACCACATCCCGGGGCGCGTCCTCAGAGCATGCGCAGACCAGTTGGCAGGAGTCTTCGCAGACATCTTCAACCTGTCCCTGTCCCAGGCTGTTGTTCCCGAGGTCTTCAAGATGTCCATCATCGTGCCTGTCCCTAAACACCCCAAGGTAACCTGCCCGAATGACTGGAGACCTGTAGCCCTCACCTCGATTGCCAGTAAATGCTTCGAGAGGCTGGTCAAGGACTTCATTTGTTCCATGTTGCCTGCCACGCTGGACCCATGGCAATTTGCTTACCGTCAAAACAGATCCACCGACGACGCCATTGCCATGGCACTTCACACTGCCCTCTCTCACCTGGAGGGGGTGTAGCAGTGATCCAGAATTCGTTCCCCCCGTGTGTTGCTTGTGATGTGTTGGTAGAACTTCGGGAGAACTTAAGGTGCCGATGTCCGCGGTCTATGACAGTCAAGTTCATCAAGCTAGCTTATCCCCCTAAAACTTTTTAGTTTCTTGCTGCTAAAAAAAGTTTGTCCACCAAACTTGATCGGAGAACTAAGTATTGTCTTCTGAAATTAATGTATTTTATTTAGATCAACCGCTGTCTCCCGTAATATATGTCTGCCCGTGTCTACCAGGGTCTCCGAGGGCGGAGACCCTGGTAGCTTGCTCGTTCTGAGCCAGAGCACGCTTCAATTTGGCAAATAACGATGCGGGCTATGCCATCAACCTGGTGGCCAGCCACCAGAAGGAGCGGGAGCGCACAGCCTCTCAGTCTCCGCTGATGGCCAACAAGGTACAGTGCCCTGGTGTAGATATAATCATCTAATATGTCACGTAATATATGATGTGATGTAACCATTACTTTGTGGCATGATAAACATGAATGGTATAGAAACTAGTCAGGTTCAACCGGGTATCCGGGGAAGCCAAAGTCAGGTCCCTCCAGCCGGGCCAGGAGGGACAGGCCCTTGTTGGCTTTGGCAAACACCGGTTTGAGACGCTGCAGGGTCTGTACGAGTCCAAAACCAAGGACAAAATGAGGTACGATTGACTGCATACTAAGTGAATTGTAGTGGATACAGGTGTTGTTAGGCAGGCAGACGTCAAAATGAAATCCATTTCTTTATCAATCTTTCCATTTGCATAGCTATGTCAGCTACCTGAGGACCACGACCTACCGCCCCGGGACCAAAATGGAGGATGGCAAAAATGAATTTGTTCGCCACGACCAGGAGGGGACCACGACTGCTACTGCCGCTGCCACCGTCACCACCACCAGGCCAGCTGCCACCACCGGTGCGGCCCACCGTGCAGCAGCCAGCAGGACATCAGTCCCCCCCACCAGTATACAGGCCAAGATCGCCTCAACGTAAGTCTTATGTTACTACTCGTATGTTTAAAATATGGAAAGGTCCAGTGTCACTTCATGAGTGACTGATAGTCTATTCTGCATGTTGTTGTTAAAGGCCTCTTGTTCCTGCGATCACGGCGTTCCTGGCCAAGCGGCGTCCTCTGTGGCCTCCAGGCCTGCATTTCCAGGTAAATCCATGCAGGCATGTGTTGTGAATCTCCCGGTGATGATGTGTGTCTAACATTATTTTGTCTTGTGTTTTACAGCAGCGTCGTCCTCCAGACCAGCTCTGGCATCAGTTGATGTGATGTCATCTGAGCCATCAGATGCAGAGCTGGTCCAGAGTGCAGCTGACATAGACAAGTGTAAGGTAACGGTTTATTATGCACTGAATGTGTGACATGTTATTTGCAACATATATACTGTATATATATATATAGTATTGTGTATTTATCTTGAATTGTCATCTTTTTTCGTTTCAACATTCATTAGACAAAGGACAAACGTAAGTTAATAATGGCAAGGTAAGTTTGGGTAAGGACAAAATCCAAAGCTAATGTAGTGGTTGGTGCTGCCTTAACAATCACAGTAGCTGCTTGGCGTATTACCTGTAGCATCATTACCGGTGATCACTGTGGCTCCATGGTATAGCACGTGTAGTAGTATTAATCTCTGGAGCTGCTTGGTAAAGTCTTGGCATGCTAGCACCCGTTTTCATAATCATTTCCTCTAACAGCTTTCCTGGTGGTTAATTGCTTTGATCTATTTGTTTTTTGTGATTCCTTTACTTTTTTTCCACTCATTTCCCGTTAGAAATGCATGTTATTACTCTTAACAACATGATTTATTTGGTGATTGTACATTCTATTTTTCCTCTGAAGCCTTGGATGATGTGCAGACCCCGTTCCGCTCCGACAGCCTCCGCCTCCCCTTCAGCGTCCTGTAGCCAAGCACATAAAGGAGGGAGCAGATGACCAGGAGCTGATGGAGATGCTGGAGCTAATTGAGATGGTTCCCCTTCCCATTACACCTGTCCCGACCACAAGACCCCCCGTCCCCTTTGAGGTCACTGTGTGTGTCCTCCCCCCTCTGCCCCCATCTCCGGTCCCAGCTCCAGCACCAGCCCAGATCCCTCCTCCGGTCCTGCTCCCTCCTCCAGGCCAAGCCCAGGCCCCAGCTGTGGCTCCAGCCCCGCGGCAGACTGATCTGCCTCCACAGCCAGCAGCTGGTAGTGCTGAGGTCAGTTTCTGTTTTGTTTTGTTGATGTTGATTACTTCTCATACAGGTTCCAATTGTATTCTTTCATCTGTAAAGTACTGTAAATACACGTGCCTTATTAATACTTTAAAATGATACTAAATCAGCGTCTGCTTTTTTCTGCCTTTGTTCCCGCTCCTCTCCTTAGGC
Source organism: Coryphaenoides rupestris (assembly GCA_002895965.2). Lineage (NCBI taxonomy): Eukaryota > Metazoa > Chordata > Actinopteri > Gadiformes > Macrouridae > Coryphaenoides > Coryphaenoides rupestris. The sequence continues at coordinate 146,884 of PIJE02000315.1, forward strand.
TCTCCTGTGACATGCGGGTCATCACCCAGCTGAAGTCGCGCACTCTGGGGAACAGTGCCACTCGGCTGTGGAACTTGCTGCGGGAGCAGCACAGCGACGCCTGGATGCGGAAGTCCATCGCGTACCTCGGCGAGTGCGAGCACTTCCTGGCCTTGGGGAGGCAGTTTCCACCACCGCCACCGCTGCCTCCCGTTCCGTCACCCGTCTGGCTGCTGACGGTGTACGGCTATGACGTCCTCTCACGGCTGGACGAGTAAAAGGCCAGGGTCACTTCTTCGTATGGATCGATCCTCAAGTTGGATTAGACGAAGAAGGTGAGGAAGTCATTAGATGGTTTTTTTTTAACTGGATATTGCGCTATTGCTATTATTTTCCTCACATATGTACGTTCTGTTTTTTCCCCCTCCGCTTTTTCTCTCGCTGTCCCTCCCTTCAGTTGGCAAGGAAGCTCACCGGTCCTGACGCTGACACGGCCGCCTGGGTTACCAACGTTGGTAACGAGTTGGGGCAGGTCCTCATTAGTGTCCTCACTTGTGTCGAGGGCCAGGAGGGCCTGTCCAACATGGCGGCCGGACTTATGCGGCGGTACCGACTCGCCGGGGTGCCGCCCCCCCAGCTCATGTACGTGGACCGTGACTGCTGCAACAGAGACGGCGTGTCGGCGACAGCTGCCATGTTTTCAGAGTGGGAGCAGCTGGTGGTACGCCTCGACATCTGGCACCTGATGCGCCGCTTCGCGGCGGCCGTCACATCAGAGAGCCACCAGCTGTACGCTACCTTCATGCGGCAGCTGTCTCACTGCATCTTTGCGGTGGATGCCGGAGATGCCTGCCGTCTCGTTGCGGCAAAGCGGTCTGAGCTGGAGGTGAAGCACGGGATGGTCGGCCTCACCGACGCCGAGGAGTTGAAGAGGATCTCCAAGAAGGAGTGGACAAAGCACTGCCGTCGAAGCACGCGTGGAGCTGCGGAGACGGAGCGGCTTGTCCGCAACCTCCTCGACACCTTCGGCGGTGAACAAGGGCGTGACACCCTGGGCATCCCGTTGCTGGACCCCGTCCGCATCCAGAATGTCTGGAGAGAGCAGAGGCATCACCTTCGCTGCATCCAGGACCCTCCTGGTGTGCGACTGTACACGGCGAGGGGCTCCACTTCCCTGGAGTCCTTCCACCTCAACCGGTTCATCCCAGGTTTCTTTTTTGCCGTGCCACCGCTTGTTGTCCCCTCTTTAGTTGAACTTGTTATTTATCTCATTGTTTTTAAGGTCAAACCGCTAGTGCCAAGCACTTTCAGGCGTTCTTGCTGGATGGACTGGTGAGGTGGAACGAGGACCGTGCAGCAGCTGCAGCAGCTCCAGTGGAGGGACAACAGCAGCAGCAGCCTCTGCTCTCCTCCAGTGGCCACCTCAAGCACGTCCTTAACCTGAAGAGCCAACGGGTGCTTGGCGTCTCTTTGGTTAAGGACAATACCAAGCCTGTTGAGTACACGGGTATGTAAAATGGCATCGCTTACATATTCTTGTGATTGAAAATAACCTTTTTTTATTAACACATTCCTAATCAAACGCACTAACGTGTAATTATTATCACTGAATATTTCACAGCGCTAAAGTATTTTCTACCACAGCACAGGTGAACTCATCGGGGTAGAGTACCTGTACCAACAGACAGGCAGAGTGCTTGAGGCTGTCGGCATGGACCCTGACGCTCCGGATGAGGCTGCCGCCTTTCAGGAGCTCGAGCTGGTGGACGAGGGCGTTGAAGAAGATGCGGAGGACCCCATCTTCTTCACGCCGGACATGCCCCCCCTCTNCCTCAAAAGAGGACCAACTCGAAATTATTTGATTGGGTTCGAACTTTAAAACGCAAAAGCTGCAAAACTCACTTGTTGGCCTCCACGTAGAAGGAGAGGTCGCTGGAGAGGAGGTTCCCCGATACTCGTGTACCGTTCAGCACGCGATGCCCTCTGACATCCAGGGAGTCTGCGATGCTCTGCATTGGGACGTACTCCAAGAAGAATGTAGAGAAACTGGGTCAGCAAACGCAGGGGCAACTGGAAACAAGTACAGCAAGCAAAGGTGGATAAATAGTATCCAAGAATATTAAAACCACGTGCTTGTGGAAAAGTCGTCCCAGTTGTGTGCCAGGTAGTGCTCAAAATCCCTCTGGGCCCCGGCAAGCTTCATGGATTGGTGGAATCCGGCGGAGCTGCTGCGTTGACGTTTCTGCGGGGAAAGATGAGAGGGAGGGTACGCAGCTTTAGTTTTGCAGCTTTTGCGTTTTAAAGTTCGAACCCAATCAAATAATTTCGAGTTGGTCCTCTTTTGAGGATTTACATACAGTACATTGGCACCATTTGTGCATCCGTCGTACATACAGTGTTGCATTTGACCACTACCACACTTACAGATTCAGGGAGATGGTGGACGCCGCTAGCAGGATGACGTCAGTAGGGCTGGAGGCAGAGAGAAGCTACAGTGCCTTTCAGCAGAAAGCAGAAAGCATTGCCAAGTCCATCTCCCCAACTGGATACCCAACCCGACTCGGGGTGAGCTACTGTTCCAATCCAGGGTTTAATGTGTTATTGTTGTTGTTGTCAAACACTGCTTTTAAGCCAGGCCCTCTGATATCTGATAAGATATGTATTATTATTATTAGCCATCCCAGATGGTATGAAATCAGGGAGGAGTATCATGTTATTGTTGAATGCCATCGACCAAATATAAATGTAAATAATATACACATAAATGTGTTCTGTCTCAATAAGCAGATCAACATACCCAATGCCATGTGGCTGGAGATCAAGCGCTCAGTCTTGGCGGGAAGAATTGACGGGAACCTCTTCTGCGATGCCCAACGGACCGTGTTTCCGACTCTCCTCTTCTGCTGGGAAAGTGAGTTATGGGTGTTGACAACGATGTCAGCATAGCTTCTCCTAACATGGCTTCACTGAGCCTAACAAAAACATCACGACGGTGGTTATCAACTCATTAAGTCAAGCCAGGTTTTCCCAATCTAGCGATGAGCACAGACATGGAAAAGTCTACCAAAGCCGCATACTTTACCTAAGATCGGCAACTTATAATATTAAACAAATATGACACATTTACATATAATCCAGGCTAAAATCAACACAGTGGCTCCTCCAAAAGGAAGGCACAAAATTGTCTGTTTGAATGTGCAATTAAGTTAATAGGCTTATATGACTGCCCCGTCATTATGGCACCTGTAGAATAGATCTGACTACAATTACAATTGTGTGTTCCGTTTAATTGAAATGGTGATGCCATTTTCCGAAATTATTGATTTGTCAATAGGCGGTACTTTTATAGGCGTAGCAGGTTAGGTGTTCGGCATGTTGGCTTAGTTATGATGCACCCCGGTAAAAAGTGAACCACCATCGTGACACAAAAATAAAACCCAGGGTCACACCTGAATTGATCGTGCTCACGGCCAAACCCTGCTTCGTAGTACAGGCCTCGATCGGGTCCAATTCACCTCTCGTTTTGACACTTCCCCCACCTCCATATACTGTAAATATCAAGAATATCAACATCTCTCAACAACCCTTCCCTCTCTTCTCTCCGGCTTCAGGCACGCTCCCCAGATGTGTGAAGAGCATGACGCCGCACAGGGCAACTCCTTGACCTCCAGACACCGACCTCCAGGTATGCTGGTGCACTGACTGCTCTCCTGCACCGCCACACAACTACAAAATTGCTCCTTAACCTGCACAGTATGCAGCAGAATTGTTCATCAATGGTCCTCCTACTACGATGTCTTGGATCTAGACCGTGACCGTTGGTTCTGTTGGTTATGATCTTATGGCGTAATAACGGTCCGTTCTAATAAAACAAACATCTTTCAATAACTACATCACATACATAACTTAATAGAAAAGATGAGTAAAACAGAAAAGTCAGCAGCAAGATTTCAAACCTTTCTGTGAGTGAATTGTGTAGCGGGATCATGGCCCCTATTACTGCTCAACGCTGCTGATACTGCTCAGTTTGTTTTTTCCTGAAATAAAAATAAGCTTCTTTTAAAGAATGTATTCTTTTAAAGAGTAACATTTTAAATCCTAAAATTGTTCTCACCTATGTATTTATTTTTCATCGTTGTAGGCGTGAAGATGAAAATATCAGCTGTTCTAGAAAATGTAGGAATGGGGGATATAGCCTATGAATCCAGAATAATTGAATATTGAGTATTATAAATGTACAAGTAAGTACAGTGTACACTGTGATGGTGAGGTCACTTCACTAGGTGAAGTGAGGTCAGCAGTAGCAGAAACATGGCATATGGCAGAGTATGCATATCCAGAGTATGAGCACAGGGAATATGGCATATGTATCCACAAGTAGTTGAATAATCAAAATATTAGTCATTTAGTCCTTGATTTATATGCAATTAATTAGTCCAAATTGTAACAGGGAAACAATAAATTGCTTAAATGTAGCATAGCTATTTAGCCTATTCTGCCTACGTTTCAAGTTTCAAGTATTTTATTGTCACTTCACAATTTACACGTGAGTATAAGCAGTGAGTGAAAAACTTTTTGTGCAAAACGCCCGACAGCCGACAGTAATTATAAAAGAATACAAAATAGAATAGAACTACAAAATAGAAATAGAACTGTGCAAAATAGAAATAGAACTATAAATAGAATTTCTATGTAAAATAAGTAAATGAAATATAAAATGAAATGGAATATACAGCAAAGATATCCAGGTGAGCAATACACATATAAATCAATGTACTATAATATACATTGTTATAGGCTGACATTCACAGAATGTCACAGAATACCTTCACAGACAGTCGACACAACAGTAGCACCAGCAATTGGCACCAGGACTAGCACTAACACCAGTACTAGCACCAGCACCAGCAGTAACACTAGCACCAGGACCAGCACTAGCAGTAACACCAGCACTAGCACCAACACTTAGCACTGCTACCAGCACTAGCTCCAGCAGTAACAACTTATCTGTTAGGACCCAGACACGAACTGGAGCCAGTGAGTAAACAGAGAGAGGAAACAGACAACAGGATAGGTTCCACAGGTGTTTAATGAGTAACCAGGGAACGTTACTAGTAGGAACACAGTGGTCTCCTATATAAATATATATAAATATATATAATAATCTATAACTATAAATCTATCTACAATAATATATAACACTATATAAATAATAACTATCTAAATATAATAATCTATCTAAGGATACCTAATGGAAAACAAAAAGAAAAAGAACCTACTCTAACAAAACAAATATACTTAGCAGGGGAGGGCTAAAGGGGAGTCGGGGCAGTCCGGTGGTCAGGGGGTTCAAGGGGGTCCGTCCGCGGGAAGAGGGGAGTTCAGGTGGAGGCGCGTGGAGAGGGTCCGAGGAGGGCAGGGGTCCGTAGACTGACGAGGGAGACACAGGAGCGAGGAGCGAGGAGCGAGGATCGACACGGGGCAGCGAGGAAGACGTAGGAGCGAGGAAGGAGAACACCGGGGAGCTAGTGACGCGGGGGTAGTACGTTCTAGCGAAGTCTCTTTGTTTGGAACGGGCTTAAGTATCCGCTGAGCCTTGATTGTAATCTGCTTCACCTGGCGCCCCACGGACTCGCCTCCGCAGGGCGTGTCTCGCTTGCTCGGGAGACTCGGGTCTGTTCGGGCTGGGCTCCCGATCAGCTGATGATGACGCGGTGCGCTCTGGGGAGGAGCGCACCATAACAGGACCCCCCCTCCTACGGGAGACACCGGGCGACCGTCCGATGGCGTTTGGGTTCTCCCGGTAGAACTCCTGCAGGAGGGCGGGATCAGCCAGGTATGATGAGGGAACCCAGCTGCGGTCCTCCGGGCCATATCCAACCCACTCCACCAGGTATTGGAAACCCCGTCCCCGACGGCGGACAGCAAGCAGCTTGTCAACGTCCCACACCTGGTCACCACCGTCGAGGACTCGGGGAGGTGGAGGGACTGGTACCGGAGGAGCTAGGGGGCTAGAGACGACAGGCTTAAGTTGGGACACATGGAAAACGGGATGCACATTTAACGATGGCGGGAGCAGGAGACGAACTGCAGTGGGGTTCACGATGTGGTCGATGGTGTAGGGCCCCACATAGCGGGGAGCCAGTTTTCGGGAGGCCGTCTGGAGTGGCAGGTCCCGGGCCAGCAGCCACACCTCTTGGCCACGTTGATAGGCCGGGGCTGGCACTCTTCGTCGGTTGGCGTTACGCCGGGACCGTTCCGTGGCCTGGAGCATGGCGGCTCGGGCAGTCCTCCAAACACGCCGGCACCGGCAGAAGTGGGCCCTGACCGACGGGACCGCCACCTCCAGCTCCTGTTGGGGAAACACAGGGGGTTGGTAGCCCAGGGAACACTCAAAAGGGGACAGGCCAGTTGCCGAGCTCCTCATACAATTCAATGAATACTCCACCCAAGGTAGGTGCTCGCTCCAGGAGGCCGGGTTGCTGGTGGTGACGCAACGTAATGTCGCCTCCAGCGCTTGATTTGCCCTCTCCGTCTGCCCATTCGTCTGTGGGTGGTACCCTGAGGAGAGGCTAGCTGTGGCCCCAATCCCCTTACAAAACGCTTGCCATACCTTAGACGTGAACTGGGGACCCCGGTCGGAAACAATGTCCTGGGGAATGCCGTGGAGGCGGACCACATGGGTGACGAGGAGGTCCGCCGTTTCCGCGGCAGAAGGTAGTTTGGGGAGGGCGACGAAATGGACGGCCTTGGAGAATCGGTCGACTATGGTGAGGACGGTGTCGTTTCCTTTCGACATGGGGAGACCCGTGACAAAATCTAGCCCAATGTGGGACCACGGCCGACTGGGCACCGGAAGGGGGCGCAGGAGACCCGCTGGCGGCCGATGAGTGGCCTTGCTGCGGGCACAGGTGGTGCAGGCGGCCACAAACTGCCGCACATCATGGTCCATGGAAGGCCACCAGAAACGTCGTCTTAAAAAGTCCACTGTCCGGTGGACCCCGGGGTGGCACGCGAGTCGACTCGAGTGCCCCCACTCCAGCACCCGCGCCCGGACACTCAAGGGCACAAACAAACGATGCGGGGGTCCCCCACCCGGATCGGGCTGGTCGTCCTGAGCCCCCCTCACCGCCGCCTCAATCTCCCAGGTGACGACCCCCACCATTCGGGCTGGGGGAATGATGGTGTCCGGGGACTCCGACTGGTCCGACCTGTCCGATATGATAGACGACTCTCCCGAAAACAGTCGGGAGAGGGCATCTGCTCGCCATTCTTGGACCCGGGGCGGTAGGTGAGGATGTAATTAAATCGGCCAAAAAAGAGCGCCCAGCGCGCCTGTCGGGGTTCGAGTCTCTTGGCCTTTTGAATGTAGGTCAAATTTTTATGGTCAGTCCAAACCAAAAATGGCAGCGTGGCTCCCTCGAGCCAGTGTCTCCACTCCTCCATCGCCGCGTGTACTGCCAGCAATTCCCGGTTGCCCACGTCGTAATTCCTCTCGGCAGGAGAGAAACGGCGAGACAAGAAGGCGCAGGGGTGGAATCTTCTGGTCCTCCTCCGACCGCTGGGGAGAGGACGGCCCCCGATGCCCGTGTCTGAGGCGTCCACCTCCACGATGAATTGTCTGGCTGGATCTGGGTGTGAGAGCACTGGTGCGGTCTGGCTGCTGACGGTGTACGGCTATGACGTCCTGTCACGGCTGGATGAGTACAAGGCCAGGGTCACTTCTTCGTACGGATCCATCCTCAAGTTGGATTTGGCGAAGAAGGTGAGGTAGTCGTTTGGGTTACCAACGTTGGTAACGAGTTGGGGCAGGTCCTCATTAGCGTCCTCACCTGCGTCGAGGGCCAGGAGGGCCTGTCCGACTTGGCGGCCGGACTTATGCGGTGGTACCGACTCGCCGGGGTGCCAGCCCCCCAGCTCATGTACGTGGACCGTGACTGCTGCAACAGAGACGGCGTGTCGGTGACAGCTGCCATGTTTGCAGCTGTTGGGAGCAGCTGGTGGTACGCCTGGACATCTGGCACCTGATGTGCTCCCTTCATGCGGCAGCTGTCTCACTGCATCTTCGCGGTGGACGCCGGAGATGCTGGCCGTCTTGTTGCAGCAAAGCATTCTGAGCTGGAGAGGAAGCACGGGATGGTCGGCCTCACCGACGCCGAGGTGTTGAAGAGGATCACCAAGATGGAGTGGACAAAGCACTGCCGTCGAAGCACGCGTGGAGCTCCGGAGACGGAGCGGCTTGTCCACGACCTCCTCGACACCTTCGGCGGTGAACAAGGGCACGACACCCTGGGCATCCCGTTGCTGGACCCCGTCCGCATCCAGAACGTCTGGAGAGAGCAGAGGCATCACCTTCGCTGCATCCAGGACCCTCCCGGTGTGCAGCTGTACACGGAGACCGGCAGGCTAACCAAGGGCGGAGTCAGCCTGCCGGTTTATCGCTGCGCGATGGGATCCACTTCCCTGGAGTCCTTCCACCTCCACCTCAACCGGTTCATCCCAGGTGACTACACTTTTCTTTCTTTTTTGCCGTGCCACCGCTTGTTGTTGTCCCCTCTTTAGTTGAACTTGTTATTTATCTCATTGTTTTTAAGGTCAACCGCTAGTGCCCAGCACTTCCAGGCTTTCTTGGTGGATGGACTGGTGAGGTGGAACGAGGACCGTGCAGCAGCTGCAGCAGCTCCAGTGGAGGGACAACAGCAGCAGCCTCTGTTCTCCTACAGTGGCCACCTCAAGCACGTCCTTAACCTGAAGAGCCAACGGGTGCTTGGCGTCTCTTTGATTCAGGACAACACCAAGCCTGTCGAGTACATAGTGTGACACACTCAAGAGGGGGTAGAGTGTGCACAGGACTGGAATTAATAAAATCAAGGTCCACCACCCAATCCACTTCACCCTTTTATTGTCTTGTTCAGGGGATAGGGGGGTAGGGGGGTGTCCTATGGACCACAGCAAATTCACAGGCAGGAAGAATAGTCGAGGTCCATAAGCAGGGGTCGGTACACGGAGACGGGTCCTCAGGGAGAGCAGGATTCGGCGATGGGTCAGGTAGTCAGCCAGGCGGGGTTCGTTCACGGGGCAGGTTTTCAGGCGGTCCAGGGGTTCAGCACACAGCAGGGTTCTCCTCCAAAAATGGGTCATACACAATACATCCGTCAGCAACTTTCTAGTAATCATACCTCCCATACTCCTCCCTTGTGTGTGTGTGACTTCCCTTTTTATATCCCCGTCAATCAACGCGTCGCTGGTCTCCCGCTGCGCTGCGTTGACGAGGTCCCGGTGCTCCACATTGCCTTGAGTGGCATGACGTCACCGGACCTCCGTATTTGGGCATGCGCGTCAGGATCGGGAAGGGTACATATCTGTCATTCCTCACCTCTCCTCTCTGGTGCCTCAATGCCACAATAGGTATGTGAAATGGCATCGCTTACATATTCTTGTGATTGAAAATAACCTTTTTTTATTAACACATTCCTAATTAAACGCACTAACATGTAATTAATATCAATGACAGGTGAACTCATCGGGGTTGAGTACCTGTACCAACAGACAGGCAGAGTGCTTGAGGTTGTCAGCGTGGACCCTGACACTCCAGATGAGGCTGCCGCCTTTCAGGAGCTCGAGCTGGTGGACGAGGGCATTGAAGAAGATGCGGACGACCCCATCTTCTTCACGTCAGGTGATCCAGCTGACGCACCCAGGTCTGGGCCATCCGGTCAAGCCGCCCCTGACGCCTCTCCTGAGGCCCCCGAACAGCAGGCTCCTCTCTCTGGCTCCTCAGATTCTGAGGTAAGCCCCTCCGTTTCATAACAGCATTTAAGGCAATTGTTCACAATTGGTGAAAAAAAGCTGTGTCGTTTACTGTTAATATTAACCTATCCATTAACACACCCTCTCATTACACTCTCTCTCTCTCTGCCCCTCCCTCCAGGAGGAGATCCAGGGACCCGATGGCCAGCCGGGATATCGTCATGTCCTTAAGTTGGCCACGGCCCTGCTGAAGGGGAGGAGCCTTCGGGGGCTGAATGACCCGAGGGTAGACAGGCTCACGGTGCTCTGGCAACGTCTGTCAGAGCCCGATAAACAGCGGCTCGTCTACCCTCAGCGACACCAGGAGAGGTTAACCAAGGGGCGGTTCAAGGCAACGAAGGGGAAGAGCACTGTCTGCCCGGGGAAAGACAGTCTCCAACGGTATGAAGCACTGTTTTCATAAAGGAATAAACTAAATTTCTTGTATCCGTGTTAACCTTTTATATTGCGTTTTGTGGTGGATTGACATAATTCACCCACGGAACTATGGGTGGGGTTTATTGTTCCGCACGGACTCTTTTACGGTACGGACTGTTGAGTTGTAGTTTTTACCTCGCGCGTTTTGGAGTGTTTACTTATTGACCTGTTCCATGTCAATTAAAGTTTTGACGTTTGATACACCGCCTCCGACTCCCGTCTCTCGGCACTACACTGGTGACCCCGACGTCAGTCTCGCGGAAGTATCCGAGACTGAACCGAACATGGCAAACAACGCCGTTTTTCTCAAATTGCCGGAGTTTTGGGAGACATCCGCGGCAGCATGGTTCGCGCAGACAGAGGCTCAATTCGCCCTCCGCGGTATTACGGACGACGACGCACGCTATTTCCACGTCGTCTCGGCGCTGGGGAGCTCCACTGCAGCCCGGACGGTGGGCTTTATGACATCTCCCCCTGCCTTGAATAAATATGCAGCGTTCAAAGCTTTCCTTCTCAAGACCTTCGGGCTATCACGGTCAGAACGAGCCCGATGTCTGTTCGCTATTCAAGGACTCGGAGACAGCAAGCCTTCCGAACACATGGAAATGATGCTCAACCTGCTGGGTACGGAAGAACCAAACTTCCTTTTCATTGAACTGTTTCTTCGGCACATGCCGCCACATGTCCAGACGGCGCTCGCCAATACAGTTATTACTGAGCCCCGCGCTTTAGCCGAAGAGGCTGACCGTTTCTTCCTAGCCACCCAGCGTTTCGCCACCGAGGTGCTAGCCCCGACACGCAGTTACGCCCCCCCGGGCAGAGACAGGCTATCTAGCAGAGACCCAGTGGCCGCCGACACACGTGCTAGCCCAGGCATGTGCTATTTCCACGCGCGCTTCGGCGCAAAAGCCAAGAGGTGCCGTTCCCCGTGTAACTACAAACCGGCGGGAAACGCCAAAGCCTGCGTTCAGTAGTGGCTGCGAGCGTGGGCGCAACAAACCGGCTACTTTTCATCAGAGACACTCTCTCCGGGCGCAAATTCCTCTGCGACACCGGCGCTCAGAGGAGCGTCCTGCCTGCTACGGTGAGCGACACCGCGGGCGGAGACCATGGCCCACATTTAACGTCCGCTAATGACACCCCCATCCGCACCTATGGCACGAAGACGGTGGAATTGTCCTTCGGGGGTCAGCGGTTTACATGGGACTTCGTCACGGCCGACATCTCCTTCCCCCTCCTCGGCGCAGACTTCCTGTGCGCTCACGGACTACTGGTGGATGTTAAAAACGGCCGCCTGGTGGACGCACTGACATTTTCCTCGTTCGCGTGTGTCCGCGGCGAGGCGGCATACGGTGGGCTCTCCAGCTCACTCTCAGAGGGTGACAGACATCAACGCCTTCTCAGTGAGTTTCCCAGCTTGACGCAGCCCACCTTTTCTGCCGTTACTACCAAGCACGGGGTTGAGCATCACATTGACACTAAAGGCCCCCTGTCTATGCTAGGGCCCGACGGCTCAACCCCGACAGGTTGAAGGTCGCTAAGCCAGAATTTGCGAACATGGAGCGCTGGGCATCATCCGGCCGCTCAGACAGCCCTTTGGGCCTCGCCGCTCCACATCGTCCCCAAACCAGGCGGCGGGTGGCGACCGTGTGGAGACTACCGTCGCCTGAATAGTTGATTGTGTGCACAGGTGGATGTAGAATATGCAGAGGAGTGTAGAGTAGTTTTCACTTGCTTTGTTTGCTGTTATTTATTATTAGTAGTAGTACTGTAACTTATTTATTGTTAAATTGTTATTTGTTGATATTGTTAATTTAATATTTATTAGTCATGTTTAATAGTGTTTTGTATTTAATTGTAATTCGAATTTAAACAGTGTTACTTTAAGAGTTAATATATTATTCAATGGTTTTGCCTTAGCAATAAAAAAAAGACATTCTTTAACGTTATTGTTTGCTCTTTATTTTAAAGAAGGTATCGGTTCAGGCACCGTTTAGGAACCGGTACCGTTTTAAAAGTATCGTTTTGGCACCGGTATTGGAAAAATCTAAACGATACCCAACCCTACCTGCGACCCCGCCTGTTCGTAGGCGGCGGGGACAGCTTCCCCGTCGCTATAATGACTTTGTTGTCGGCTGAGGACAGTCGACACGCTGGTGGGGGCAGTGTAGTGAAGGGACTACACAGTTAGCATTGTGCCTCCCTGTTTCCCAGCATGCATTGTGTTTGTAAGTGTTTTGAAACCATGGTTGACATAGCTGTTTGGTTTGATGACCCCAGTGTAAAATTTCATGTTAAGTAAGTCAGTGTCTCATGGTTTTGCTAAGCAAAAAGACTGTGACAGACAAATTGCTTCGTATTTCTCCAACCGCCACAGTTTAACCTTTTTTCATATTGCTCTATAATTAAATACATGGTTTTGTTTAAAAAACCCAAAACATTGTAAACCTCCTGCGGCCCTCGTCGGTTAAATTTTGCGCCTCGCCGGACCCACTTTTCAAACTAAGTCCAAAATGGGAGCAGCCTCCATAAAAAATAAACATGTGCAATCCGCTTGAATGATTCATAAAAATAACATTACCAAAATACCCCCCCACCCACCAACCACCACCACCGTAATTAATAAAATATGCGCTTATTTTAACCCCCTACTGTATCAGTCACCCCCCCACACACACACACACACACACACACACACACGATTTGCGGGGAGACAGTGGACAAGCGAGCCGCCCGATTCCCTGTAGGGCCAGCCACACGGCTGGACCAGCCACGCGGCACGGGGAGGGGGATGAGGGGTGATGTGGGGTGATGGGGGGTGGGGGGTGGGGGGTGATGTTCTCGCTCCTGTCTGTCATGTCATGTGAGCTAATGGCTGTCTCATGGCATCTGGCCACTGTATACACATACAGCTCATTACGCAGTCACACCATGCGCAGCCGGGAGAGGAACATTAGTGAGATGGAGGGGGGCGGGGCGAGGGAGGGGAAGGGAGGGGAAGGAAGGGGAAGGGAGGGGCGAGAAATATAAATTCATACCATGAATATTAATAGGAGATTAGAGCGTTGGATAAAAAGGGAAACGGCAGAGGGGGCAGAGGGGGCAGATGGACAACAGAGAACAGGGATATTTGGTGGACGAACGTCCAGTAGGCCTAATGAGAGAGAGAGAGCAGATGGACAATAGAGAGAGAGAGAGAGAGAGAGAGAGAGAGAGAGAGAGAGAGAGAGAGAGAGAGAGAGAGAGAGAGAGAGAGAGAGAGAATTTTGAATTTTCAAAACCCTTTTATTTCCATCAACCTCACCACCACATTAAAACCAAAGTACAACAATCAATTCAATAATTGTCCCAAACAGAGCTCCTCCTCATCAATGTAGCACAAAACGTCCCAAACAGAAACAAAACTATCTAGGTCGCTCATCAACCTGTAATAGTTGTAATATATTTTTAGTCTGCATGTTATCATTCTGACCAGTAAGGTGACATCATCAACGTCCAGTGAGTCATTCAGTTTGTTCCTCCTACTGAGCCTGGCCCAGCAAAAAATTAAACAACTGACACTTTACACGATACTTCAACGAAAATTTTAAACCCAGAATGAAACATTGCTTGGAGAAGACTTCTCCAAACTCCCTAAAGAGCTTCTCCAAAAACTCAAACAAAGGAGTTAACCTAGCACAGTTCAAAAAACAATGAAAAACAGTCTCTATTTGGGGACAAAAAGGACAGAGCTCAGACACATTAGGATTTACAACAGATACAAAGGCATTTACAGAGATCGCGCCATGCAAGACTCGCCACTGTAAATCTCCCACTCTCTTTGTCAAAGGTGGTTTGTAGAGTGCCCTCCATTGAGGCCTCAATTCCTCACTCAGACCTAGGTGAGACCTCCATGGTGTCAACCCGCCCACTCAACTTTGCCTTTTGTACGGTCTTAACCAACATTTTGTACATAATTTTTCCAGTAACCACATTTAACATCACAGACTCACAATCCAAAAAAACACCAGCACAGTCCTTGAAATCAGGAAACAGTAGTAGTGAAGGAAAATGATCCGAGTCTCTGGGTAAAACAGAGCCCTGGCAGTATGACACCAGGAGATTCTGTTCGGCCAGAGGAGACACACGCTCCAGCTTAGGTCCACACAGTCCCATCAGCTGTCCCAGTGTGGTAACTCCAGAGGAGACAAATCTCTCCAGCACTGAAGTTCCAAGACTACAGAGTGTCTTTAAGCGTGACCCATACACAACAGGTTCCTTTAAGAGCCAGTACATTGAGCAACTGTTTGGCCGCCTCTCCTTTTTGAGCATGTTCCACACCCTGAAAAGCCCCTGATAAAAATCAGAAAGCCCAGTCAGTCTTTGGTTCTGGAGGTCCATCAAGAACAAATTTTCAGCCAGCCCTTGACCTCCGGCCCGGCCCAAGCAAACCTGAGCTACAGGCGTCCACACCACCTTTTGGCCACGTTGATAGGCCGGGGCTGGCACTCGCCGTCGGTTGGCGTTACGCCGGGACCGCTCCGTGGCCTGGAGCATGGCGGCTCGAGCAGCCCTCCAAACGCGCCGGCACCGGCAGTACCCACCCAAGGTAGGTACTCGCTCCAGGAGGCCGGGTTGCTGGTAGTGACACAGCGTAATGTCGCCTCCAGCGCTTGATTAGCCCTCTCCGTCTGCCCATTCGTCTGTGGGTGGTACCCCGAGGAGAGACTAGCTGTGGCCCCAATCCCCTTACAAAACGCCTGCCACACCCTGGACGTGAATTGGGGACCCCGGTCAGACACAATGTCCTGGGGAATCCCGTGGAGGCGGACCACATGGGCGACAAGCAGGTCCGCCGTTTCCGCGGCAGAAGGCAGTTTGGGGAGGGCGACGAAATGGACGGCCTTGGAGAACCGGTCCACTAGGGTGAGGATGGTGTCGTTTCCCTTCGACATGGGGAGACCCGTGACAAAGTCTAACCCTATGTGGGACCACGGCCGACTGGGCACCGGAAGGGGGCGCAGGAGACCCGCTGGCGGCCGATGAGTGGCCTTGCTGCGGGCACAGGTGGTACAGGCGGCCACAAACTGCCGCACATCATGGTCCATAGTAGGCCACCAGAAACGTCGTCTGAGGAAATCCACTGTCCGGTGGATTCCGGGGTGGCACGCGAGTCGACTCGAGTGACCCCACTCCAGCACCTGCGCCCGGACACTCGAGGGCACAAACAAACGATGCGGGGGTCCCCCACCCGGATCGGGCTGGTCGTCCTGAGCCCCCCTCACCACCGCCTCAATCTCCCAGGTGACGACTCCCACCATCCGGGCTGGGGGAATGATGGTGTCCGGGGACTCCGACTGGTCCGACCTGTCCGATATGACCGACGACTCTCCCGAAAACAGTCGGGAGAGGGCATCTGCTCGGCCATTCTTGGACCCGGGGCGGTAGGTGAGGATGTAATTGAAACGGCCAAAAAAGAGCGCCCAGCGCGCCTGCCGGGGTTCGAGTCTCTTGGCCCTCTGAATATAGGTCAAGTTCTTATGGTCCGTCCACACCAAAAATGGCAGCGTGGCTCCCTCGAGCCAGTGTCTCCACTCCTCCATTGCCGCGTGTACTGCCAGCAATTCCCGGTTGCCCACGTCGTAATTCCTCTCGGCTGGTGAGAAACGGCGAGACAAGAAAGCGCAGGGATGGATCTTCTGGTCCTCCTCCGACCGCTGGGAGAGGACGGCCCCGATGCCCGTGTCCGAGGCGTCCACCTCCACGATGAACTGCCTGGATGGATCTGGGTGTGAGAGCACTGGTGCGGTCGTGAACAAATCCTTTAGGGTGACGAAGGCCTTCTCTGCTTCCGGGGACCACGAGAAAGTGCGGAGGGTGGACGTGAGTGCCGTGAGGGGGGCCGCCACTCGACTGAAACCCCGGATGAATCGCCGATGGAAATTTGCAAATCCTAGGAACCGTCGGAGTTGTGTCCGATTGGTAGGCCTCGCCCACTGCTCCACCGCGAGGATCTTCTTGGGGTCTGGCCGGATTTGGCCCCTCTCTACGACGTGCCCCAGAAACTCCACCGAGGTGGTGTGAAAGGCACACTTCTCGGCCTTTACAAACAGTCGGTTCTCGAGGAGACGTTGCAGGACCAACCGAACGTGCTGGTGGTGTTCCTCTTCTGAATTGGAAAACACCAGAATGTCGTCCAGGTACACCACCACGAATAAGTTCAGCATGTCCCGTAATATGTCGTTGACTAAAGCCTGGAAAACGGCCGGAGCGTTCGTAAGTCCAAAAGGCATTACTAGGTACTCGAAATGCCCTAGGTGTGTGTTAAAGGCGGTCTTCCACTCATCCCCCTCTCTAATACGGACCAAGTGATACGCCCGGCGCAGATCTAGTTTTGTGAACACTGTGGCGTGAGTAAGTGGTTCAAACGTGGAGGACATAAGGGGAAGTGGGTACTTATTCTTCACCGTGATCTCGTTAAGGTGCCGATAATCAATACAGGGCCTCAGGTCGCCCTCCTTCTTCGCCACAAAGAAGAACCCTGCGGCCACCGGGGACGACGAGGGCCTTACAATACCTGAGGCCAGGGACTCGGTGATATAATTGCGCATAGACTCCTTCTCGGGGACGGAAAGGTTATACAGCCGCCCGGTAGGGAGGGCGGCCCCGGGAAGGAGATCTATGGCGCAATCATAAGGTCGGTGGGGCGGAAGTGCGAGTGCGCTGGTCTTACAAAACACAGGTGCTAAATCGTGGTACATGGTGGGGACACCCGTGAGGTCCGGGGAAGAGACTACCGGCCCCGGTCTACTGGATGGGGACTGAGCGGAGCGCAGGCAGTTGGCATGGCATGCCACGCTCCAACCCAACACCCGCCCCGTAGACCAGGAGATATGAGGATCGTGTCTCTCCAACCACGGTCTACCTAACACCAGGGGTGCGGCGGGGGCGTGCATGACTAGGAAGCGGGTGGTCTCAATGTGATTTCCCGAGATTGTGAGGGTGACGGAAGCTGTGCTGTGTGTGAACTTGCTGAGTGGGCGTCCGTCTAAGGCTTGGGCCGTGAGGGGAGTGTCGAGGGGAATGAGCGGAATACCTGCCTGCCGGGCCAGGGAGATATCAAGCAAGCTTACGTCAGCTCCTGAGTCGATGAGGGCGCTGATAGGGAGACTCTCCCTACCCCAGGCCAGCGTCGCGGGGAACAGGCGGTTCAACGCTCTGGTGGGGTGGGGTAGGGTGGTGGGGCTCACTAGTGCTCCCTCCACTAGCGAGCCTGATCTTTTGGGCGGGTCGGGCAGGCCCGTATGTAGTGGCCCGGCCTCCCACAGTATAGGCAGAGCCGGGCGCGCATTCGCTGCTCCCTCTCATCCGCGGGGAGTCGCGACCGACCCAACTGCATGGGCTCCCCATCGGTCTGGGGATCCGATGCTGTCAGGGCTAACGCGGGAAACCGTGGGGAGGAACAGGGGCTCGTGATTGGTCTTGTGGAATCTCCAGACTGGCGAACGCGCTCTAAGTGGCGCTCCCGCAGTCGTTCATCCATCTGGAGGGCGAGAGAAATGAGTTTGTTAAGGGAGTCAGGTCGGTCCCTAACGAGAAGGTCCTTGATGGGTTCGTTTAGTCCCCTCCGGTAGGCGCTCTTAAGGGCTGCGTCATCCCACCCACTGTCGGCAGCGAGGATCCGGACCTCCAAGGTGTAATCGGCCACTGATCTGGGCCCCTGGCGGATCGAATGGAGTCGACTAGCCGCGTCCTGTCCGTCAGTCGGGTGGTCGAACACCAACTCAAACTCCCGCCGGAAGGCGTCATAGTCGGAGGAGAGATGTGTCTGATGGCCCACCATCGCGATAACCCAACTGAGGGCTCTGCCCGTAAGGAGGGATATGACCAGCGCGACTCGTGTCTCCCCAGCCCTATACCGGGCTGGCTGGTGCCTAAACAGCAGTTCACACTGGCCCAGAAAGCCTCGGAACCGCCCAAACTCCCCATCAAAAGGTTTAGGACAGGGAAGGTTGGGCTCAGCCCGGGGGTCATAGGGAGGTGGGTCGGGGTCTGGAGTACTGGGAGTCTGATGAGTAACAGGAGTGGAGGGCGGAGCGACAGCTAGTACTGGGTGGTTGAGGATCCGATTAACCGCTACGGTCAGGTGTGTGAACTTGTCCTCGAGACTACCTATCTGTCCGGTGACCTGGGTGAATGCGGTGGCGAGTTCCACATGGAGTTGTGAAAGCTGCATGCTATGATCTCTAACTACTTTTCCCAGAACGTGAGTGTCCTGAGTTCCATCTGTTTCCCCCTGTTTGCCTTGACTCATAATGGCTAGAACGTTCTGTTGCGACCCAGACACGAACAGGAGTCAGTGGGTAAACAGAGGGAGAGACAGACACCAGTATAGGTTCCAAGGATATTTAATGAATACACAGGGAACGTGATTAGTAGGAACACTAGGGTCTCCTATATATATAAATAAATATAATTATAATCTATATCTATAATACCTATCTAAAACAATATAAATATATATCTATAATACCTATCTAAAACAATATATATCTATATCTATAAATAACTAATGGAATTCCCAAACAAACAAAAATACTTAGCAAGGGGGCTTAAGGAGAGTCGGGGGCAGTCCGGTGGTCAGGGGGTTCTATGGGGGTCCGTCCGCGGGAAAAGGGGAGTCCAGGTGGAGGCGCGTGGAGAGGGTCCGAGGAGGGTAGGGGTCCGTAGAATGACGAGGGAGACACTGGAGCGAGGATCGAGGAGGACACGGGATCGACGAGGGTAATCACGGAGACGAGGAAGACGTAGGAGCGAGGAAGGAGAACACCGGGGAGCTAGTGACGAGGGGGGTAGTACGTTCTAGCAAAGTTTCATTGTTCAGGACGGGCTTAAGTATCTGCGGTGTCTTGATTATAATCCGCTACACCTGGTGCCCCACGGACTCGCCTCCGCAAGGCGTGTCTCGCTCGCTCGGGAGTCTCGGGATTGTTCGGGCTGGGATCCCGAGCCGCTGGTGATGACGCGGTGCGCTCTGGGGGAGGAGCGCACCATAACAATATCCCCCTCAACCTCAGACTCTAGCCCCTGGGAGGATTGAGAGGATGGACACTGTCTCTGCAACTGTTCTTGAAACTTTTTTCTGTGGAGTTTGAACTTGTGGGACATCAGGAATTTTTCTTTTTACATTTGAGGATCTAACAACACCCTCCTCCAAGTTAATCTCATCCTCAAGCACTGATTCAGCCACTCTTGCAACAATCAGATCTGCTGAGCTCACATCCTTTGGCACACCATCATTTTCCTGACTTTCATTTGTTTGAGCAAGATTTGACTCTGTATCCAAATTATTTTGTGTCTCCTTAACATTTTCCACCATTGCTGTCACGGTCTTGACCGTGGCTCCGGGCGCACGGTGTTGGTGGGCGTGGCTCCGGGCTCCGGTGCCGCCCCAGCATCAGTAGCGGCACCTGCGCTGCGCTCGCGCCTGCCAGCAATCACCAATCAATCTCCCTATAAAAACCCTGACTTTCCACCTACTCGGCGTCGGAGCATTATCGTCATTTCCCGCATGGATCGCGATCGCCACCAGTCAGCCGATCACCGCCCTGCCTACCGGTTCCTGCATCTGCCTGCCGCGCTCCCCACCCCTCCCGCTGGCTTCACTCCCATTTTCCTCACGTATGTACCTCTATCCCGCACGGATCACGATCGCCCCCAGCCAGCCGATCACCTTCCTGCCTACCTGTCTACCGGCTCCTGTATCTGCCTACCTGCCTGCTGGCCCCTGCATCTGCCTGCCGCGCTCACCACCCGTCCCGCTGGCTTCACTCCCGTTTCCTCACGTATTCTGTAAATAAACCCCCTATTGCATAAACTCTGAGTCTGGGTCTTGCGTTTGGGTCCCCCACCGCACACACCCCTAACAATTGCTTGTCTATTTTCAGCCTGAAGCACTTCCCCACTAGACACATTGGGCCCCGCGGAGACAGAAGCCTCCTCAGGCTGAGCGGACTGCACCGTCGGCTTTGCGCGCTGTGAGGGCGCACCAGACGGCGCACCAGACGGCCCCGCAACCGGCGCGCGCGGGGGTTGGATCGGCCCCTCTGCCGCTGCATCAGCCGCCTGGGCTGGAGAAGCAGCAGGGGCTCGGTCACCCACTCTATCCAGGCGGGAGCGAATCACATGCCCCTCCAAACCGCACCCAAAGCACTTCATATTATCGGTCGTTACGTGCACAGTGTAATCAAAATCTTCCACTGTGGTGGATTGACATAATTCACCCACGGAACTATGGGTGGGGTTTATTGTTTAGCCGAAGAGGCTGAC
The DNA here is from genome assembly GCA_002895965.2 of Coryphaenoides rupestris. Classification (NCBI taxonomy): domain Eukaryota; kingdom Metazoa; phylum Chordata; class Actinopteri; order Gadiformes; family Macrouridae; genus Coryphaenoides; species Coryphaenoides rupestris. Next base: position 167,398 of record PIJE02000315.1, read on the forward strand.
CGTTTCTTCCTAGCCACCCAGCGTTTCGCCCCCGAGGTGCTAGCCCCGACACGCAGTTACACCCCCCCGGGCAGAGACAGGCTAACTAGCAGAGACCCAGTGGCCGCCGACACACATGCTAGCCCAGGCATGTGCTATTTCCACGCGCGCTTCAGCGCAAAAGCCAAGAGGTGCAGCTCCCCATGTAACTACAAACCGGCGGGAAACGCCAAAGCCTGCGTTCAGTAGTGGCTGCGAGCGTGGGCGCAACAAACCGGCTACTTTTCATCAGAGACGCTCTCTCCGGGCGCAAATTCCTCTGCGACACCGGCGCTCAGAGGAACGTCCTGCCTGCTACGGTGAGCGACACCGCGGGCGGAGACCATGGCCCACATTTAACGTCCGCTAACCACACCCCCATCCGCATCTATGGCACGAAGACGGTGGAATTGTCCTCCGGGGGTCAGCGGTTTACATGGGACTTCGTCACGGCCGACATCTCCTTCCCTCTCCTCGGCGCAGACTTCCTGTGCGCCCACGGACTACTGGTGGATGTTAAAAACGGCCGCCTGGTGGACGCACTGACATTTTCCTCGTTCGCATGTGAACGCGGCGAGGCGGCATACGGCGGGCTCTCCAGCTCACTCTCAGAGGGTGACAGACATCACAACGCCTTCTCAGTGAGTTTCCCAGCTTGACGCAGCCCACCTTTTCTGCCGTTACTACCAAGCACGGGGTTGAGCATCACATTGACACTGAAGGCCCCCCTGTCTATGCTAGGGCCCGACGGCTCAACCCCGACAGGCTGAAGGTCGCTAAGGCAGAGTTTGCTAACATGGAGCGCCTGGGCATCATCCGCCGCTCAGACAGCCCTTGGGCCTCGCCGCTCCACATCGTCCCCAAACCAGGCGGCGGGTGGCGGCCGTGTGGAGACTACCGTCGCCTTAACGACGCCACTACACCCGACCGTTACCCAGTCCCCCACATCCAGGATTTCTCTGCACGCCTGGCGGGTAAATCGGTTTTCTCCAAGGTAGATCTGGTGCGTGGCTACCACCAAGTTCCGGTGCACCCCTCAGACGTCCCTAAAACGGCGGTGATTACGCCGTTCGGGTTGTTTGAATGCCTGCGCATGCCGTTCGGACTTAAAAATGCAGCTCAGTCTTTTCAGCGACTGATGGATTCGGCACTTAGGGACATGCCATTCATCTATTTAGACGACATCCTCATTGCCAGCTCCTCTGAAGAAGAGCACCAGGCACATCTCCGGGACCTTTTCACGAGGCTTGACCAACACGGCCTAATTATCAACCCGGCAAAGTGTTTGTTCGGGTTGTCCTCCATCCATGTCCTCGGGCACCTCATCAACAAAGATGGAGCCGCCCCCCTGCCGTCGAAGGTGGAGGCCGTTTCCGCATTCCCCCGCCCACACACAGCTCGGGCGCTCCGTGAGTTCCTTGGGATGGTGACTTTTTATCACCGGTTCATCCGCCGGGCAGCCCACACCATGCACCCGCTGTACGAAGCTCTGAAGGGCAAGTCCCCCAGCCAGACCATAGACTGGACGGCCGAAAGGGAGACCGCTTTTGATGCCACCAAAGCCGCCCTGAGCCAAGCCGCCTTGTTGGCTCACCGGTCACATGTGGCCCCCATCGATATCACCACAGACGCGTCTGACTATGCCGTCGGCGCAGTGCACGAGCAATGGGTCGATGGCGCCTGGCAGCCGCTCGCCTTTTTCAGTCGCCAGTTAACCCCCAGGGAGCGCAAATACAGTGCATTCGACAGAGAGCTCCTTGGCCTCTGGTTGGCGATTCGCCACTTCCGGTCCCTGCTGGAGGGCCGCGAGTTTATGGCATTCTTGGACCACACGTTCTGCATGTCCAAAGTGGCCGCGCCGTGGTCCGCCCGCCAGCAGCGCCAGCTCTCGTACACATCCGAGTACACCACGGACATCCAACACATCGCCGGCAAGGCCAACGTGGTCGCGGACTGCCTCTCCAGAGCGGTCATCGGAGCTGTGCAGCTGGGCCTCGATTACCTCCGCATGAGTGTGGACCAGGCCTCCGACAGCGGGGTCCAGACCCTCAAGATTTCGGACACGGGATTGCGCCTGGAGGAGGTCGCGGTCGGTGACTCGGGTGCGAAGTTGTTGTGCGACTTCTCCACGGGCCAGCCTAGGCCACTAGTCCCTGCGAATTGCCACCGGCCCGTTTTCGAGGCGATACACGACCTCTCCCACCCCGGCAGGAAACCATCCGTGAAGTTGGTTTCTCAGAAGTTTGTGTGGCAGGGACTTAAGAGGGACGTGAAAACTTGGGTCGACTCGTGCGTGGCCTGTCAACGGGCTAAGGTGCACCGCCATACTAGAGCCCCTTTTGAACTTTTTGCTGTTCCCGAGAGGAGGTTCGACCATGTCAATGTTGACCTGGTTGGTCCTCTTCCCCCTCTCACGGTTTCACCTACCTCTTCACGATGGTCGACAGGACGACCCGCTGGCCAGAGGCAGTTCCCCTCTCCTCGACGGCGTCTTCCGACGTGGCCCGAGCATTCATCGGCACGTGGGTTGCGCGCTTTGGGACCCCGTCCGACCTCTCCTCCGACCGGGGCTCCCAGTTTACCTCGGAGCTCTGGAACGCGGTTGCCCAAGGTTTGGGGGTCAAGCTGCACCGCACTACCGCCTATCACCCCCTGGCTAACGGCTTATGTGAGCGTTTCCACCGATCCATGAAGGCGGCCCTGCGTGCTGGCTTGACAGACGGCAACTGGGTGGATAAGCTCCCGTGGGTGATGCTTGGCCTCAGGTGCGCCCCCAAAGAGGACCTGCAGTCCTCGTCGGCGGAGCTTGTCTACGGCCAGACACTACGGGTCCCCGGGGATTTCATTCCGGACGCCACGGTTCCCTGGTCTGCGGCCAGGCAGCGCTCCTCCCTGCTGGAGACCGCCGGGACGTTCGCACCCGTCCCCACGTCGCAACACAGCACCCCTGCTTTCCAGGTGTACCCCGGTCTACGCTCGGCGGATTTTGTGTTCATTCGCCACGACGCCCACCGCGGACCTCTGCGGCCCCCTTACAACGGCCTGTTCAGGGTCATACAACACGGGGACAAGAGCCTGGTGGTGGACATTGGTGGTAGGCCTGAGACGGTTTCCATTGATAGGATTAAGCCTGCTCATGTGGACGTTTCCAGGCCATTGGAGTTGGCTCAGCCCCCACGCCGGGGCCGTCCTCCCATGCCCCGCCCCCACCCCCTGTCGGGGTGCCCTCGACCTCGTTGACTACCTGGACCCCCGATTCTGTGGACAGCGCGCCTGCTGCCTCTCCCTCCTCGGCCCCGACGACGACTCGCCGGGGTCGAGTCTATTCTGGGGGGGCTTGTGTGGTGGATTGACATAATTCACCCACGGAACTATGGGTGGGGTTTATTGTTCCGCATGGACACTTTTACTGCAGGTACTTGAGAGTTGTTGTTTATCTCGCGCTGTTTGGAGTGTTTACTTGCAACCTGTTCCATGTCAATTAAACGTCAAGTTTTGACATTTGATACACCGCCTCCGACTCCCGTCTCTCGGCACTACACCACTCTGAATTTTAATGCCAGGTTTAACTCTTCCTCATTCCTGTTGAGGATCATGAGGACCTGTCTCCGGAACGACATGACATGCTTTAAATGGGGAGATTTACAGCCCAGGGGAATCAGTTTAATGGGTGACATGAGTTTTCCATGTCTGGACAACTCCTTCGCTAGTACTTCATTTCTAATGAACGGAGGAACATTGCCGATGATTACTTTTTAGCGGGGCTGTTCAAAGAAAACACCGGTATTTTGAATGTTGAATATTAAACTAACTTAATGCAGGTGAGTATAGGTGCCCTGAACAACCACGCCACTCTCAATCAAACGATTGACTTTGTCCACACTATCCAACAAAATAACAATGGCGTTGTTCATCCGCGACGCGGACTTAACGCTGCTGTGGCCCACCACCTCTCCTACCGCCAAGCCACACTCCTCCAGCGGACAGCCGGGGACAGCTTCACCGCATGCCGGCTTGTCAGCCCCTTCAGCCCCGTACCTCCGCTACCTCCGCCTCCCGCGACCGGCATGTCGCCCAGCGGGGCCGACTGCCGACACTACCGCACCAAAGTGCACCAAACAACCAGAACACCAACAAACTAAAAATAACTAAAATCAAAACAATCAAAAAAAGTACATTGAAAGATAGATACGACGCACTCCGCTCTCACCATTCACCCACCACGTTCACTCGCGCATGCGCACACACAGAGTTGTAGAATAGTTCGATGTGAAAGACCTCACAAAAAAACGCAAAGCTATGGATGACAGGTTACTATAGATTGTGTTTATTTAGCATATTTTAACATAAGTCTAGCATGTGTGTAGCAGGGCCACCAAAGACAATGACAAAATGTATTCCCGGGATGCGTAGGCCTATAAATCAATTCACAAGGTATACATTTACAGCACTAATTAATCTGAACGTGAACTTTAAAGTGTCCTCCCTGAACCACTATATTATTTATGACCATGACATGGCCCATTTATGGCTTATTTAAACACATTGATTAAAGCATACATCATAAAGAAATAGTCTGTAATATATCATTCACATAAACTCATATTACACGTATCACGTGAGTATTATCCATTAATCCAAATTAATCCAAATCCAAATCAACAATGAGAATATTGTATTTGTATTATTTGCATTATTATATAGTCGTAGTCTTATTATACATTTATTATGACTTATGTATTACTATGCTGTGAATGTGTATGTGTTTCCACTGTCTCCACGGGGCCTAGCCTGGTGGCGTGCTGAAGGACAGATACATGGTGATGGTGGTGGTGGTGGTGGTGGGGGGGGGGGGTCTAAGGTGGAGTGGATGATAGATGAGATTCAGGGCTTCCTCACAGCGTTAAGTAAAGTCTTACCTCACCTTGTGTGATGCGTCGCGTCTCAGGGAGCGAGAGTGCTGTGTTATTTGCACAGAGGTTAAGTGCAAGGGGACAGATCGTATGTTACGGCCTGTTGACAGACTGAACAGTGTGTACAACGCTGGCGAGGACTTAACATATGAATACATGAATCTTCTTCACATGCATACAGGGCCGGTTCTGGGCATAGGCAAGTTAGGCGGTCGCCTAGGGCGACAAATGAGTGGGCGCACACAGGCGCAGTGGCACTTGAAAAAAAATACAAAATTATTTAAAAATTCTTGGTCAATAAATTAATTTAATTCCCTACTGTCTCTATTGAATGTGGCGCCCCCCATGATGCAATTGTTGTTGTTGTTGTTGTTGAATTTTTCCATTCCCTACTCTTGCGTGACCCCCCCCCCCCCCCCCCCCCCAAAGTGCCCTCTCTCGAACATTCGTTGAGAATTACAAGCGATTTCTGTTTTATAGCGTGTTGATAGTTCTACATCTAAAGATGTTCCTGATGTTTATTTATAGCTTGTAGGCTTTGTATTCCTGACTAAATGCTTGAAAAGTAATTTTTATTTATAAAAATACTTATTTTTGTCTTGAAACCATTCTGGTGTTTGATGTTTGTTGTCCATAGTTTTACTGTAGAATGTGTGGGTGGTGATGAGGCATTACTGGTGGGGTAATGCGGTGGTGGGGGTCAGTGGCACCGGCAGCCGTAATCCTGCCCCTAAAAACACTATCAAATCATAATCTCGCCTAGGGCACCTAAATGCCTAGAGTAACAGTACAATACGTTTGTCCAAACAAAGTGAAACAACACTATATCGCTGACGGTAAAGTAAGCCATATTATGAGACACTGTCTCGTAAAATGAGTTGATTTGGAGTTGTTTTGGAGAAATATCTGAATAATGGATTGATTGATTGATTGTGTTTATAGTTCAGTTATAGTTCAGCTAGTTAGCTAGTGTAGTTAAATAGCTGCAAATCGAGACACACATTTAGACAAAAAAAAACAAGCAACTTTTGTCTCTCTCTCCCTCCATCTATATGACCTGATATGTCCCCGGGTCCATCGGTGGACAGATCTGTACACCTGGAAACTCCATATCTGCAGGGCTGCCACTGCAGCGGCTGCACAGGCTGACGAGTGGGCTGCCTGGTGTCTCCTCGGACTGCCCTGCCTGCCAGCGGGTACCATAGGTCTGCTTTCATAGGTCTGCTTTCATAGGTCTGCTGCAGTGTCTGTACCTCTGCAGGACACGCTGGCATCTTCTGTCTGTCTGTCTGTCTGTCTTTCTGTCTATGTGAAGGAATAACATATAAACATACTGTATATGGGGTAGCTAACATAAACTGGCAGCTAAAAATTCTGATTATGAAAAATACAAAGACTGCAGATGATGTCATTCTCCACTTTTAATGTGAGTGGTTCCTTCTTTGGTCTCTTTAAATAAAGATAGGACCCAAATTAAATTGTGTAAGCTTTATTTTTAATAATGTTTGTCTTACCATCACTGTATCTCTAAATGTGTCAGGGAGCTGTATAGGTCATGAATAATTTAGCCCAGACAGCAGATTTTAGCCTGCGGTGGCCGAGTGCCTTTTAGGCCTATAGCTAGTCGGCTGTCATGTCCCCTCTAAGAAGTCCCCGCATGACAAATGAACCATAATGGCATTACATGCGGCTCTGTAAGGCTTTTCATCATCCTCCCCCGGACTAATGAACAACATGCGCTAAGTAACGCAGATGAATGGTTAAAAGGTAGACACATGCATCCATAACCACGGTAGAGGCACCACGCTGGCCTGCACATCTTTAATCATATTCCCTGAACCCGCATCCTCCGCTGCCACAGACCAGAGACGTATGGAGATGGAGCCGGAAGACTAATTGCATTGGATGATGCATGGACTGGCTGGTAGTTGTCTTTCTTTGTGATGATTTTTGTCATCAAGCTAAGTACAAAAAAATGTTCTGGGCAGCACAAAGAACAAGAACAGTAGCGTTATGTGAATAATACATTTTACTTCTTATATATTAGAACGTAATCATGCCTCTTTAGTTGTCTTGGCACCTGAAGCACATCAAGGATCTCGGTTGCCTTGGAGGTCTTCTTGGGATCTTTAGTGACCATAAAATGGTCTGGATTGTAAAAACGGACCCGACATCTACTAACCGCCAGCTGAGCTTGGCAGTCTCTAAGCTGCCGTCCTGCTGGGTGCTGATGGAAGGACTGGAGATGGCTGCCAACATGAGTCTGGTTCTGTCTGGGTGGCTGGGAGTGTTGTCTGCGACAGTGTGATGAGCTCAGTGATCCGGGAGGACGTTGAGTTAATGTGCATTACGAGGACTCTGTTAAGGTGGACCTGCAGCATCTGCTAGGAGCACCCCCCCCCCACCCCACCCCACCCACAGGGCCTCCCTCTGGGGGGCACCAGGCAGGGCCGGCTGGGAGGGGCAGGAGGCCCTCTCTCCACACTAAGCCTGATAAATGTATTTGGGTGTTCTGCACAAGCTGATCCAGCGTTTTCGACCACCGTAAACAGAGCTTTATTATACCGGGGATACATCTGGTCTTGCATCGCTGTGTGCCAGAGATCCTGGCTCAGGGCCCTGTTTCTGTTTGGATGGACCTCACTTTGCAAATCTGTTAGTATGAACAAAAATATTTGACACTAAAGCAACATTTTAACCCCACTGACTCCCACCCCCCATGGTCACTCTTGCATTACATTAACGCACATATTTTCTTTTCTTTAAAGATACTATATGTAAGAATCACGGGTTCATTTTCATTACTGACCCCTTTGGCCGGTAGTTGTAGTGCAGCCTGCTGGAGCTCAAGTGCATTCAGAGCTCCGTGGGTTGAGACAAAACTAATGTCAGTTCTAATCATAATGAAACATTGTACACATTTAAAAAAGCTATGAAATAACCTTTTTTTAATTATCATACATACATTTTTTATTTCACTGCATATCCTGTATGTGTATGATGATTAAAGTTCTTGAATCTTCTTGAATCTTGAATGTAGTCCTTGAATGGATTCATGATTCTTACATACAGGACCTTCAAATTACAACTTTTGTATTGCTTCTTTTTATATATATATATATATATATATATATATATTTTTTTTTTTTTGGAATATTTATATGTTCTGTTCGTGATCTTCATGGACAGAATCTCAAGGCGCAGCCGAGGTGAGGAGAGTGTCCGGTTTGGGGACCTCAGAATTGCATCTCTGCTCTTTGCAGATGATGTGGTTCTGTTGGCTACATCAGACCGTGACCTCCAGCATGCACTGGAGCGGTTTGCAGCCGAGTGTGAAGCGGTCGGGATGAGAGTCAGCACCTCCAAGTCTGAGGCCATGGTTCTCTGCCGGAAAACGGTGGAGTGTTCCCTCCGGGTTGGGAGTGAGTTGCTGCCCCAAGCGAAGGAGTTCAAGTATCTCGGGGTCTTGTTCACGAGTGAGGGCAAAATGGAGCGGGAGATGGACAGACGGATCGGTGCAGCGTCTGCAGTGATGCGGGCGCTGTACCGGTCCGTTGTGGTGAAGAGGGAGCTGAGCCGGAAGGCGAAGCTTTCGATTTACTGGTCCATCTACGTTCCAACCCTCACCTATGGTCACGAGCTTTGGGTAGTGACCGAAAGAATGAGATCGCGGATACAAGCGGCCGAAATGAGTTTCCTCCGCAGGGTGGCTGGGCTCAGCCTTAGAGATAGGGTGAGGAGCTCAGACATCCGGAGGGAGCTCGGAGTAGAGCCGCTGCTCCTCCGCATCGAAAGGAGTCAGCTGAGGTGGTTCGGGCATCTGATTCAACCGGCCCCGGTACCCCATACTCCCTGTAGTACCCCCCACATGATTCCCCGGGGGACACGGTCATAGGCCTTCTCCAAGTCCACAAAGCACATGTAGACTGGATGTGCAAACTCCCATGCGCCCCCCAACAACCCTGCGAGGGTAAAGAGCTGGTCCACTGTTCCACGGCCAGGACGGAAAGCGCATTGTTCCTCCTGGATCTGAGGTTCGACAATCGGCCGGAGCCTCCTTTCCAGCACCCTGGAATAAACTTTCCCGGGGAGGCTGAGCAGTGTGATACCCCGATAGTTGGAGCACACCCTCCGGTCCCCTTTCTTGAAAATGGGGACCACCACCCCGGTCTGCCACTCCACAGGTACTGTCCCCGACCTCCACGCTACATTGACTAGGCGTGTCAGCCACGACAGCCCGACAATGTCCAGAGCCTTCAGCATCTCAGGGCGAATCTCATCCACACCTGGCGCCTTGCCACTGAAGAGCTTTTTGACTACTTCAGCGACCTCTACCAAGGATATGGGTGAGACTTCCCCCGAGTCTTCAGACTCTGCCTCTTCCCCCGAGGACGTACTGGTCGGGTTCAGGAGCTCCTCAAAGTGTTCTTTCCACCGCCCGACAATATCCTCAGTCTGGGTCAGCAGTTCTCCTCCCCGACTGAGCACAGCCTGAGCCAAGCCCTGCTTTCCCTTCCTGAGTCGCCGGACAGTTTGCCAGAACCTCCTTGAGGCCAACCGAAAGTCCTGCTCCATGGCCTCCCCGAACTCCTCCCACACCCGGGTTTTTTGCTTCAGCAACCGCTGAAGCTGCGGTCCTTTTGGCCTCCCGTACCTGTTCTGCTGTTTCAGGAGACCCCTGGGCCAACCAGGCCCGAAAGGCCTCCTTCTTCAGCCTGACGGCTTCCTTCACCGCTGGTGTCCACCAACGGGTTCTTGGGTTGCCGCCCACGACAGGCACCGACAGCCTTTTGACCACAGCTACGAGCTGTAGCCTCTACAATGGAGGCTCTGAAACATGGCCCACTCATGTTCCATGTCCCCAACCTCCCCCGGGATGCACGAGAAGTTCTTCGGAGGTGGGAGTTAAAGATCCTACGGACAGGGGCTCCACCAGACGTTCCCAGTTCACCCTCACTACACGTTGGGTTTACCAGGTCTGTCTGGCAGCCCCCGCGCCATCTGATCCAACTCACCACCAGTGGTGATCAGTTGACAGCTCTGCTCCTCTCTTCACCCGAGTGTCCAAAACATGCGGCCGCAGATCTGCTAGATACGATTACAAGTTGATCAGCGACCTTTGGCCTAAGGTGGTCCGTACCAGGTACACTTGTGAGCCACCCTATGTTCGAACATGGTGTTTGTTATGGCCAGGTGTTTGTTATGGCCAGCCCTCCTTCAATTTCTCCAAACATAAATTCCCCATTTCTGGAAAACCCTTTTTCCTCCAATATTGTAAACCCTTCTAGTGCCATTTCACCATGTTTCTCCAATATTACCTTTGCAGCCCCGGTTACTCCCGAATTCTTATTTCCCATTTTAGATCCGGGCACCTTACTAATTATTATTATTATCATTAATAATTGTATTATTATTATTATACCCCTGCTATTACAATTATTTTCCCTCTTTGAGCGCTTTTATCTTTGCTATATATTAGTTATCTTCTATTAGTTATCAAGGCCTCGCAGTACCTCAATCCCGGTACGGTTCACTCTTGTTCCATTCCCATCGGATCCCGCTCGCTTTACCGTACTGTTACCTCAATCCTAGTAACCTATGCCTTGGGAGACCCTACCAGGGGCTAATGCCCCGGACAACACAGCTCCCAGGGTCACGGGGGCGCCCAAACCCCCCCACCACGATAAGGTGGCGATTCTTTGGGGGGGTTTAATGTTTAATGTTCATGCACCAATTTCACAATAGCACATTCCTTGTCCATTCCATTCCTACTAAGGCAATAAAGCTCATTCTGATTCTGATTCTGATTCTGATTATATTCATCCAGCATTGTGTGGACATGCCCCAGATGGATGATGCAAGTGCATGAATGTGAGGCAATATCTCCTCACAGATCGTAAGTAGCAGTGAAAAGTAACATCCTGTTCCTGTCATTTTAACGTCAGGCTGGTTTTATTGTCACAGCACCAGCATCATATCAGTGTATATTTACTGGACTAGTTGAGTCTCTACTGGTGCACTGCAGCAACAACATGGTATCAGTGTATATTTACTGGACTAGTGTCTCCACTGGTGCACTGCAGCAACAGCATGGTATCAGTGTATATTTACTGGACTAGTTGAGTCTCTGCTGGTTTCCGGGGAGGAGCAGAGCTGCTCAACTGTCACCACCTTGGTGGTGAGTTGGATCAGATGGCGCGGGAGGCTGCCAGACAGACCTGGTAAACCCAAACGTGTAGTGAGGTGAACTGGGAACGTCTGGTGGAAGGCCCTGTCCGTAGGGTCTTTAACTCCCACCTCCGGAAGAAATTCTCGTGCATCCCCGGGGAGGTTGGGGACATGGAACCTGAGTGGGCCATGTTCAGAGCCTCCATTGTAGAGGCTGCAGCTCGTAGCTGTGGTCAAAAGGCTGTCGGTGCGTGTCGTGGCGGCAACCCAAGAACCCGTTGGTGGACACCAGCGGTGAAGGAAGCCGTCAGGCTGAAGAAGGAGGCCTTTCGGGCCTGGTTGGCCCAGGGGTCTCCTGAAACAGCAGACAGGTACCGGGAGGCCAAAAGGACCGCAGCTTCAGCGGTTGCTGAAGCAAAAACCCGGGTGTGGGAGGAGTTCGGGGAGGCCATGGAGCAGGACTTTCGGTTGGCCTCAAGGAGGTTCTGGCAAACTGTCCGGCGACTCAGGAAGGGAAAGCAGGGCTTGGCTCAGGCTGTGCTCAGTCGGGGAGGAGAACTGCTGACCAGACTGAGGATATTGTCGGGCGGCTGGAAAGAACACTTTGAGGAGCTCCTGAACCCGACCAGTACGTCCTCGGGGAAGAGGCAGAGTCTGAAGACTCGGGGGAAGTCTCACCCATATCCTTGGTAGAGGTCACTGAAGTAGTCCAAAAGCTCTTCAGTGGCAAGGCGCCAGGTGTGGATGAGCATTCGCCCTGAGATGCTGAAGGCTCTGGACATTGTCGGGCTGTCGTGGCTGACACGCCTAGTCAATGGTAGCGTGGAGGTCGGGGACAGTACCTGTGGAGTGGCAGACCGGGGTGGTGGTCCCCATTTTCAAGAAAGGGGACCGGAGGGTGTGCTCCAACTATCGGGTATCACACTGCTCAGCCTCCCCGGGAAAGTTTATTCCAGGGTGCTGGAAAGGAGGCTCCAGCCGATTGTCGAACCTCAGCTCCAGGAGGAACAATGCGGTTTCCGTCCTGGCCATGGAAACAGTGGACCAGCTCTTTACCCTCGCAGGGTTGTTGGGGGCGCATGGGAGTTTGCACATCCAGTCTACATGTGCTTTGTGGACTTGGAGAAGGCCTATGACCGTGTCCCCGGGGAATCATGTGGGGGTACTACGGGAGTATGGGGTACCGGGCCGTTGATACATGCCATTCGGTCCCTGTACGAACAAAGTGCGAGCTGCGTCCGTATTCTCAAGCATGAGTCAAGCATGTTCTCAGTGGGTGTTGGACTCCGCCAAGGTTGCCCCTTGTCACCGGTTCTGTTCGTGATCTTCATGAACAGAATCTCAAGGCGCAGCCGAGGTGAGGAGAGTGTCCGGTTTGGGGACCTCAGAATTGCATCTCTGCTCTTTGCAGATGATGTGGTTCTGTTGGCTACATCAGACCGTGACCTCCAGCATGCACTGGAGCGGTTTGCAGCCGAGTGTGAAGCGGTCGGGATGAGAGTCAGCACCTCCAAGTCTGAGGCC